>CM055905.1:22331398-22799678 GCA_029582155.1 Panopea generosa
AAATTGATTTTATATGATACTTGAATTGTTGAAACAAGATAAGTAAATGTGTCCGTTTTAGTCATAACTAGAGTTATGCCCCTTTTTAAAACAGAAGTAAAATTTAATAACTTCAGAAATTATAATGTCTTTCAACATCACTTTAATACCATGCAGAGATATATATTACAAAAATAGTGTTTCAGAAAAAAGTTGTCAAAGTTGTTTGTGTGTCCCTTTTAACATTTGAAATATGTGCTATATTATGTAGTGAATCACATAGAACCAGGTTCCTGTTACATAAACATGCTTTAAGCTAATATTCAAATACCTAATAAAAACTTAAATATAAGAAATATCTAGGGTGATTGTCATTTTTAGACTGGCTATAGTAAAATTGCATATGATTTCACTGGTATTGATTCAACAATAATTTAGTAACCAGCCAAAATTCTCTTTTAAGTTTTTTTAAGAATTTAAGTAAAACTAAAAATATTGTTGAACAAAACAGCTGATGTTCTAAATTCAATTTGAAAAGTAGATTACACATTAATGCATGTTAGTTTAATGTTTATGTGTTACTTGAAGATGCCACTAGATTCTTCACAGCCACCTATATAAATAAAATAATGACAAAATACTGACATCAGTCACAGGTAATCTTCTTTAAGGCGTTTTTTACTTAAAATCTATATTTGCATGTGGAAATGGCCATAACTATTAAAGGTATTATAAGATATACAAGCATTTTTTTGTATATTTTCATAACTTACATGTAGTTTCTGTTTCACTGTAAGTTGAACAATTTGTGATGTAAATAAAAAAAACTATTTGAGAGAGACTTTGATATAATTGATATTTTCATATTATTTTTTTGATAATAAATGATAAAAAAAATGCAGTTGTTTATTTATTTCTTTGCTTTGCCACTATTATTTTGCCTTATTACTCCCTTTTTTTTAAGGAAATATATCAGGACTTTATAAAATTTTAAATATGGTTAAAAACTTTTTCCCCCAATATATCGTGTCTATATACATTTACTGACCCTGTATTGCCAAAAGAATATATTTTTAAATGTGCTAAAATGATATATTGAAAAAGGGGTTTCCTAACTTGGGCTACGCACCTAGGATAGACTAAAATATATTTCCAGCTTTAAATTGCAGTTCATATTTTTGGACGTATCGAATGAGTAACGTGATTTCATTTTGATTTTGATTTGATCAATTATACACATAGTAAAAGCTGTTTCATCTTTGAAAGAGTCTAATTGATGAGGTAATGGTTGTCTAGCATATTTAAGTGCTGTCTATTTTTAGAACTGGGATTTTGTTTCAGGTTTGTTACTCCAATTTAAATAACGGTTTTGTCACATTTTGATAGATCTGACATGCTAAGCCATTTGGATTTTTAATTCATTAATGATAATGAAATGTATTTAACCATTTTAAAAACAATTTTATTTTTTAACATGTTTATAGTGCTTTTTCCTGATATACTCACTTAAACAATGTTCACTGTATATCTCCAACAGTGCCATATTCATTATTTGTACAAACTGCAGTGGTGGTCTAGCATGCTGAAGGTCATGAGTTCAATCTTCAGCTGGATCATACCAAAGACTTGGAAAATGGTACTAGAAGCTTACTCGCTTGATGCACAGCATTTAGAGGATATTTCTAGGTATGGCCAGCCCGGTGTAAAATGTCACTCCAACAGAGATTTGTTTATTAACTTTACAATGTCACTCCAACAGTAAAATGTTCATTATGTTTACATTGTCACTCCAATATTTCATTAGGTGTACAATGACACTCCAATAGTGATATTTTCATTATGTGTACAATGTCATTCCAATAGTGACATTTTCATTATGTGTACAATGTCGATCCAACAGTGACATTTTCATTATTTGTACAATGTCACTCCAACAGTGACATTTTCATCATGTGTACAATGTTATTCCAACAGTGACATGTTCATAATCTTTACATTGTCACTGTTACAGTGACATTTTCATTATGTGTACTATGTTACTCAAACAGTGACATGTTCATTTATTATTATTTTTACAATGTCACTCCAACAGTGACATGTTCATTGGTTTTTTTTTACAATGTCACTCGAACAGTGACATTTTCATTATATTTACAATGTCACTCCAGCAGTGTTATTTTCATTATGTGTACAATGTCGTTCCAGCAGTAATAAGTTCATTATTTTACATTTTCACACTTAACAGTGATACTTTCATTATGTGCACAATGTCACGCCAACAGTGACATGTTCGTTATTGTTACAATGTCACTCAAACAGTTACATGTTCATTATTTCCAACAGTGACATTTTCATTTTATATGAACAATATCACTCCAACAATGACCTGTTCATTATTTTTTACATTGTCACTCCAACAGTGACATGTTCACTGTTTGTACATTGTTACTCCAATAATGACATGTTCATTATTTTTGCATTGTCAGCCTAACAGTAACATTTTCAATATGTGTACAATGTTACTCCATTCCTGATATATTATTTGTATATGTCTCTCACACAGTGACGTGTTTCACGTGGGTGTGTACATGTGTCTGTTCGTGTGTTGGGGAGAAGATTGGGTGGGATGGTTAAGTGAATGGCCAGATAATATAGTTAATACATTTATTAATAACATTATGATGGCAATAGTCTTGGGTAGTGGATTTAAAATTGTTCTTTATCATTAAACGCTTGGGTTTTAGTATTGCATTCTTATTTCCTTTATTGCAATTCAGATAAACAAAAATATCACATTGATGAAGCTTTACAATTTAAATTTGATTAATGCCAAGGAATTACATATCTATATAAATCCTTGTTAATACCAAAATAAGCGGTATTTTAAACTAATTAACTTTTCATCAATTGCGAAATAGTACAGTACTAACACTAAACAACATGTGGAAACAAGTTTCTTGTTCAAGGACACCACACATAGCCTTGGCGGAGGATCGAACCCGCGGCATTCCGATCATCGGTCGATGCTGGACAATGCGCTCCATAGACGTTATTATTTAGTTTGAACCATTTGAAAGTTTAACCCAAATGTACATATGACCCCAGTCAGAATTGGTTGTAGAACGCCTACTGTGTCCGGGGCATCTTCGGATACCAACGGATGACAATTCCGATATTCTATATCCATCACCCGTGGGAAATTAGGCTAGCTCTGTGTTGCTTTATTTGAATAGAACAGAACAAAATACAGCTTATCAAAATGGCGTTTTCATGAAACTAGCTTTGCGATTGGATAACGTGAACCAATCATTTGGTTGCACCGCGGCTTGGTAGAACCGATGCAAAGCTAGTGTAATATCTCACGGGTGATAAATGGTGAGTATCGGAATGGATTACGCGTGGGTATCCGACGACGGTGTGGTGGTGGGGGCGGGGACTATGTTCGTGTGGCCATGATTGTTCCCTCTACCGGTCTTGGAGGATTAACCGCCTTTCCTGATTCATTTAACATTTTCGCGCTTATTTTTTCTCACAGTCTTACCATCGTCTATGTTTCATTTTTGCTCGTCTTACTTATTATACTTTTCCCAAATTCGATTTTCTTGCTTTCACTTCCAAACCTTCATTGAATGATATTTTCCTTTGCCATGTTAATAAAATGCTTTTCATTTTTCACTGTGCTTTTCTCGGTGCATTTGACTATGTAAGAAACATTCTTTGTCATGTTTTGACGTTCGTGTCTCCAAAAAATATGAGAGGGCAATTAATGCAAATTGCCATTTGTAAACAATAACGTGGTTGTGTATGTGAAGCTATAACACTATGAAAAATGCATTATGACATTGTATAACAACTAGAAGCAGAGACATATAAACAGAGATAAGTAACTGTAGGTGTTTGTCTAAATTTCGGTTGACACATTTATTTTTCCCAACTCTTCTTTATTATTCGAAGACTTGCAGATGTAATAAACAAGTTGGCACACACATATTGACCATCACATTCAAGCATTACCCTCATAACATGTTGTTGTTGTTGTTGTATGGTATTTAGTGTCGCTTTCAATCATTTGTCAGTTTAAGTAATGACACACTGGAGTACCATGCCGCAGACACATGGTAGTATGATACCCCACCCAGTCACAATTATATCGACACTGCACCGACCAGATCCAGAACCATCGTCTAATGCTGAGCACCAATCGAGAAAGCTTCCATTACTAATTTTCAAGTCTTTGGCATGACCCGGCAGGGTCACACATTTATCGTTTTCCAAATAAAGGGGAAAAAACTCCTCCTGAATCAACAGGCATGTTAACAAATAACTATTGGATAAAATCATATAATTATAATCTACTAATAATCTCCGAAGGAAAGTTATCAATTATATATAAATGCGTTACTAGTATCTCTGATATTTTGAAATATGGGTCGCCAACTACAGTAAAATTATGTGTTACAAATATGTGTTACCCATCCCTCCTCTTATAAATTGCGTATACTTTTCTTAAATCACCCAGAGGTGACGTAATGACATTAAAATATACATCTCCATACACGTACTGCCAAGAATGTACACTCCTATGCCAAATCCGAAGTCGTAAGCCAGCAAGGCTGTGACATAAGTCCATGCACGTTAAATAATAGTGTCTCAGCTCTTATGCAGTTAATACTGACATAAGTGTGCGTGAAAAACGTAATACTCTGAATTATTTTGTACAAAAACTTATTTCAACTCAATTGCAAAGTAAACTCAGAGGTTATGTACATGACTGGGTGTTGTTTTTTAGACACGCGGGTCGGGCATGCTGGTCATGAGTGTCAAAGGGAGATAACTCGATTGATTATGTTTGTTTTGGTTGCACGAGTTGTCTTTCTTATTGAATAATTGCGGTGAAAGCTCTTGAGTTTTTTTGGAAACGATTTTTGTAACACGTTGGAAATAAAAAGTAAAATACATTTGATTATTTTTTACTATTTCTTGAGATTGTACGTTATTGAAAACTTAACAAATAAGAAGACGTTAACTACAGCCCATTCCCTAGCATGGTGGTGAATCCACTCGCAACCTCTGTCGTAAGCGGGCAAAACTCTATCCACTGTATTAATAACCGTCCGACTTCGGCTTCAATGAGGACCTCCCAGAGGGGGTCCCTGTTCCCTGGATCTCTTTAAGTAATGACCATTGTTCCCAAGATCCCGAAAAGATTTTGCAATAGTTCCCCAAAAGTATTTCCCACAGATCTAAAATTAGGTCTTTGATTCCTGATCCCTATAAGTTATGGCCAATGTTCCACAGATCCCTAAAAATAATTGGCCAGGTTCCCCAGGGCTGCGTTTCACAAAATAACTTACGATAAAAATCGACGTAAGTCAATTTGACGATATCTCCTTTGTGTGTTCAAATTTTGAATGACATTTAAAATGATTGTATTTACAGAAAATATGTAACTTTCAACATGATTTAAGCCATCTTGGCTTCATTTGGATGAAAATTTAACATATTATGAATATTTGTTGGTTTACGTTGAAACGCACCCCAGATCCCCAAAACCCTTGATAGGACCTCTTCAATACGTTAAACCAAATTTGATGATTAATTATGAAATTAAATTTATTTCTTTTAAAACTTAACATGCTATACAACTTGAGTATATCATTGTAAATAATGTATTTCTCGTGTAGAACTGTATTTAGTTCATATGTCAAAATTAATATACAAATCAAATAAATCTTTGCCACATTACACGAATGATTTTATAATTATTGTGGATAAAAACTATACAAGAAATATTTTCTTTCGTTTCAATCCTCTTAACTATACATGTTATGGTATATGTGGTACATAACGTATGCATAAAATATGTTCAACCAAACCGATACTTTACAATAAGCCGTTCTACCTCTTTTAGAATTTCAAACGTCCGGTTTTACGTCACAATTATATATTGAGTCACGTGACAACGTCAAGAGTTAGACGTTACTTAGCAGCCGCACAGTGACTGACGTCTAACCACCAACTAAACAAACGCCAAAATAATACTCACAGATTATAATGTCAAGGTAAGACTGCACGTGATATTGCCAATATTTTATTTATGATCGAACTATTGCTTTTATAATTACTGAACATGAAACCAATGTTACCCAACACAGACGGCTCCCTAAAATCACCCTTTAATGTCATAGAATTAAACTCATTTTTTGTGCAAAATTTGATGATTTTTTTTTATAATTTAGTTATACTTTATTATTTTAAAAAATATATAGTTTGTTATTCAATTTTACATTTCGATTAATACAATACCATTAAAGTGTACGTGTACAGCGAGAATATGCAATTTTCCTACATTTTAGGCTATTTTATGTAGCAGTGGACACTCGTGCCATAAGGAAATATTTCCACATATTACTCAGAGTGTACTAGACAATGATCAGAATAAATATATGTGTGTGGCAAGAATATCTTCATAACGTGAAATAGGACAGAACTGGAGGGAAATGAGCATTTTCCTTAATTTTAACCGTCCTTGGAGTCATTCTATTAAATACAAAAAAACATGAAATTAAATAAAATATAGATACATGTATTTTAAAAGAATAAATTATATTTAATACCATCACATCAAGCTTTGCTGAAAAATAAGTATTCAAAAGAAAAGGGGGGGGGGGGGTGTTGTGAACCTAGTCCTTTCGTAAACTTCGTGTGAATTACGATAAAAACACCTCCATAACTACAATAACCAGTTTAAAATGCTGTTGGAAGCTGTTCGGGACATTATCAATACATGGACGGAGCCAGGATTTTAAGTCGCCGGGGCATGGGGACAATGCGGCGAATTTTTGCAAATATCACAACTTTGAAGTGTAGGGTATGGGGAGGTACACAAACTCCAGATGGTATCTAAGTACATGTGTGCGTTTTTCGCCATTTTAACTGAAATATGTTCACTTTTTATATCAAAGCATTATCCACAGTTCTACTCTAAATCCGCCAGTATCAATTCACATAACCAGAGATTCTATTTTGCCATTCTGAACAAATGTTGCCCATTTGTATTGATACCAATAAAACTATGCCCGAATTTACAGAACGACATGACTGACATGTGGCACACAAAGTATTTCTATTGATTGCTACCCTGATCAAACGCTGTCTGTATAAATACGTTTTTTTTGCCATCATTAATAACAATTCCGTAGTACCCCATTTAATAGTTGTCCAACTAGTTTAAAATTGACTATCACGTAAATAACCATGCTCATACACTACTGATATAGAGAATACCATGTTAGTGTCTGATATTATCATCTTTATCAGGTGAGGCTTAGAAAAATAAGCTCGGCCGAGTCCTTGTGCTTTTCGTACCGAGCCTGATAGGAACACAAACAGGGTATTCTCTTTATCATGTAAATATTTATAATTCTTTATTTATAAAATTGAAAATCAGCATCAAACATTTTCACAGTCTTCCGTTCAGGATTATACATGATGACGTCATGTGCCTGATAAACTCATATTTTCGTAGCATGTTTATCAGACAGGCAGTTTATCAGCACAAATGAATGCATTGACATGATAAAATATCTTTAGCTCTAGGTTCAACACTATAGTTTTTTCCAGTATTGAACAGATATAGAGATTTTGTTTCCCATGGCTTTTATTTATTTGTGCAGGGTCCGGTATGAGCAGCGACAAATAGCACAAACTAGAACACACGCCTTATTAATACTATTTCTTTTGATGTTCCCCGACAGCGCCTCTCAGTAATAATCAGAAATGTATTGTTGTGAGAAATATGTAGATGTAGTATGAGATATCATACATTGGTCTATACATCGAAACGAAACTGATCCATAGACGTAGGAACCGTGGGGGCCTGTTGGGGTTGGGGTGGTGGTGTGGGGGGGGGGGGGGGGAGCTTATACTTTGGTCCCCCTCAATATTTTGATAAAAATGTCTTAAAGTCACAAAATACCAAACATCTGGAGTAAATGACATTTTTTACCCTAAAATCTCCCTATAATGCAGCATTTTGGTATTTAAGATAATGTTCCATGGGATCTCCTTCACACACCTACCCAGCGGGAGGGGGATACACCCCCCTCCCAATAATTGAAACGCTCCTGCGTCCACGTGATCGCAAACAAAAAAAAAACGAGAAAAAAAAAGGAATCAAATTTATCAAACAGATATATTGACACAGTGGGCAAAGTATCCTGTTTTATTTGAACAACGTTCGATAGATTTCTTTTGACGAGTTTCGTTATCTATTTATTTCTATCTTATAGAAAACCGCCCGTAATTGACGAGCCATTGCCGCCCCAGATTCGAGATAACACCAGTAAGAATGATTGAATTCTATTATTGTATTTTTTATTATTACTAAATTAGAAGTATTACTTAATATTTATTTTTTTCTTCTCTTTTTCTTTTTAATTGTGGTGTTGGTAATATTAGTATAAGTGATGGTGTTGGTGTGGGCTCTTGCGTTAGTTTAGCTTTAATGATAGCATCATTATTATTATTATTATTATTATTATTACTATTATTATTGCTATTTTTATTGTTATTGTGATTGTTATCGTAATCGTTATCGTTATCGTTATCGTTATCGTCATCTGCATCGTCATCATCATCATCATCATCATCATCATCATCATCATCATCATCATCATCATCGTCGTCGTCGTCGTCGTCATCAACATCATCATCATCATCATTTATTATTATTATTACTATTTTTACTATACTATTATTATTATAGAAGTAGTAATAGAAGTAGTAGTAGTAGTAGTAGTAGTAGTAGTAGTAGTAGTAGTAGTAGTATAGTAGTAGTAGAAGTAGTAGTAGAAGTAGTAGTAGAAGTAGTAGTAGTAGTAGTAGTAGTAGTAGTAGTAGAAGTAGTAGTAGTAAAGTAGTAGTAGTAGTAGTAGTATAGTAGTAGTAGAAGTAGTAGTAGTAGTAGGAGTTGTAGAAGTAGTAGTAGTAGGAGTAGTAGAAGTAGAAGTAGTAGTAGTAGTAACAACAGCAGTAGCAGCAGATGTAGTGGTAGTATTAGTATTATTATTAGTAGTAGTAGTTCTAGTAGTAATAGTAGTAGTAGTAGTAGTGGTAGTAGTAGTAGTAATAGAAGTAGTAGTGGTAGTAGTAGCAGCAGTAGCAGTAGCAGTAACAGTAGTATTAGTAGTCATAGTGGTAGTAACAGCAGAAGTAATAGTAGCAGTAGAAGTAGTAGTAGCAGTAGCATAAGCAGTAGCAGTAGCAGTAGCAGTAGTAGTAGTAGTAGTGGTAGTAGTAATAGAAGTAGATGCAGAAGTTTTTTTTCGTTATTATCATATTGTGATTAACATAGTATGTTTATCGAACTTGACAGCAGTGTTTTTATGTTTCTTAACCAATATATTTACTTCTCAGAGGACAGATATATACGAGGTAATGATCAGCCGAGATCAGTCAAACGCTCGCCTGGTAAGCAAATGTGTACTGTTGTCGCAGACGACAAATTACCATGCCGCCTGCAACCAATCCAACACGCCAAAATGGGCCGCCTGCCAGCCCTCAAACATACCAAAATACCAGACATCAACATTTCAAGAACAACACAAAGAGCGTCTCGCGTTCCATCCAAGACACCGGACTTACCGACATGCGCACTCGCAGACGCCACAAAGAAGCCAACAGAATCCAGAATCGCAATTCTTCCGGAGACGAATACTGTGACAAAGTCACAAAACGTCATTCGTGACCTGTCTTGTTTAGACGTAAACAGGAGTAACACATCATTAAGTAAATTTAATGATAATATTCTCCCAAAGCACGACGCAGTTGGTAAATTCAAAACCAGAAACATTACCAGACGAGATACCGAACACAGTCGTAAACACAACGAATTACCACAAACACAATGCAACAAAATAACGCACAAGATCCAGTGGACAAACGACCAGACAAAGGTGCCTTGGCAGAAAGAAAAAGATGCTTTGCAGAAACATAGAAATCAACAAATGTGTGCAGCCCAGGTACCCAGAAAACCAGTTAAAGCCCGGGCAACAACGCAAAAACAACACAATACCGGATCGTCTGTTAAGCAGCTAAGTAGGTGGGTTTTTTTAAATTTAAAGGAGAATACTGACATATGAACTGTAGTAACTGGTTTGCTTCAGTTAAAACACTAAATCTTTGATGGATTGATTGAATGTTTAGCGTCATTTATGCCATCGAGTGCTAACAGACGATTAGTTAAACCAACCACTCTAACCACTCTTTC
This sequence comes from Panopea generosa, assembly GCA_029582155.1. Lineage (NCBI taxonomy): Eukaryota > Metazoa > Mollusca > Bivalvia > Adapedonta > Hiatellidae > Panopea > Panopea generosa. Next base: position 22,341,648 of record CM055905.1, read on the forward strand.
CTGGGATCCTAGAAGGTAAGTACTCGAACACACCCAAGATAACTTTCCCACTTGAATCAGCGGTGAGAGACAAATGAGACGCAATACCGTATATTATTCATCACGGAGACTAAGGCCAGGCGGGGAATCGAACGCACGACCCTTTGATTAACATTCAGACGCGCTTCATACTGAGCTAATCGCGGCCGGTTCACCAAGTCGTAACAGCATAATCTATACGTGAGTTCCTCTCATGGTCACTCATCTCTCATCGCTGATACAGTTGGAAGAGTTATCAATTGCAGTAATCTGTGATAGCTGATACATATAATATTAGATAGTTAACTAGTTTAATATATTATTTAAAATACATGTTATTGCTTCTGTATTATTATTATGTGCTTGATGTATCTTTGTATTTATGACACATATATTATCACAAGAAAATCAAATCAAATTACCTGCGGAGATTGATGTCCTCGACTATTGGTTAACGTCAGGGCGGATCCCAGGAAAGAGTGGTTAGGTTAACTAATCGTCTGTTAGATTGCGTTCGCATAAAAATGACGCCAAATGATCAATAAAAAAACACATACTATTACGTTAAGTTTTTTCATAACGACAAAATAAGCAGAGATAACATTTGTCATTTTACTATATTACGTTTTATTTACCACGTACGTCATTATGGTAATGTGTTGATCACACAATTTACGCTGCAGTAGTGTAATGGATCCATATATCACTGTCGATTCACCGCTCGGTGTGGTCCTTGCGCGTAAACTACTTTCCGACTTAACCGAAGATCTAAATGACGTCGAATTACCATGGCAAAATGACGTTAATTTGAGACGATACGCCATACGGTGACTGACCGATGACTGGAGGAAACTAATACATCCGATTTTTTACTCGTTCGCTATAGAGGCGACATGAAAAATAAATGAAAAAATAAATGCTAAATGTACCATTTCTTGAGTTGTGTGAGAAAAAGTACTTTACATTCGTGCCTTTTTTTTATTGATTTTTAAAGCCGTTCCCAAAAAAGATATTATGCTCGGTAGAGCCGCGCATAAAGATAGTTTTGTCAACTCGTTTAATAAATTCAATGATAAACCAGCACGCATGTAAGATCCTCTTTCTATGATGTCGGGAGCGGATTCAGGATTTTCAGATCAGTGAATAGGATATAGTGTTAGGCTTATTGTCAATGCATGGGTGTAGTGGTCACATTAATGACATTTTATATATTTGAGCTATTTTTAGGGTAATACACATTTGCCGATTAAAGAAGGCGTACGCCGGGTCAGTCCTCTTAACTTATTTGGAGAGAGGTGCACTTTGTTTAATCTAATATTTTTATTATGAGTTATCAGTTTAATTTGCATGATTAGTTTGGGGGAAAACACGAATTCTATAACACTGTTTTAATCCTAAATGCCTCGGACATACCAAAGAAAATATGTTTAATGTATCTGTATGAGTCGTCTGCTTTCAGATAACAAGGAAATGAAGAATAAACAGGAGAGAATTCCAAGGAAGACCGTCAATTTGTCAGTAAGACGCGTCACTGATGACACGGACGGCTGGGATTGGGACAAGGAAGTAGAGGAGTACTTACAGCTGGAGAATAATCAGACCCAGTCCACATCCGGGCCACTGACACGTTCGTCTGCAGATGAGGGACGAGTCATGTGCTCAGTTTCTAGACAAAATGGATGCATTCTAACTCCGAAGAGTTTGGAGTGTTCTAAGAAAGGTGTAGGGTTCCGATCCAGAGCAAAGCTAGAGGAACTAAAGCTCCAAGAGGAAGAAAGGAAGGAGAAGGAGCGCAAGGAACGCGAGAGGATCGCAATGATGATGCCAGAGAAGGTGAGGAAAGGGTTAAAGAAATACGGCTTTAAGTAAGTGCGGCAAATCATACTTGAGGAGAGACAGGGACTGATGGAGCACGGCTCACTTATCACGACGAGAATTAACCGTTACAAGCTCCAGGCGCATAGAAGACATGCTGTCTCGTAAGAGATCAGGACAATACAGCCAAACTGCTGGACCGAGGACCGAGGTTCAAAATGTCGATCTAGTTTTTACGACTGCCGGGCGATTAGGATTATTGAAAAGTGGTTTGCAAGTTTTTATACAGCAAACGAGTCACCTAAAACGACAGCAGTTGGAATGAGAGAAGAAAGCAAAGTGACAAACGGGATAACCTAGTGTATGGAGACAGTTCAATAAAGATTAACCTATCAATTCAAACATGAATGTCAATTTCCGAACGGTCCACTCATACTACATTTAGTGTACAAACAACTTCTGAAATAAAGAAAATAAACATATCTGGTTTGTTTTAGCTTTTGCATTTTCGCAAGTCAAGAGGTTTTTGAACATCACATGGCAGTTTATTTGAAAGGGACGCATTTTAAAGGGCCACGCTGCAATGTTGGAATTAATTTTCACTCATGTTTACACATCAAATAAATCGTTTAATGAACCAGGGAAGACAACACGTTCAGTCACTGCTCAGAATCTGTTCGGAACAGGAATGCATAAGGTGATTTTTGAAATGTAGATATTTCTTTTCACGTGAAGAAAAGTATTATCGCCAATGGTTAAAGGTTGGTGACGAGTTACAAATATATATATATATGGAGATAATTATTTGTGAATAACCAAGACATAAACCAAGACATAAATGTACAGACCAGACTACGGCGAGTGCGCCTAGCTACAATGCAAACCATAGATACAATATCATCAAGGCCTCTGCCAAACCGATACATTTTGTGTCGACCATGACTTATATACTATGGAATTACATGCAACACATCTGGACAGGGTGGACAAATTTACATACATGAACTGATAGCTTTATATGAGTAGGATCCAGTTAAGGATTCATGACTACTCACATGCTATATAAAGGACATATTTAGAAACGCGTTTGATCATGAAGATAATTTAATGACCTCAAGTAACATAATTTAATCGTTGTCCCACAAAAATCTGCGATGAAAGATCTCCCTTTATATATAAACATGTATTATCATATTGACTAGTAGGGCCTAACCTACAAAGAAAGCCAGAGACGTCTGCCCATCTCGACAAAACTTGACGGGTGTCACGTACACCCGGCAGATCATGGCAGTGTTTATTTATGTGTCTATTGAAGGCATACGAACTCAAATGAATTTATATCTTAGCACACAGTTATATATCTGATATGAATCTGGATAAACAACTCGAAAAACACTAAAAATCCAATAACCCATCTATTAATCATTTCACAAGCTGATATTCTGTTTTCTTTTGGTTAAAGATCGCACTTTTAATGTTTGCACACAATCCATAAAATTCGACAGGTACGTAACTTTAAAACTCTTATCAGTAGAATGGTTAACATAATAAAAACATTGGATATGCAGGTCATGACCTGTAATAATATATATTATTTTGTTATCATCAACCAGTCTATCATTCAGATTTATCCGAATGCTTCAGCTGTTTTTATAGTTTATACTAATTTATTTTCGCTCGATTTCGATGACAGCTCAGAGTTTATATGAATCCCCCTCGAGTCCGCTTTCTGGGTAGAGCCAGTACTGAGTGTTGTTTAATGCGATTCATCGGATCGAAATGGGGATCGAATCCGCAACCTCTGGCGTGAGCGGCCAACACCACTATTGGTCCGCTTAATCAGAATGCTTTGGACAAGCTTTCCCATGAACCAGACTTACAATAGTAAGAATTTTGATTAATGCATCATCAATGTTTAGAACGTAAATTACACGTGTTTCTATTCTCCAGAAAAGTATAGCTTTTTTTACCCAAACCTGCTTTTTGAATGTTTTGTAGATAAAAGACGTCAGCTATATATACTTTCAATTTATTCGTTTTTAAGTACCTCCATAAATTATTATTTAAAGGTTGTTTCTTAGAAAATATAAATTGTGAACAGATATCAATTTGGCCAACGACCTTGAATTTTACACACTTAACTTTCTAAAAAAAAACTTCAAACTTTCACTAGACTTTACACAAGGTTATTTGTTATTTTCAAGCTATTTTATAAGTAACAGTGATTTCCTAGTGCCTTTTTGACATTTTTAATCTTAAAAACAAAAAATAAAATTATAAATGATAATTTCGCTGTTCTCAATCAGTAACAAATATATCTAGCCTATATTTTGTGTTTTTTTTAGTGAAATATCAATAAATATCACTTGTGACCAAAACCAATTCAGTGCTCTCTTTATTACGTAAAATTGAAATTTCACTAGAAACAACATTTTTCTCTTTGTTTCCATTGAAAGTTGTATTTAAAAAGATAATAACAAATACATAAATCTCTTAAACAAGTACGCATTTATTATTGAATGTATAAGAGTTGGCAAAGTATAGTATGTAACTTTATACGAGGCTCTGCTGAACATTATACGACCCCCAACACCAATTATTTCAATAATTCAATTGTTGTTCAATAACAAATTAATACGCATGTGATATTATACTCAGAAAATTGGTATGAGAGGGTGTCATTACGCTTTGAGTTAAACACATATCTTAGTTAATACCACACACGGGGATGCGCTGTAGTTCAGAATTTTACCCGTCTAAATTCAAAGAAGCCAACCGTTTCTCAGTCATTTAGACGGTCCCGGTTAGCTCAGATTGCAGCATGTCTGATGACTCAATCCATCTAAGGATCATGAGTTCGTATCCCCATCCAGCCAAAGTGTCCGTGATGGTTGACATTATGACATTGCATCCCATTGTCATTCGTCTTTCATCGTAGATTTTTGTGGGACAATGATGAAATGATGTTACTTGCGGTCGTGAGTGTGCTCAAGTACTGGTTAAATTTCCAGGATCCCATGTATGGGTTGTAAGGTTAACTGGTCGTCTGTTAGCACCTGATGGTATACAAATGACGTATTCAGACAAACTCAAAGTCATTTATGGCAGATTCCTGCTTCACCAAACCAACATTGAATGGTGCGACGGGGACATAGTGTCACCAAATTCGGAGTTATTCAGGAATGAGGTGAGGGGGAGGTATCTCACTTCCGCTGGTAGGGTTGGGGGACATCCCTCTGGGATTTATTTAGAAATATTAGTATAAATGGTGGCATCTGGTGACCTTTCGAACTTTTATGCTTCATTGGGTGGTATTGTCCTTACCCCCGTTCCCTGTTTTTTTTTCTATCGTCTTTTTACCCTTTAGCATCTTTATTTATTTAGGATTTGATTTCAAATGTTACTCAGCAGAGTAAATGAGTATGTCACGCTACGCGCATGCGTGAGTCAGTTCATCATCAAAATCACATGTCTTTCCTCGTCAAGTTACAATGGCTGCTGTGAGGGAATGCCTAGTCTGTCCAAGAACCTGATATCCCCCGTATCAGTTGTATTAACCCTAATGAAAAAGCAGGGAATTATATACATCTCCCACAATTCATAGCAATTGCACGCTTTCTAAATTGTAACTTTCAGTTGAAGCAACATGCTCAAATGGGGCTTTCCCATCATTGCTGTTTAACGGACCCAACCGGGAGAGCTGGGTTCGTTCTACAGACTAGGGAATGACGCTATGAACTTCTGTCACACTCACAGTATTCAACAAACAGAGATCATCATCTGGGGCGATTCACGAACCATTCTTGAGAATATTCTTAGACGTGAGCTTAAAACTCCAAATTTCAAACTTAGGTATTTAGTTTACCATAACATAGGCCCTATGTAGTTAATGCGAGCGTTTATTTGACTATATAGTATTTGTTCCTACATACTTGCACATTTTGGTCTAAAAAGTGTCTCTACATGTGTTTTTCAAAGTTTTTTTTTCAAGTCTCAGAAGATTTTTCAGAACAGTTAATACCACATCTGACTTCAAACCGGGCTCTGTTTCATCAGAATTAATAAGAAGTAACTTAAATACTTAAACACATTACTGTAAACAAAACAACTACGTGATCATGATACAGTCGGGTTCCAGTATAAATATTTCTTTGCCATTTACTAAAGAACAAATGATTAACCAGTCAAAATTCATTTACGTTTATATTTAAGTTAAGTTGAAGAAAATGTTGGTGAAACAGAAGCAATGCTGAAGTATTTCTTGCGATGTATGCCAGTCCGGCTAAGTAAAATATAATTTTGTCGCTTTTCGGAGGGTTTGAAATAAGAAATCATTCATAATATTTATTAATGATAATACGAGACGTCGTTGTCTTTTTAAAACCAGTTGTATATTTTTAGAAATTAATTTTCCTGACACACCGCCTTTAAGTGAAGAAAACACTTAGTAATGCATGTAATGTTTTATTTGTACAATTTCCACTGACAATACACGTGAACAGTTTTAATGGATTATTCAAGTTATATTATGACATAGATGCACGATAAAGTTGATTATTTTGGCTGTCTTTTGTGTACCCTTTGTAAACACTGTACAAAAATGAAGTACAGCCTATATATTATAAAGTATGTACACACATAGGTGCATTTGCATATAGTCTATGTGTACAATTATAATACATTATAAAAATTATGTACATTATAAACTGTCGTTTTCCAATTTGAGCTGTTTTAATTAATATTTGACATGTCCTCTGTGGTCAAGATCCACACAAGTTTCAAAAGCTTTTTTTCTGTATCCTTTCCACATAATGTGTTAGACGTATGACTTTATTGCTTCATTGTTAAATGTATGCTAAATATATGTACTTATGTGAATGAAATAGTGTTAAAACTAAACCGGGTCCGATTAGCCCATTGGTTAACACGTCAGTCACATTGTACTGACACCGGACTGACCGGACCAAGAACTCTCCCTCTAAATACTGAGCGCCGAGCGAGGAAGTTTCCAGTAACATTTTTAAAGTATTTGGTATGGGTCAAACCCACGACCTTCCGTATGCGAGGCGGACGCTCTACCACTAGACCACGCTGCGGTCTTTTTCTGTTTGAAATGGACAGCAGACTTTTTGTTGATATTTACGTGTGTTTTTTCTTGTTTTAAAGGGACACGAGATACGCGGCTGATGTTTATTATACTCACGTTCAAGAATCAAATAAATTCTGTAGACTTGTGAACGTATAGCGACATGAATATGTTAGTCCACATGTATATCTTCCTGAAGCATCGAATTTCAGAAATTAACACAAGTTTATGATACAGGTGGTATCATGCTAGTTTTGAATACATTAGTATCTTTAAAAATATAACTTGAGATCTATCTATGCCCAACCACACTGATACAATATGGCGACACTAAGGTATATTATACACGTCTTCTTGTAGATAATTACAAATACGCCAATCGTAATGTTTTGTGTCACCAATTTATCAGAGTTACACCTTTTTCCAAAACAAAACGAAACGAAAAAAGGCAAAATTGACAAAAATGGTGTTATTTCAGTATGTATCACTTTTGGCGTATGTTCCTTTATGCTCGGTCTTTATAATTTATCCACAATGCATGGCAGCAAAACAATCATGTATTCGTTTATTTATACACATATTTGTACAATCGTCTCAATGAATCATTTGCGATATTTGGGTAGTATGTTAGCAATGGTCGAGTTCCACGTTTTGCATTTGATCGCCAAATTCCTTTTGTTGCGTCAACAGTTTTTAATGCCTTTCCACCTGTAACTAGCCAGTGGTCCGAGCTGATGCCGGTTGTCCGGTGTTTGAGATCGCGACTCCGCCGGTCTGCGTTTTGGGTCATATTTTGATAGTCTGTTCACCAAAGCTTGCACCCCTTTGCCGCTGATCGGACGAGTACCTTTAAACCTATCACTGTCCGATTCAAATGTAAAATATTGAACATGAAGAACTGGCGGCGGCACGTATATATCACGTGCATTTATTCGGCGATTTGAGGCGATTCGTGCATTATGAGAAACAGTTGGGCGGCAGACGCGCACCAGCACGTTCTCCAGCTCCACATTGCTCATTTTCCGGGTCGGTAGCTCCGCAGCAAGTAGTCCGGATGACTTTTCGCAGACGTTAATTTCCGCTGCCGTCCGTCTGCGTTCTTTCAACCTCTGAATTACGCGTTGCGTTGTTTTCAAGTTGTTTACAGTGTCAGCCAGTGACAGATGCTCATTTTCACCAGCATCTGGACTGTAGTTGCTGCTTCGAAATTTTGTCAAAAAAATAGTTGCGTTTGCGCTAGCACGGAAGTTGAAGGCGGGTGCAGACTTTGGACGCCGTGTGAGTTCTAGCGAATCCATGTTCTCGTCTCAAGTACAACGTCCATGTGCTTGTGCGAGAGTTACAGATCAACCTGATGAGCCACACTTATACTAAAAATATTACCAACAGTTCCGCTTCCCAGCATTAGAACTTAAAAAAAAACACTGACAATGACAGATGCTAGATATCCTCCACAGGCCATAAATCACTTGCTGTATTTTACATATCTCACAAAATGTCTTTTGTCGTTAATCAAACAAGGTTCAAAGATGAATTGTTGTTTTGACAATTAATAGTCATTTCTTCTTGATGTTTATTTTATTAACTTGAGTACTTTCCTATAGCACTCAGGTCAAGCGTTTTAAAATTCCTGCCTCACATCAACAAACGTTATGGCAAGGCGTGTCGACTGCCAAACTATTTAACTCAGTCATTTAAACGCATTAATCCCATATTGATCTGCCATTCATGTAAGATTTACCAACTTTCTATTTTCATAGAGGCCCGTATAGTCGTATCATGAACATATTGAAACCGTACTAAAGTATTTTTCTAGTGCACTGAGTAGTCTCATGTCTGTCTGTCTGTCTGTCTGTCTGTCTGTCTGTCTGTCTGTCTGTCTGTCTGTCTGTCTGTCTGTCTGCCCTGCCCTGCCCTGCCCTGCCCTGCCCTGCCCTGCCCTGCCCTGCCCTGCCTGTCAACATGTATACATTTATCAATTGTAAGTTTCGTGCGCTGATGTTACTTTTCTTAAATGCATTTGATGAAGCACTGCATATGTTTGTGATGAATGTTCATATCTAACAGCATGATCGCCTGTCAGTCATTGTCAACAAACGTTTCGTTAAACAGGCTACTTCAGTCTGGCTTTACGAATTTAAAGTAACGTCACTGTCGCCTTAACGCAAATAAAAACAGTTGAAAGTTAGTTTGATATTCGCTTTTTAAACTCACTTCGGTCTGCCGCAAACATTATGTACTGATGTTAAGTTTAAACTTCGATTGTGAAAAAAGTTATTACAACTTGGAAGAATCACGTTCGAAGCCTTCCTGGGTAGAACCAGTACTAAGCGGGGAAAGTGTCCTGTTCAAGGACACCACATTCCGATCATGGGTTTATTTCGGTCCGTTATTTGTAAAACATGCTGGGTGGGCTATTATACCATGTGTCTGAGGCATTATGCCTCCGAGTGGCAGCTCTTACAATACTGACACCGTAATGTGACTGAATAATGCTGATAGCGAAGTTTATCACTTAAGCAATATAATACTGGGCACAGAAACCCAGGTAATATTCAAAGTATTTAAATAAATCTTAGTTTTTATGGTGTTTAACGCCGTTTGCATCATATGACAAGTTTTACACGACATAGCCAGTTGTACTACAGTATGAAATCTCACAATGAACCTTAGTAGAACCACCGACCTTCCACTGCCACAAATAACTGGCAATCTTTTTCACATCAAGTTACTGGACCGAGCTCTGAGCTTATTTCGCAACTGAGCTAAAATAGAATAGTACAAACTAACATTAATGCACGATGAACCCTTTATATTTATCATATTTTGCTATATTACATCATGCTCTGCAATTTCAATGCAAACTATTTCGTACGACCACATAAGCTTGTCCACTAAAATACATCGGCATTCCGCCCGCACAATTTGTTGTTGGCTTGGTGACTGGTGATTTAAACTATTTTTTGTTTGGTCTCTCCCGATCTCAGTTTTCAAAAAAAGGTAGGCAGGCCAGGGAAAATATTGTCTAATTTTAGCTTAAAGGGAATTTATCAGGACTTTTTAAACTTTTAAAATTGGCTTAAAGCATTTTCCTCCAATATATCATACCTATTATCAGAATTTCGTTTCAAGTTTAATAAGTCCAATTTAAATATCGAGTTTACCACATTTTTGGTGCATTTGACTTACCAAACCATTCAGATTGTATTTATTAATAATAATGAAATGCTTGTTATCATTTTAAAAACAATTTTATTTTTTAAGATATTTATAGCGGTTTTTCTGATGTATTCCCTTAAATTGGGAAAATAATACGTCATCATGTGTTCATGATATAATCTCATTGTATGTTAAGTATACAGTCAAACCTGTCTTGAGCAGCCACTCAAGGGAAAGCGCAAAAGTGACCCTTTTAAGACAGGTGGCTGCTTAATACAGGTTTATTAAAACTAAAATTATAAAATGGTAAACAGAAAATGTGACTGTTTAAGACAGGTGGTTGCTTAATAGAGGTGACCACTAACACAGGTGTGACTATATACAGTGCAGACTGCCGAGCCTCTGTCGCATTATAAGATAGACAGTTTGGTTTGTAATCAATTTACAATACATAACAATTAACGAACATTAACCAGCATGATAATGGATTAATGGTATTAAAAATGTGATGACTAACAGAAACACCACGTGGTGATGTATTATATACACACACAGGACTGCTTACGTCACAGTCAATACCGTATAATCAACAGGATTACAAATGACTTAACGCAATCGTAACGTATCGGACCAAGGTTAAACACAACTTCTTCTGATGTTGAATTTCTTTTATAACTTGACGTATGACTTAATTCAAATATCAATGGTATTTACATTTATTAACAAGAGTGGTCCATAACCATTATCCTTCCATTACCTCAGTATTCGCTTATGTAAACACAACAATAAGTCAACAACGAAATCCTTTATTATCTTAAAATCCTATAATCTCATGCATTAATTCCGTTTATTCTAGTTCGTCGTTTTAAGTAACTGCTATTTCAGATAGATTGAGTTTTAAGATATATTTTATCATGTAATTCGTTGCAGGGGAAATTAACAGAAAATATTATCATTAGCCCAAAGGACTTTAAAGGGATGGACGCCGCTGACATTGTTGACAGTTCAAGAAAGGCTCGAAATAAGATGATCATAGAAAACAAATTCTCAAAAAAAGTTCAGTGAACAATAATGGGTTCACTTTTCTAAAAGATGTTATTATCACACTGCTGTAATCGTATTTAAATTCAGTTATGATGTAGAGCCACCCTATATATTAGTAGCATCCTTTGAAATTAAATTGAATTGAATTGAATTGAATTGAATTGAATTGAATTGAATTGAACTGAACTGAACTGTACTGAACTGAACTGAACTGAACTGAACTGAACTGAACTGAATTGAATTGAATTGAATTTAATGCAATGGCATGGAATGGAATCCTTTTCGTTTTTACGAATTCTTTGTTTTCCTGTTAATTCACACCAATATTTAAGTGTTTAAAGGAAACGAATTGTCCAATTTTTTTATGTCTTTGTTGTTGTGTTTTTGCACAAAATGTGGCCCCAATAAGAATATGCTTACAATTGTTATTTGATCAAATAGACACGGTTAAGTTGTTCTTAAAATGTTTGTTTGCTACCAACACACTCAAATTGCAAATTTTCAAAGTGTTTTTTTTTCCTCATGATTTCTGTCCACTTTTTATCAAAATGACAAAAGAAAATCAAAATCTGGCCAAAAAAAAAAAAGAACTAGCTACCTACTCGCATCGGAGCACAGCAAACAATAATTTTTAAGGATGGCCTGACGGACACTATTTAGACTGACTACAACTGAGGAATAAGTGTATGTAAGTTGCTCAGGTAGACCGTCTCTCTCTCTCTCTCTCTCTCTCTCTCTCTCTCTCTCTCTCTCTCTCTCCCACATCACCTCCCACACCCCCTATTATTTTCTTAACTTTGGACAATGCCGAGGAGGCAAGGAGAAAACTGTCTCATCCTGTCTCAGTGTGGCTAAAATATTGGTGATGCCCCTTTAAAGGGATATATTATGATTTTTTCTAAAATTTGCTAAAAACATCCCCCCCCCCCCCCCCCCCCCCCCATTAAATCATGTCTATATATACTCACTGACCCCGAATTACAAAAAGGATATCTATTTATATACATGTATGTCAAACTAATATTTTCTAACTTGGGCTACGCGCTTAAGTTTGACTAAAATAGATTTCCCGCTTAAAAGTGCAACATATTTTGTGACGTATTAAATGAGTCATGTGATTTCATTTTGATTTCAATTTGATCCGTTATGCATGTTTGCACGTAGTAAACATTGTTTCGTCTTAGAAGATTTTGTTTCAAGTTTATCACTCCAATTTAAAAATAGATTTTGTCACGTTTAGGTGGATTTGACATGCAAAATCATTCGAATTTTAATTATTATTGATAATGAGAGGTTTTATCCATTGTAATGACTATTTTGTTTTTTAAGACATTTATAACGATTTTTTCCTGATGTACAAGCTCCCTTTAATGAAAATGTTATTAAATGTATCGTGTTTCGCTTCAAAATATTTGAAAATGTCCTCACAAGGCGATATAACTAACAATAAGGTATAAAATGTTTGTATATGATATATACATATTTAAATGCCAGTATGCTGGGAGATTAAATCAGTCATATAATACGATTTTATTGTTCGCTGGCACATTTTGTTTTTGTTTGAAATAGCTTACATAATTATGGGGGAATAATAATGCCAGATTACATATTTTTACAATGTTATTTATTTCGGCTGTATTGTATCCCGTGTATAACATTTGTGTTGTTATCGTATATCTGAAAATGAATATTCAACATTTTAAAATATTTGATTTATGTTTAGATTTTCGCGTCATTTAGGCCTATAATTATTATACTGAATATACCATGGGGTCATGAGAATGGCAGTGACAAAGGCTTATAGTAGAGATAGTACAAACACGCCTGTATTTGAGTAGACCCTGCCTCCAGTCAGCATTGACTACGGGAAGGTGAAATATGTGAATGTGGGTGAGGGTCGGGCGCCCAAAGCATCAGCTAACTAAGGGGAGGTGAGATTTGCAGGTGGGGGTCGGACGCCCCAAACATCACTTAACTTTGGGGAGGTGTAATGTGTGGGTGAGGGTCGTGCACCCCAAACATCAGATAACTTTCGGGAGGTAAGATCTGTGTATAGATGGAAGAATTCGGAGCTGACACAGAAGTGTGGATGAGGGCCGAGCGCACCAAACATCAGCTAACTTTGGGGAGGTGAGATATGTAGGTGGGTGTCGGGTGCCCCAAACATCAGTTAACTTTAGGGAGATGAGATATTCAGGTGAGGGTCGGGCGCCCCAAACATCAGCTAACTTTGGGGAGGTGAGATATGCAGATGGGGTCCAAGACGCCCCAAACACCAGTTAACTTTGGGGAGTTGAGATATGCAGGTGGGTGTCGGGCGCCCCAAACATCAGCTAACTTTGGGGAAGTGAGATATGCAGGTGGGTGCAGGGCGCCCCAAACTTCAGTTAACTTTGGGGAGGTGAGATATGCAGGTGGGTGTCGGGCGCCCCAAACATCAGCTAACTTTGGGGAGATGATATATGCAGGGTGGGGTCGGGAACCCCAAACATCAACAAACTTAATTTAGATTTTGATTTTATTTAAAGCCCCAACTGCCATATAAAAGCTGCAAGATGGCTCCGGGGCAAGTTTTATATAATTCAGTACATGGTTCAAATCAGAGAACCCTTTTTTTTAAAATTTCACAGTCATCAGTGCATTGTTTTTGTTATAATGTTGCATGCTACTAGATTATTGTTAATACATTTAATTGGTAAAAAAACACCTAAAAAGTGTTGGTTATAATTTTATGCAGTTTGAAAAATAACTCCAACTGCCGAAAATTTGAAATTCGAGGAAGATTCACTCTAAACACATGGATCTATGCTAAGTCACCATCAGCAGATAGCCTAGTGTAGCGTTGTAATTCACCATCAGCAGATAGCCTAGTGTAGCATTGTAATTCACCGTCAGCAGATAGCCTAGTGTAGCGCTGTAATTCACCGTCAGCAGATAGCCTAGTGTAGCATTGTAATTCACCATCAGCAGATAGCCTAGTGTAGCGCTGTAATTCACCATCAGCAGATAGCCTAGTGTAGTGTTGTAATTCACCATCAGCAGATAGCCTAGTGTAGCGCTGTAATTCACTGTCAGCAGATAGCCTAGTGTAGCTTTGTAATTCACCATCAGCAGATAGCCTAGTGTAGCGCTGTAATTCACCGTCAGCAGATAGCCTAGTGTAGCGCTGTAATTCACCGTCAGCAGATATCCTAGTGTAGCTTTGTAATTCACCGTCAGCAGATAGCCTAGTGTAGCGCTGTAATTCACCGTCAGCAGATAGCCTAGTGTAGCTTTGTAATTCACCATCAGCAGATAGCCTAGTGTAGCGTTGTAATTCACCGTCAGCAGATAGCCTAGTGTAGCGCTGTAATTCACCGTCAGCAGATAGCCTAGTGTAGCTTTGTAATTCACCATCAGCAGATAGCCTAGTGTAGCGTTGTAATTCACCGTCAGCAGATAGCCTAGTGTAGCGCTGTAATTCACCGTCAGCAGATAGCCTAGTGTAGCTTTGTAATTCACCATCAGCAGATAGCCTAGTGTAGCGTTGTAATTCACCGTCAGCAGATAGCCTAGTGTAGCTTTGTAATTCACCATCAGCAGATAGCCTAGTGTAGCGTTGTAATTCACCATCAGCAGATAGCCTAGTGTAGCGCTGTAATTCACCGTCAGCAGATAGCCTTGTGTAGCTTTGTAATTCACCATCAGCAGATAGCCTAGTGTAGCGCTGTAATTCACCGTCAGCAGATAGCCTAGTGTAGCTTTGTAATTCACCATCAGCAGATAGCCTAGTGTAGCGTTGTAATTACGCATACTCTGACAGTGACAGTTGAGTGTTTAACCTCTATGACTAAAATTAAAATATAATATTATATTACAGTTTTGTGGGTTTGAAATTCTAAATGAATAAAGGTAGTTTAATTATAAATGATAATTAGGCTATTTATTATAAATTAATTGCTAGATTATCATCCAATATTTTTTTAAAAAGGGGGAGGGCGGGATGATTTTATTTTTTATTTTTACAATTTTTGATATATTTTATAAGTCGTGTGAAAGTAATAAAGTTATATTAATTTTATGACTTGGGTTCTTTACTGTTACTGTTTACTGTTTTTTTTATAAAAATAAAAATGGTCGGGCGGCATGAAAATTAGGGGGCAGGCAGGGATGTTTAGTTTAATATTATTTTATTGCATTTATAATTGCAGCAATGGATCGGGCCACAAGTTCTCACAACATTAGTTACAGCACTTCCCCTAAAATATTACAAATAATTGAAAAAAAACATGACATGGCATAACACATGATAAAGGGTTAAAGATAATACAAAATGAAAGAGATTAACCACAGTGTGTAGACAATTATCCATCAGTTAATACCAATTGAAATAATAGAGGAAAAAAAAAAATCAGTAATATCAATTCTATTTAGTTCTTATAAGGTTAAAACAAATAGAAGGCAGGAAAAGGAATAGGGATGCAATAGATGCATTGAGACATTATGCAGACTTGAAACACAACAATAAAAAAAAGGTTAAATCCGGTATGATCAGCAATGTTAAGCAATTAATTCATTATGCTTTGTATTCGTTTTGAATGAATGAATGAACAGGTTTTTAACGCGTACCAACACATTATAGGTTATTTGATGCCAACAGGAAGGAAGATTCCAAGTTCACTCTACATGTACAAAAACCTGGGTGTCTACAGATGACGCGGACAATGCGGACGATGACGCCGGGGTCATAATAATAGCTCTCCTTGGAGTTCCTCCCAGCGAGCTAAAAATGATAAAATGAACATGACACCCATTCGGAGGATTCCTACCCCTCTGCAGAGATCCACAGTGGGCTTATTCATTTTGAAATCAGTCTTATTTTTTCAATTATTTATAAAAAAAATTCTCAGATCCATTGCCTTTAATTTCCTCCAAACTGACAGGTCTTGAAATAACAAACAAAACACGTATTATTTTATTCCTTTAATCATAGTTCTTAATATACTTTTATTCTTTCAAACAATACATTAAAAATAAAGTTATATATCTTATATTTATAAATAAGCAGGCGATCATAATCATTTACACCAAAAACAGTAACAAGCATCGCATGTTTAAGTACACATTTTTCATACAGCAGTTGCTTCCCTTGGTATGAGAGAGTTCTGAGTTGTCTCCCATTTCAAGGAAATAATTATATACAAAAATGCTCCACCCTGCTAATTTTGCAGGTTAATTTGTTTATATATATATATATATATATATATAATGAATGATTCAATGACAAGGAATTGTTCGACATAATAACACAGGAAAGTTATTCGTTGCTCGCCATTCAAATTGGTGAACTAACAAAATACATGTACAAACTTTTCAGAAGGAACAAAAGATATAATAATTTTCTCAAATAATTTGAAAATTACAGACCTGAAAACTTGTATTTAGAAAATATAAAGATATTCCAACATTTCACTGTATTTATTTTTACAGCAAAGTAACAATTAGAGTAGAAACCTTCACCATTTTCCGGTGTTTTTTTTTTATTTAATGAAAAGTGTCCGTAATTTTGATATAACTTCAGCCTGAAAAAATGTATGTTTGGCATTTTAATTGATTGATTGAATGAATATGTAGCGTCATTTTTATGCTATCGATGGCTAACAGATAATCAGTTAACCTAACCACTGTTTCGTGGGATCCTGAAAGGTTAACCAGTACTCGAGCACACCCAATCTCCGCAAGTAAATGATAACTTTCCCACTTGAATCAGTGGTAAGAGACAAATGATAATGAGACAAATATTGTATATCTATCATCACGTAGACTGTTGCTGGGTTGGGATTCAAACTCACAACCCCTGGACTGATAGTCAGACATGTAACTGACTGAGTTAATTAGGCCCCGCCCGGCATTTTAATATTGCTGTTTTGTCATTTATACATTTTGTACATGTTTACATAGTAAAAATGACCTTTTCTGATTGTTAATCAACTTCATTGTTTTTAACAAAGCTGCAGTATAAACTTTCATAAATATTTATGTAAATTAAAAAAAATACCCAAGATGTTAATTCAGCACTTTGATTGATTGATTGGTTAAAATTTAGCATCACTTTTATACCATTGAGGGCTAACAGATGATCAGTTAACCTAACCACTCTTACCTGGGATCAGCATTTTGAACGGAGGTGAATGTCATATGTCACAAACAGGAAGGACTATTCCAGACTTGAACTCCATTTACAAAACAGCAAATTACCATCAACAAATAAAAAATGAGAATGAACCTAGAAACATGATCAATGTTAAACTGTAGTTTTGTATGGGCTGATACTCTAATTATCATCTCATTACCTACAGTGGCCCTATTCGGGAAAACAATCAACACACATGGAATATGGTCATTTAAACACCACAATGAATACATGAACAAGAAGCCCAAAAGGACCTGAATCGCTCTTTGACTACTGGCAACACATGCTACATGTAAAATATCTAAGGTCTAGGTGTTAAACTTTCAGAGAAAATACTTTTAAAATTTATACTTAAAATGTGTTTATAAGCCCTGTGGCGGGGGCATTTGTGTTCGAATCATGCTGGTTCAAGAACTCCTCCAAGATCTTGTGATTGTATAACTACTGTGCAAGTTTGGTTAAGATTAAATGAAAAATGAAAGTGCTATTGCGTCTATAAGAAAAAGGTAAACGGGAGGGCAGACGTACGGCTGGACAATGCTGGACAATTTACCAGGTTATATGCCATTCTGGCCTTTGGCCAGCAGAGCTAAACATGATGGAATGAGGTAAAGAAGTGAGCAAATATTACAATAATGGGAATAAATAGTATGTGTATAGTTGTTTCAATCCCCATTTAATTAAAAAACAACTGAATTGCTTTGCCTGTATAAATGCTTTTTCTCTTATTATTTGATTGACAATGAAATACATTTGAGACAAGTCACTCAGCGGATGTTCTAATTAAACATGTGCTCTGGAACCACAGGGAGCTGTATACATAAATACTGTAAATACAAAGGCAGGGGAAGAAGTATAAAAGGGACTGAAGCAGAGTTTGCATCTCATGTTCTATACAGTAAATCATTATAACATCACTAAAAATTCTTACTTCTTTTTTATAATTAAAAACATTGAAATTCCCATTTGTAATTTCACTCTTTTAAACAGTTAGATTATAAAAAAATAATTCACTGAGAAATCTGTATACTTCTTCAAAAAGCATAAAATAAAAAATTGACATCTTCTACTCACAATTACAAATCTATAAATACAAAGTTAATTAAGTGAGATATATATATATATAATTTTCATTTTACCATCATAAAAATACAGCTAAGAAGGTTTTCAAATAATATGTGTATATAAATAAACAACTTTTATTAAAAACATTATTATCATTGAAAATTACTAAAGTGAAAAAACACTGAGCTCGCTTCCAATTTTTCGCTTTATCTATAATATATTTTCTCTTTTTAGTTTATACTAATTTATTTTAGGCCATTATAAATAAATTGCAAGATTATCATCCAATCTTTTCTTAAAAACGGGGAGAGCGGGAGGATTTTATTTTATTTTTTCATTTTTATTTAAAATTTTTGATGATGGTCAGGGCAGCATGAAAATTAGGGGGGTGGGGGATGATAATCTAGCAATTAATTTATTATGGCCTTAGCTTGATTTTAAAAAAGCTCAGTACTTTTTATGCTCATGCTCATGTTTTGTGGTCTGGTAGAACTAGTTATGAGTGCCGGTTTTGAGAGGCCATCAGGTTGAACATGGGATTGAAGCTGCAACCTCCTGTATGAGTGACAAACAATCTGTCCAATACACTTCTGTCCATCATTTTGTTTTTTCTATATAATGCATGTATGAGAAATACCAGTAATATTGTTTGAAACCAAAAAGATTACTATTTAAAATGTTTTACTTTTTCCTACAATGATTTTTTTTCCTTTACAGATTTGCAAATAATGTTATTTCTCTAATTTTCTGCAAAAGGTAAATTCTATCAAAATACAAAGTACAAGTTTGATACATATATTGTTAGGTTGATACAATCCTTAAGAATAACAGTGGCTATCCTTTATTAAAAGCTTAACAACAATTTTTATTCAGATAACGGCACATAAACCAAAGTTTATATTGGTTTAAAGGACATAGTCACAAACGTTTGCTGTAATGAATGGGACTAGTTCACTGTTATGTAACACGTGAGCACTTTGACAGTCACTCTGAATGTATGATTATGTTACCAGGGGTGTAGTGTGACAAATTTGGAAGTTACTCGATGATTGGTGGGGAGGTTACCACTTCTGCTGATGGGGTCAAAGGTCGCCCCATCCACACCCACCCCATCCCCGGTGAAACTTTTAAAACTTTTGTACTTCACTGGGCTAGAAAACATTATTTAAACACACTATCAGTCAGTTCAGATATGGTTGCTCAGACAGTCTATATTAATCTGATATTTTACATAAAGGACACTGTTGGTTTATGTATGGAAAAGTCCATACTGCAACTTTTTTTAAAACCTATTTGTACACCCCTCCAGTTAAATGCCTGCTGCTTCTGTCGATTTTTATTCAACTGTTACTCAGCAAAGTAACTGAGTAAATTGCCACGCTACGTGCCTGGTTACATAAGCCCCTTAATAAGCATCTGAATAACAATGATTAGGGATGACTGTAATGTTGTTAAGAGTTAGCATCAATATATAATAAAATAGACAGTGTGAAAAAAATAATCTACTAAATTTCTGCGTAATATTCTAACGTCTGCTTGAAAATATGAATAGCGGGCAAACTTTGCTTTCCATTAACGAATCAAAATATGGCTTACAAAACAATGGTAGTAAGAGTCAGTCATAACTGCAAGGAGGTAAACATATATATATACAATGTATAGGCCCTTAGTAACAGTAAACAAAAAATATATTTCTAATTTCAGTATCAACAAAGACATGTGACAACTATTGACCAATGAAAAATGGTGTCATGTATCATTAGAAAAATTTAAAAGAAATCATAGCAAATAAAACGCACTCAAAAAATCAACATGGGGGGTGCGTGAGAGGGGGTATTTAAAAGAAGCATGAAAATAGTCTGCTGTCCAGGAAGTGTAAATACATGCATAAATAATAAAAATTTTATATGATTCAACAAACATTTTTTTACATACATATTTTAATGTTGATTTTTTTGTTAATATATTTTTCACTATAAAATTATTTTTCTCTGCATATTTTTTTTTTTTATACACTTTCCTATTTCATTGATAATATTTCACAAGTTTTACTGGTGGAGGAAGACCTCAGACTAAGTCAGACTGAGTTTAACCACCGTCCTTCCGCAAGTAACAGGAAACATTCTCACATAAAGTTTTAGGAGCCTGCGGGACTCGAACTTACGACCTTAGCGGTGAGAGGTTTGTGATCTTGAGATGGCACCTTAGACCATTCGGCCATGGAGGACCCCTGACTTTATAAGAACATAAATGAAAATAAAAACTGTATGGCATATCCAGTTTCATTGGCAGAGGAAGACCTCAGAATTAATCTCACAAGAACCACCATCCTTCCATAAGTCACTGGCAAACTTCTCACATACAATTTTTGAACTGAACTGAACTCTGGTCAATGACCAGAGCAGAGAGAGGTCACTGTCACCCGATAACAGCACCATAGACCACTTGGCCACAGAGACCATACAAACACAGCATATAAATAATGGTGTAAAACAATACATCAGGGGTATGACTATAAGTATCTTAGATGGGCTGGAGGTTGGACAGAAAGTTCCGTCCTGAGGGATAACTGTTTTAGGAGGGAACGAGGCTTCGCAAAACAAATATCCCAAGGGCGTTACAAAATCATGAACTTTTTCTGAAACAATTATATGACTCCCCATTTTGTTACATTTACACACTAATAAATATGAAGTACAAGAAGGCCAACTATCACCCAAACATGCTCCTTTGATTTTAAATAAAAAAGCACATTCAAAGAAACAAACACTTGTAATATTCAATTTGGACTTTGGTTGTTGATGAAAGCAAAGTTTCAAGATGGGCTAAAAAAATAAAGGGATTATTTTTTCACCACATATCAATTACATGCACAACGATTGATCTAAAATAATATAAGGACTGAATGAATGAATGAATGAATGAATGAAATAATGGAAGGAAGGCAGGAAGGAAGGAAGGAAGGAAGGAAGGAAGGAAGGAAGGAAGGAAGGAAGAAAGGAAAGAATGTTTTACGACACGAAAAGGAAGGAAAATTGCACGAAGAACATATTAATATAAATATTCCATGCTCGCCCACCATGTACAGAAGCAACATATCAACATAAAGATTCAAATCACATACATGTATATACTGAATCAACCCAGGACCATGGACCCACATCAACAAAATTAAATGAATATACAAAATGAACGTAGAAAACCTTGATGCATGCAGAACTGCAGAGGTCAAGAAATCATCTGTCAACTATTGCAACATGCAAGAACTACAGTGGTCCTCCTATTCTTGCCATCACTTATTAGGCACCCGAGAAGCACAAGGTAATAATGATGAAAACCACGTTCTTCACAGTTACAAAACTTACCACCAATCATTTCTAATGCACCAACTATTGTATCTATATATAAATTAAGAAGATGATTCAACAGTTTTGTCTCTGACCTCTAATAAATGTCAAAACATAATGTTAAACAACTGTTTTGACACAATAACAACTGTTTTGACAGAATAACAACTGTTTTGACAGAATAACATCTGTTTTGACGGAATAACATCTGTTTTGAGACAATTATAACTGTTTTGACAAAATAATAACTATATCGACACAATTATTACTGTTTTGATAAAATAAATGTTTTGACACAATTAAAACTGTTTTGATGCAAAAACAAGTGTTTTGAAACAATTAAAACTGTTTTGACAGAATAACAAATGTTTTGAGACAATTTAAACTGTTTTGACAGACACACTTATAACTGTTTTGACAAAATAACAATGGTTTTGACACAATTATAACTGTTTTGACAGAATACCAACTGTTTTAAAAGGATTACCACTGTTTTGACAGAATAACAACTGTTTTGACACAATTATAACTGTTTTGACAGAAAAACAACTGTTTTAAAAGAATTACCACTGTTTTGACAGAATAACAACTGTTTTGACACAAATATAATTGTTTTGACACAATTATAACTGTTTTGACAGAATAACAACTGTTTTGACACATAAAAAAACACCCACCATACTGCCAATACATGGAGGTATGGCAGAATGATAGTCATAACTTGGTCAGATGTTAGCATCGGCCATATCTTTGTAGACAGACAATAACATCTTGTGCTGTCAGATTAATAATCTAATATCTACATTTTTTTTTATAAATCACCACTGCACTAATATACATCTTAGGTGAGTGCAGTAATGAAGATAAGAATAGCTGATTCATACTAGGCAATGCTGCTGGTGATAATGCTACTGATGATATTGATGATGAAGAGAAAAAGGAGGAAAGGAAGATTAAAACAATACGACGTGGATGACCCTGGTATATGTTAGCAAATTTTATATAGAATATTAATAAGAAAGTAGCCACTACACCTGTAAAATTTGACAGACGTGTACAAATATCCAACTTGATCTGTACTTTAAAATTATACAACTACGATCTACTGAATACAAAAGAATATTATAATTTTTTTTGTGATTGGGGTTTAACGCCATTTTCAACACATTTCAGGTTATGTATGGCATATCCAGTTTTACTGGTGGAGGAAGGCCTCAGACTGACTGTAGCCACCGTCCTTCTGCATCTAACTGGAAACTTTGTCACATAAAGTTTTTGGAGCGAGCGGAACTCAAACCTACAACCTTAGCGGTGGGAGGTAAGTGATCTTGAGATGGCACCTTAGACCGCTAAGCCACAAAGGACCCTAAAATATTATAAAGTAAATAGACCATTTTGGATGTTATTCATCGAAAAGCAATTTGATGGAGGAACACTTAATGCTCTTACACTATTCTTTTTCGAATGAAGGGGACTGAAATTCCACTTGTGGCCCCCTTTTCTCTGAACAAATGTGCAAACAGATGGTGAGGACATACTAGAACTATACCGCTTTTCTTCATTTTCACATCACATGACAACACTGATAATGATGATGGTGATGGAGAGAGGAATGAAATAGAACAAAATAGTGAGCTATGAGCACTCAGAAATATTGATGAAAGTAGGACAGTTTGGAAGAGACTAAAACTGAACAGGAATAGGATGTTGATGATGATAATGATTTTGATGATAATGATAATGATTTTGATGATAATGATTTTAATGATGATGATAATGATTTTAATGATGATGATAATGATTTTAATGATAATGGTTTTGATGAAAATGATTTTTTTTCATGATGATTTTGATAATGTCTTTTTCGATGATGATGATTATGATATTTTTAATGATGATGATAATGATAAGTTTTTTTTATGATGATGATATTTTTGATGATGATGATGATGATATTTTTGATGATGATTTTAATGATGATATTTTTGAATTTATGAAGATGATACTTTTGATGATGATGAAGATGATAATGATGATATTTTTGATGATGATGATTTTAATAATGATTTGTTTGAATGATGATGATTTTGATTATTCATGATGATAATTCTGGTGAGATGATGGTCAAAGTAATCATAACAGATAGTATAAAGAACAAGTGTAGGATAATTTGTTACAATATAGAAGTTTAGGGGATATTAGTTAGTGTTCATCGGTCGTATCAGAAACATAAATCTGATATTCCAATATCCATGCAACATGTTAGAGGTGATAATATACTGAACGGAACAGCTAGCCCACCACTTTTGTATTTTCATTATCTTCCGTCAAAATATTGAGTAGCAAACATAAATTATAAAAAAATTCAATTACTGTCAGATGTAATAATAATTAACTTGGACATTGTTATCCTAAATGTTCTTTCTTATTCAAGTAAAAATTTCAAGGAAATTGCTTTGATACTTTTTGAGAAAATGTCAGTTGGCAGATGAGCTGTTATGTTCAGCTGAGAAAATACATATTTTGTCCGGTTGAAGGTTAGCTGTTCTGTTCAGTATAGTTACATATAGTGATGAATGTCAGGCCCCCCGTTTCACTAGATATCTCAATTTGAGATTTTCCTCAACTCGAAATTTTCTAAAAGTTTACTTCCTTTATCTTGGACAATAAACATAATTTTTTATCTTTCTTCTTCACTTATGTGTAAACGTTGTTACAACTTCAAATTCTGTGTGGTCATTTAATGTGTATTGAGTTTAAATGATCTTTTAGAGACAAATGAAATTTTTTTTGCTGAGAGATCCTTGGACATTTTCTGGTTGAGGAAAATCTCAGTTTGAGATACAGTCGAAACTCGTTATCTCCATAATGGAGATACTGCAAAATAATTGAGATATCCGAATATCAACATTGATTTTGTCTCAAGATCGATATTTATTTTCATCGCCCGATAATTGTTGTATGTCAATTGTACTTTCGCTTTCATATTACGATCCCTGCAGTAGAATTACACTGTTGTGATAAATGCTGATATCTGAGTCATTCTTTGAACTTTTCGTCAGTGTGAGATATAAGGCTGATTGATTGAATCAAATGATGTTTATACAATTTAAATGCAATCACCCAGTTGAATGACATGATGTTTGCAACATTCTGTCAGTCATTAAAACTGACACATTTGCTGTTGAGCGGAAATTAGTATCCCATCTTAAAAAAAAAAATGTGAAAAATAGCATGCGTAAGTTTTCACACAACGTCAAAAAAACACACAATATTATATTAACAATAATAATATCGAGACAAACATTCAATTAAAGGTGTGAAATGATAAATTGGGAACTAAAACTGGGATCATGATATCCGAAATATCGACACAGACAATATCAAGTAAAAAGGAATATATTTACATACCCAAAGAAGAGGAAAAGTTGGGGATGGCTAAAAATATCGACATTATTGGAATATCAACTTTTTCAAAATAACGAGTTTCAACTGTATTTTAGTTAACTTCAGACACTAGATTAATCAAAGTTTGAATTATGTATTGATTGTTTGAATATTTAGTGTCATTTTTATGCCATCGAGGGCTTACAAACGATCAGTTAACCTAACCACTGTTTCCTGGGATCCTGGAAAGTTAACCAGTACTCGAGCACACCCACATCTCCACAAGTAACTGATAACTTCCCCACTTAAATCAGTGGTGTGAGACGCATGATAATGAGACACAATGTTGTATATCAAACAACATGGAGATTGTGGCCGAGCGGGGATCCAAACTCTCGACCCCTGGATTGACAGTCAGATGTGCTAACAACTGAGCTAAACGGCTCGGCTTGAACTATAGAATTCCAACCATAAGACTCAAAATTTAAAATTTGAAATTCACATTAAAAACATTAAGGAATTAACAACATTTTCTTGCAAAACTGATCAATTTCATAAACAATGTACAATATATTGTATAAAAAATGAATATCAGAAAATCTTATATTTTTACCTTGAAAAGAAGATATGTATGTATATCACGAATCTTTAAATATTGGTGATTTTGACAGTCTTACACTCAAAGTGTTTATATTTTTTTTTTTGAAATGTCTTTTATGTTGACATTACATTTAACAATAACCCAATAACAAAATTAATTTTGTGTCAATTGTTTGTTTGTTACGACAACTGGGAAAACTAATAATATTTCGACTTGAGTAAAAATTTCGCATATACTACTTAAGACGTTTTATGAAGTATATCTGTTTATACATGCATTCACTTGGCATGATATGTCACTTGGCACGATATGTCACTTGGCACAATATGTCACTTGGCAGAAGGACTGTTATCCTAACAAATACATTTGTTTTTCTAACACTTGGCTTACACAAATTTATTCTGGCTCAATTACGAAGAAAACACATAGCTTACAATGTATATGAATTGCTCTCGAGTCTTTCCTGGGTGGTAATTGTACTAAATGCTGTTTTTTTTTTAGAGGAAATGTGGCCAAGCCTCGGATCTAGCCCATAAACTCTTATTAATCTTAACATTTAGTTTACACAGATTTATTTTAACTCAGCTAACTTCAATTGCTCTTGAGTCGGTTTTCTGGGTAGTATTGAGTGTTGTTTTAGAGAGATTGTCAGACCGAGTCTGGGGTTGGACCGATAACATATGTTATAATTTATAGCTGTAAAGACTGATTCAATATAATCATGAACATTTACTTAGTATAATTTCATTTAAACATTGCCTAGTGTCCCTTTAAACATTAATGACAGTATTGTTACTGGTACCTTTAATTTTGTTATACTAGGCCTTGCATACCAAGTTAGTGAATCTCGACATTATGTTAGAACAAAACAATAACTCAAGACGGCATGAATAGCTCTACTCACAAAAAATGGACAGATGAACATTTCAGAAGAAAAAAATTTCTCCTATATAACTTCATGTAAAAAAAACTCTGCAGCGCTCTCATATTTGACCCAAGGGACCTAACTTCAATAAAACCTAAAGGTGATCTCCATGCAATGATACATGTACATGTAAAACATCTGAGGTCTAGGCCTTGAACTTTCTTAGAAAAGTTTCCCTTAAAATAGGGTCACAACACAGGAAATGGTAGTTGGTGCTCATCAATGAAATGAATGGAGTTTGTTTTTAAACTTATTCTTACATGATGTAGATTAACTGAAATAATAGTAATGTGCATGGAATATTTGGCGTGATCATTGGAAAATACTTTAAATTACTGATTGACAATTAGAACTTGTATGTTTCGACAGATAGGCCGGTTTCTTTGACAAATCATCAACAAACATGAAGTTAGGCGGGACTTGTAAATTGGTCAAAATAGGGCAAAAAGAATGCTGTTGTTCTCGGACATCGACTGTTTAAGAACCACAAGCAATGTAAGATACTCTAATTTGATAAACAAGGCATAGCATTATGATAATTTCCAGTATACATATATGGGCTGAAATATACTCCTACTTATATCTGAATATATCCCTATATTGTAATGTGATGTTTTCAGCTTTGGCTTGTGATTTTCTAACAAATGAAATTATACTTTGCACTCAAAATCTCATATTTTGCCCTTCAAATAACCAAATTAACACGAAAATCACAACACTGATTTGGATATACATATTTACAATCAATTAAAATGAAATGTCAAAAAAAAAACCTATCACATTTTGACACAATATTTTACAGTTTCAAATACAGATCTGCATTAAATATTTTCAATCCTCAGTCCAGAGTTTCATATTGAAATATTTAGTCATTTCTACCTCACTGACGTTGTCCAGATTCAGGTCTGTTTTCTTAGAAATTCATGCCTGGTCTCACAGTTTACAATGTATAGAGCATGACATTATTTGGTATTGATGGTGGTCATGTCTGTGTCAATTTAATTAGATAAGGTCATAATAAATTAATTGCTAGATTATCATCCCCGCATGCCCTTTAATTTTCATATCACCCTGACCCTTTTTATTTTCATTAAAAAAACAAAAAAACATCAAACATTTTAAAAATAAAATCCTCCCACCCTCCCCTTTTTTAAGAAAAATTTGGATGATAATCGAGCAATTAATTTATAATGGCCTAAAAAATAAACATTACCAAGATTATAAAATTCTTCAGCTTAGTTCAGACCTAAACAGTGGAATCTTGGCTTTAATCTTAACATGAACTTTGGCTGCTTGATTTGATTTGTCGGACAGACAGTTACCTTATTCAATATTTTCAAAACGTTTTTTTAGAAAACTTAGATTCTAAACCTAAACAGCCTGTTGTTTACATCAGGGGGGTGGGCTTTCCTTTATTTAACAATACTGACCAATCAGCATGGTCCTTATGATTGTTATTTATTGATCCATGGCAGGGAAAGCACATTCTGTTTATTAATATATTTAATGAATTTTGAAAAGGCACCCGTTCTGCAACTGATCTATATCGTGGCAATCCCTTTCCAATCAATTCAATATAAATGACATAAGAAGTGACAGGCCCATTCCATGAGGACTATTAGGCCATAAGAATAACTAGTCATGAGAAAGCAGAGTCATGAAGATAACAAATCCTCATTTCAGGAGGATAGACAACTAGGCCATAAGAATAGCTAGTCACAAGAAAAACTTCAATGTAACTATTTTTCAATGAACATAGATTTACGGATAGGCAGAGGATGTGCTTCAGTGTTTATCACAAATTTATCTAATGGAATCAAATCTGGATCGTCACTAAATAACAAATATAAATACTTCAATGTTTCCGCTAAAAAGAAACTTTCAAGTTTATCGCGAAAACCTGGGCTGCCAGCATTTTTGACATTGCCAATGGAGGAATATCCAAATCCTTCTATACGTGTGTGTTTTCTGAAAGCTTGGAATATTTTCCATCCCCATTCTCGATATTTCTCATCCTTCGTAAGCCTATACAGGTAGAATATGGATTCTACAGTTTCTGGTCGTAGAAGATTGTGAGCATCCAGGGGCTGAAAAAAAATATTTAAAACTATCAAAGCTGCATCCTATAATAACCCACAGCTAGCTTAGCCATAGCATAAAAGCCATTTGATAATATTTAGATGCATCTAGGAGTTGAAAAAGAAATACAAAACTATCAAAGTTGAATCTTATAATACATGTTAACTGCAGCTAGGTTAGCCATAGCATAATGGCCATTTGATACCATTGATATTCACTATGCTATTCCTTTGTAAAATCTATATAAAATATTGTAATTTCATTCCTATCTATGCGTACACATGGAAAAATCATAAATATGATGTACTATGATATCAAAATTTAATAAATAGAGGAACTCACATGAGTATTTGTTTATTATGGAGTTAATTAAACACTGATTGATTGATTGAATATTTAGCGTCATTTTTATGCCATCGAGGACTTATAGATGATCAGTTAACCTAACCACTGTTTCCTGGGATCATGAAAGGTTAACCAGTACTCGAGCATACCCCATCTCCAAGAATAACTGGTAACTTTCCCATGTGAATCAGCAGTGAGAGACAAATGACAATGAGACACAATGTCATTTATCAATCATCACAGAGACTGTTGCCAGGCAGGGATTCAAACTCAAGACCCCTGGATGTATAGTCAAGATGCCTAATTGACTGAGCTAATCAGTCCTAGCTAGAGTTTATTAAACAAATTGGCAAAACTATATTATGTGAGTCTCTGCCAAGCTTTATATCAATTTCGCCAATGAGTTTCATAAATTTGATTATGGATGAATGCGAGACTGTTAACTCAGAAAAAATGGAACATTGCCGTTTATCATTCAGGTAAAGGTCTACAGCTCATCTAATGACCACTTACCACCCACTCACTGAGGTCATGGGTTCAAGGCCCACTCATTGAGGTCATGGGTTCAAGGCCCACTCACTGAGGTCGTTGGTTCAAGGCCCACTCACGGAGGTTGTGGGTTCAAGGCCAACTCACTGAGGTCGTGGGTTCAAGGCCCACTCAATGAGGTCATAGGTTCAAGGACCACTCACTGAGGTTGTGGGTACAAGGCCAACTCACTGAGGTCATGGATTCAAGGCCCACTCACTGAGGTCGTGGGTTCAAGGCCCACTCACTGAGGTTGTGGGTTCAAGGCTCACTCACTGAGGTTGTGGGTTCAAGGCCAACTCACTGAGGTTGTGAGTTCAAGGCCCACTCACTGAGGTTGTGGGTTCAAGGTCCACTCACCGAGGTCGTGGGTTCAAGGCCCACTCACTGAGGTCGTGGGTTCAAGGCCCACTCACTGAGGTCGTGGGTTCAAGATCCACTCACTGAAGTTGTGGGTTCAAGGCCCACTCACTGAGTTTGTGGGTTCAAGGCCAACTCACTGAGGTTGTGGGGTTCAAGGCCCACTCACTGAGGTTGTGGGGTTCAAGGTCCAATCACTGAGGTTGTGGGTTCAAAATCCACTCACTGAAGTTGTGGGTTCAAGGCCAACTCACTGAGTTTGTGGGTTCAAGACCAACTCACTGAGGTTGTGGGTTCAAGGCCCACTCACTGAGGTTATGGGTTCAAGGCCCACTCACTGAGGTTGTGGGTTCAAGATCCACTCACTGAAGTTGTGGGTTCAAGGCCAACTCACTGAGTTTGTGGGTTCAAGATCCACTCACCGAAGTTGTGGGTTCAAGGCCAACTCACTGAGTTTGTGGGTTCAAGGCCCACTCACTGAGGTTGTGGGTTCAAGGCCAACTCACTGAAGTTGTGGGTTCAAGGCCAACTCACTGAGTTTGTGGGTTCAAGGCCCACTCACTGAAGTTGTGGGTTCAAGGCCAACTCACTGAGTTTGTGGGTTCAAGGCCAACTCACTGAGTTTGTGGGTTCAAGGCCAACTCACTGAGTTTGTGGGTTCAAGATCCACTCACTGAGTTTGTGGGTTCAAGACCAACTCACTGAGGTTGTGGGTTCAAGGCCCACTCACTGAGGTTGTGGGTTCAAGGCCCACTCACTGAGGTTGTGGGTTCAAGATCCACTCACTGAAGTTGTGGGTTCAAGGCCAACTCACTGAGTTTGTGGGTTCAAGATCCACTCACCGAAGTTGTGGGTTCAAGGCCAACTCACTGAGTTTGTGGGTTCAAGGCCCACTCACTGAGGTTGTGGGTTCAAGGCCAACTCACTGAGTTTGTGGGTTCAAGATCCACTCACTGAAGTTGTGGGTTCAAGGCCAACTCACTGAGTTTGTGGGTTCAAGACCAACTCACTGAGGTTGTGGGTTCAAGGCCCACTCACTGAGGTTGTGGGTTCAAGGCCCACTCACTGAGGTTGTGGGTTCAAGATCCACTCACTGAAGTTGTGGGTTCAAGGCCAACTCACTGAGTTTGTGGGTTCAAGATCCACTCACCGAAGTTGTGGGTTCAAGGCCAACTCACTGAGTTTGTGGGTTCAAGGCCCACTCACTGAGGTTGTGGGTTCAAGGCCAACTCACTGAGTTTGTGGGTTCAAGATCCACTCACTGAAGTTGTGGGTTCAAGGCCAACTCACTGAGTTTGTGGGTTCAAGGCCAACTCACTGAGGTTGTGGGTTCAAGGCCAACTCACTGAAGTTGTGGGTTCAAGGCCAACTCACTGAGTTTGTGGGTTCAAGGCCCACTCACTGAGGTTGTGGGTTCAAGGCCCACTCACTGAAGTTGTGGGTTCAAGGCCAACTCACTGAGGTTGTGGGTTCAATGCCCACTCACTGAGTTTGTGGGTTCAAGGCACACTCACTGAGGTTGTGGGTTCAAGGCCCACTCACTGAAGTTGTGGGTTCAAGATCCACTCACTGATGTTGTGGGTTCAAGGCCAACTCACTGAGTTTGTGGGTTCAAGGCCCACTCACTGAGGTTGTGGGTTCAAGGCCCACTCACTGAGTTTGTGGGTTCAATGCCCACTCACTGAGTTTGTGGGTTCAAGGCCCACTCACTGAAGTTGTGGGTTCAAGGCCAACTCACTGAGTTTGTGGGTTCAAGGCCAACTCACTGAGTTTGTGGGTTCAAAGCCCACTCACTGAGGTTGTGGGTTCAAGGCCCACTCACTGAAGTTGTGGGTTCAAGGCCAACTCACTGAGGTTGTGGGTTCAATGCCCACTCACTGAGTTTGTGGGTTCAAGGCCCACTCACTGAGGTTGTGGGTTCAAGGCCCACTCACTGAAGTTGTGGGTTCAAGATCCACTCACTGAAGTTGTGGGTTCAAGATCCACTCACTGAAGTTGTGGGTTCAAGGCCCACTCACTGAG
Organism: Panopea generosa; assembly: GCA_029582155.1. Classification (NCBI taxonomy): domain Eukaryota; kingdom Metazoa; phylum Mollusca; class Bivalvia; order Adapedonta; family Hiatellidae; genus Panopea; species Panopea generosa. The sequence goes on from CM055905.1 coordinate 22,373,601, forward strand.
GTTGTGGGGTTCAAGGTCCAATCACTGAGGTTGTGGGTTCAAAATCCACTCACTGAAGTTGTGGGTTCAAGGCCCACTCACTGAGGTTGTGGGGTTCAAGGTCCAATCACTGAGGTTGTGGGTTCAAAATCCACTCACTGAAGTTGTGGGTTCAAGGCCAACTCACTGAGTTTGTGGGTTCAATGCCCACTCACTGAGGTTGTGGGTTCAAGGCCCACTCACTGAGTTTGTGGGTTCAATGCCCACTCACTGAGTTTGTGGGTTCAAGGCCCACTCACTGAAGTTGTGGGTTCAAGGCCAACTCACTGAGTTTGTGGGTTCAAAGCCCACTCACTGAGGTTGTGGGTTCAAGGCCCACTCACTGAAGTTGTGGGTTCAAGGCCAACTCACTGAGGTTGTGGGTTCAATGCCCACTCACTGAGGTTGTGGGTTCAAGGCCCACTCACTGAGGTTGTGGGTTCAAGGCCCACTCACTGAAGTTGTGGGTTCAAGATCCACTCACTGAAGTTGTGGGTTCAAGATCCACTCACTGAAGTTGTGGGTTCAAGGCCCACTCACTGAGGTTGTGGGGTTCAAGGTCCAATCACTGAGGTTGTGGGTTCAAAATCCACTCACTGAAGTTGTGGGTTCAAGGCCAACTCACTGAGTTTGTGGGTTCAAGACCAACTCACTGAGGTTGTGGGTTCAAGGCCCACTCACTGAGGTTATGGGTTCAAGGCCCACTCACTGAGGTTGTGGGTTCAAGATCCACTCACTGAAGTTGTGGGTTCAAGGCCAACTCACTGAGTTTGTGGGTTCAAGATCCACTCACTGAAGTTGTGGGTTCAAGATCCACTCACTGAGTTTGTGGGTTCAAGGCCCACTCACTGAGGTTGTGGGTTCAAGGCCAACTCACTGAAATTGTGGGTTCAAGGCCAACTCACTGAGTTTGTGGGTTCAAGGCCCACTCACTGAAGTTGTGGGTTCAAGGCCAACTCACTGAGTTTGTGGGTTCAAGGCCAACTCACTGAGTTTGTGGGTTCAAGGCCCACTCACTGAGGTTGTGGGTTCAAGGCCCACTCACTGAAGTTGTGGGTTCAAGGCCAACTCACTGAGGTTGTGGGTTCAATGCCCACTCACTGAGTTTGTGGGTTCAAGGCACACTCACTGAGGTTGTGGGTTCAAGGCCCACTCACTGAAGTTGTGGGTTCAAGATCCACTCACTGAAGTTGTGGGTTCAAGGCCAACTCACTGAGTTTGTGGGTTCAAGGCCCACTCACTGAGGTTGTGGGTTCAATGCCCACTCACTGAGTTTGTGGGTTCAATGCCCACTCACTGAGTTTGTGGGTTCAAGGCCCACTCACTGAAGTTGTTGGTTCAAGGCCAACTCACTGAGTTTGCGGGTTCAAGGCCAACTCACTGAGTTTGTGGGTTCAAGGCCCACTCACTGAGGTTGTGGGTTCAAGGCCCACTCACTGAAGTTGTGGGTTCAAGGCCAACTCACTGAGGTTGTGTGTTCAATGCCAACTCACTGAGTTTGTGGGTTCAAGGCCCACTCACTGAGGTTGTGGGTTCAAGGCCCACTCACTGAAGTTGTGGGTTCAAGATCCACTCACTGAAGTTGTGGGTTCAAGGCCAACTCACTGAGTTTGTGGGTTCAAGGCCCACTCACTGAGGTTGTGGGTTCAATGCCCACTCACTGAGTTTGTGGGTTCAAGGCCCACTCACTGAGGTTGTGGGTTCAATGCCCACTCACTGAGTTTGTGAGTTCAAGGCCCACTCACTGAGGTTGTGGGTTCAAGGCCCACTCACTGAGGTTGTGGGTTCAAGGTCCACTCACTGAGGTTGTGGGTTCAAGGTCCACTCACTGAGGTTGTGGGTTCATGGCCAACTCACTGAGGTTGTGGGTTCAAAGCCCACTCACTGAGGTTGTGGGTTCTAACTCGGTCTAAAATCTGTAAGTGAGAAAATCTGCCAGTTACTTGTGAAAGGACAGTGGTACTACTGTACTCAGATTCATCCTGTGGTTTTCTTTCATCAATAATACGGTAATAACTGAGTATGGTATAATATATATATATAACCCGCTTTGTGTTGAAAATGGTTAAACCCCAGCAAAAATAAAATAAAAAATAAAGTCATCTTTATAATTATGAAATGTAAAAAAAAGAAGAATTTTTAAGATCCTACAAATATCATGCATACATATATTAGTTTCATCATACCACTGACATTAACATCTCAAGAAAAAATTATTTTCATGAATATGAACTAGTTTAATGTATAAAGAAAGTATTTAAATGTGCCTGTTATTGCCGTTTATTAATAACTCTGTACCCACCTTAACTATCAAATCCTCCAATACACCCTGGGCCTGGTTGAAGAACACAATCTCAGGACTTAGTTTTGTCGGCATTCTCTCGTACATCTGGTAACATGTACGCGTCAACTCCTTCGCCAGGTCCATGTGGTCATCGGGAAGCCCGTTACTGGCACCGAGGGCCAGCGTACCACCAATAAAACATACAAGGTGATCCTGTGTAATTCATATGGCAGTGTTAACAGTACATTCAAACCTGTGCAAGCGTTCGCCTCTATTAAACAGCCACTTGTCTTAATCAACCATATTTTCTATTTCCCATTTCTATGCTTTCAGAGTAAATTAACCTGTATTAAGCAGCAACCTGTCTTAAAAGGCCACTTTTGCTCCTTTCATTGACTGGCTGCTTAAGACAGGTTTGACTGTATATGTAATTTTATTTATTTAATATACTATTTAATGTTATTTCAGCTCAACTGTAAAATAAGCTCAGAGTTTTATGATACAAATTATGGTATCAGTGAAATCTCTTTTTTATTTCAACAGAACACTGGAGGTCATGAGTTGCTCAGTCATGAGTGAGTGTGTCAATTTCACTTTTCTAATAAATGTTACATTTAATTTAAACATTTCTATGAAACATGTGATTACCATAAGTATATTTAATACATCTAAGAATGTTTTTCAATTTTACTCCAACAATTTCATCACTTTAAACACACAAAACAAAAAATGTTTGATTTTGTGACCAATTTGAACCGATAAAAAAAAGATAGCAGATCTGGGATACAGTATATTCAAGTCTTTAAAGGCATTAATTAATGAAGTCATTTTTATTTGTAGAATAATGCAGCAAAACAACTATTCCATTTTATCATGATGGAAAAAGAGTGAAATTAGTTCACCATTTCTAAGAGTGAAATTATCAAATATAATTCACTATATTTATTCATTCATCATAATATTTATTTGATAATTCACCAAAATCGACAATTTTATCTTTATTGTTATGATGGATAGTGAAATTTCCATTTGTAATTACACTATTTTTAACAAATATTAATCACTAAAATCACCATATTTCACCAAAAGCATTAAGAAACAGATTTAAGAAATGTTTTACATCATGGCTTAACATGAAGATGATATCTGACCTAGAGACCTCCATGTCCGAATGGTCTAAGCAGACATCTCAAGATCATAAACTTCTCTACCTCCATCATTAAAACTGGATTAGCCATATATAAATCTTTTACAAAAAAAAAAATTCTGACCCAATAAGAATTCTACTATGACACTTTGCTTGTTTTGATGTTTAATATTAATGTAACCTTTTGTAAGCAGTTGTTGTTACAGATTTCATCTAAAATCCAACTTAAAAACTAAAATGAAATCAATTTATGTTTGACAGTAAGTGATGGCACATATTACTAATTTGTTGGACCGCAGTGCCATCTGCCTTGCATGCGGTAGGTTGTGGGTTCAATCCTGGCCGGGTCATATCAAAGACTTGAAAAATAATTATAGAAGCTTCCTTGCTTGGCGCTCAACATTTAGAGGATAGTTCCAGGTCTGGTCAGCCCTGTGTCAGTATAATGTGACTGGGTGGGTCATAACATGTGTCGTGTTCCGTAACACTCCAGTGTGGCAGTGCTCAGAATACTGTCTCAAGTAGACACTGTCGCAATAGGACTGAAAAATTGTTAAAAACAACGCTAAACACCATACAACAACAATAATTCTTTATGTAAGTAAGTTTGCCAGTTGCTTTTGGAAGGATGGTGATAGCACCCAGATTCATATTGTGGTTTTCCTCCATCAATGAATGCCGTCTACTGCCTCATGTAGACACCATCGTGATATTGCCGAAAAATTGTTGGAAATGACACTAAACACTATACAACAACAACTAATTTGTAAACAACAAAATCACTCACCATTTTAGGACTGAAAGAGCGTCCACTTATTAATTCTCCAAGGTAGCTGAGTTTCGAGGGCTCAGACTTGCGTAACAGGTGGGTCTTCATTCCTTCTATTGCATCCAGATAATCTTTCTTGTACCTATAAGTTAAGGCCACATGGAATCAATGTATTTCAATATCTATTTTTTGCTATCTCTTTGTGCAACCCGCATCTTTATGTGTATATCATAATATCATGAAGCGAGTCTGAACCAATAAAATCAAAGGATATGACAGTAATAATTGTGGAAGTATAAATAAATATATTATATTAAGCATATTTTTTGTGTGGCTGTTTTTCTTTATGAAAGGGGGAGGGTGAGGGGATACTTAAATGGGATTTAATACACGACTGGTAAATTAATGCTAGGTGAAATTCGGAGCCACTTTGTCTAACTACAGTCAAGCCTGTCTTAAGCAGCCAGTCAAGGGAAGGAACAAAAGTGGCATTTTAAGACAGTTGTTGCTTAATACAGCCTGAAGGCATAGTATTGGAAATAGAAAAATATGACTGCTTAAGACAAATGGCTGCTTAAAAGAGGTGACTGCTTACACAGGTTTGACTGTATTTTGAAAGTTACATTAAGTTTTAGAATATATGTATGTAAAGGTAGATGTATTTCATTAAGGATTTTGCCAACAGAGATGACCTTGATAGAGGTGACCTCTTACACAGGTCCGACTGTATAATGAAAGACATATCTTTACCTTAATTCTTTTCAAAGGAACTAAGTCCCAAGGAATATGTCCTTGAACCAAAAACAACAAAAATCAATGCAAATGAAAATTAATGATTTCACAGTACAGTTAAACTCTATTTAGCAGCCACTTGTCTTAAACATTCACATTTTTTATTTCCCATTTCTATATTTTCAGAGCAAATTAACATGCATTAAGAAACATCCTCTCTTAAAAGACCATTTTACTCCTTCATGTGACTGGTTGCTTAAGACAGGTTTGACTGTATAAACCATTGTGTGCCATTTCACAAACATGCATGTAAAATATATGCGAAGATTTGGATGACTTACATCATCTCTGTTTTGCCCGTCTGCAGCCACTGCTTCAACAGATACTCATAATAACTGTCCCCTCTGGCCCCTACACTTATAGTACCGGTACTCCGCAATTGTCCTGTCTGGGCATTTATAAATATGGGTACCAGCCCATCCTTTTTGGCTTGGCCATGCATATGCCTAGAAACTTTAGATACAGCCTCCTGTATAGGTGAAATAAAAGTGGAGAAGATATAAATAGTCTTAATGGGTATAAAATATTTATATTTCATACTGTATTTCGTTTACAACTTTGTTTGTTACAATCATTCAGACATAGCAAGACAGAGATGGTTCCCTATAGAGATGGCTTATAGTGCTGCAACATTTAAAGTAACATACTGACATGAGATCATTCATCAATAGTGCAAGTCTGATAATCACGTATGAGTCTTAGAATCAGGTGTGTGTTTGAGAATCAGTTACGAGTCTGAGAATCAGGTGTGAGTTTTAGAATTGGGACTGAGTCTGAGAATCAGGTGTGAGTTTTAGAATCGGGACTGAGTCTGAGAATCAGGTGTGAGTTTAAAAATCAGGACTGATTCTGAGAATCAGGTGTGAGTTTTAGAAATGGGACTGAGTCTGAGAATCAGGTGTGAGTTTTAGAAATGGGACTGAGTCTGAGAATCAGGTGTGAGTTTTAGAAATGGGACTGAGTCTGAGAATCAGGTGTGAGTTTTAGAAATGGGACTGAGTCTGAGAATCAGGTGTGAGTTTTAGAAATGGGACTGAGTCTGAGAATCAGGTGTGAGTTTTAGAAATGGGACTAAGTCTGAGAATCAGGTGTGAGTTTTAGAAATGGGACTGAGTCTGAGAATCAGGTGTGAGTTTTAGAATCGGGACTGAGTCTGAGAATCAGGTGTGAGTTTAAGAATCGGGACTGAGTCTGAGAATCAGGTGTGAGTTAAAGCATCGGGACTAAGTCTGAGAATCAGGTGTGAGTTTAAGAATCGGGACTAAGTCTGAGAATCAGGTGTGAGTTTAAGAATCGGGACTAAGTCTGAGAATCAGGTGTGAGTTTAAGAATCGGGACTGAGTCCGAGAATCAGATGTGAGTTTGAGAATCAGGTGTGAGTTTTAGAATCAGGTACGAGTCTGAAAATCTGGTGTGAGTTTAAGAATCGGGACTGAGTCCAAGAATCAGGTGTGAGTTTTATAGTCAGGTTAGAGTCTGAGAATCAGGTGTGAGTTTTATAGTCAGGTAAGAGTCTGAGAATCAGGTGTGAGTTTTTAAAAATCAGGTACGAGTCCGAGAATCAGGTGTGAGTTTTAGAATCGGACTGAGTCTGAGTATCAGGTGTGAGTTTTATAATCAGGTACGAGCCTGAGAATCAGGTGTGAGTTTGAGAATCAGGAATGAGTCTTACAATGAGGAGCGATTCTGAAAATTGGGTGTGAGTCTGAGATTCAGGTGTGAAAATTGAGTATAAGTCTAAGAATGTGTGGAAAAGTCATTAAAAACAATTTTTATCTGTAGCTAAAAGTAATAGAAGCATTAAATACTGGACATGATTTCTATAGCATTGAGACAAGACAGCCTACCTCATATTTTGGGTTGCCAGTAACATGAGACAAATCCTTGAATTCCAACTGTATCGTTGTGACCTCTGATGTACTGCTGTCCGGTCCCCAGCGTGGAGGATGTGCCTTACCAGTCTGTAGGTTGATGTCAGAGTACGGGACACCAGACGGAGTGTTAAAACAGGGCAGCAGCCTATTACCTAGTTCTATCTGCAACAGTAGATAACAAAGTATAGTCAGACATTATGTTAGAACACAAGTAACCAAAATGTCTGTGTAACGACATGCATGTGAACTCTCACATGCCAGATTTAATTTCTTGCTTATGAAAATACTGTCAAACCTGTCTTAAGCAGCCAGTCAAGGGAAGGAGCAAAAATGCCTTATAATACAGGTTGATGTTTAATACAGGTTAATTTGCTCTGAAATCATATAATTGGGAAATAACAAATGTGGCTGCTTAAGACAAGTGGCTGCTTAATAGAGGTGACCACTTTTACAGGTTTTACTGTATATAATATCCTATATTTGTTGTATAAAACAGTCAATAGAGCTAGACATTATGACAAAATAATGATGTTCAATAATGTATGATTTTATCGCCTTTTTACCCATGTGAGATAAGTGAGTACAGGTAACTTGCCAACTTACAGCCTTCTCTTTGAATAAGTCATCTCCAGTCAGGTGGTAGGCACTGAGCATCCCGCCCAGCACACGGATAGTTATCTCAAACAGGTTCACATCTTTGTTTTTGTCAAATGTTAAGTCTTTCTCCACAAATTCCCTCGCCTGGTCATATTCTGTTGATAAAATGTAGCAACAATATGCAAAAAACAACAACGTTTCATTCAAGAAATACTGAAATTGGGTCTCTCAGCCTGGGCCAGAAATGTGAACTCTCAAATACAACTCCACAAATTCCTGTGCCTGGTCATATTCTGTTGATAAAATGTAACATGATGCAAATAAACAACACAATAAATACTGTAATTGGGTCTCCGTGCCACAAATGTGGACTATCAAAGGATTGCCTAAAAATACGACTACTTGTAAAACTTACTGTATTACTGTTATCGGCAGTATCATATTTATCCTATGTATTGGGACAAGAAAAATTGCTATGAATTTCTAAAAAAAAAATAATGCAAGTTTAAAATGCAAAATATAGCATCCAATAATCATTTATATAAAAATTAATTAACATTTGAATTTCAAATTGGCCATAACGTGATAAAAACTATATTTTAATTGGAGTGTTGAAATAATTTACACATGCTTGATGACCTTTATTTTGACTTTATTAAGATGATTGATTGAATATTTAGCGTCATTTTTATGCCATCGAGGGCTAACAGATGATTAGTTAACCTAACCACTGTTTCCTGGGATCCTGAAAGGTTAACCAGTACTCGAGCACATCCCATATCTACAAATAACTGATAACTTCCCCACTTTACTCAGCAGTGAGAGACGAATGATGACACAATGTCGTATATCAATCATCACGGAGATTGTTGACGTGTGGGGATTTGAACTCAAGACCCCTGGATTGATAGTCAGACATGTAACCGACTGAGCTACTCGGGCCCGGATTTTTTAAGATAAACCCAATTTAAGAAAATAAATGTATTACTAGTCTATCCCAGAACCTGATATTTCCCAAATCAGGTCTATTAACCCCCAATGAAAAAGCAGGGAATTCTATGCCTGTCCCACAAGTTATAGCAATATTTTAGAACAAATTGAAGTCATGGGACTCATTTGGTATGTTAAAAAAAACAAAAACATTGTATTTTTTAAAGGCACATAGGCCAAGTAAAGAAATTTATTTTCAATATTATTTTATTTATTTAGTATGTTTCAATAAAGTTCATTGTTAGTGCTATAGAAGTGAATATATCTAAGCAAAGATCTTGTTTGGTCATTTCTGGGGCCGTTATTCTGCCTCATTCCCAATGGTAAATAGTATCTTTTTTTTCCCAATCCAAAGTAACAAAATTTCCAATTTCAAAATGTAAAGAAATCTTTGGGGAAAAGTTTGGAGATTATTTAATATTATGATTTTAATGTAGTATTCTACAAGAACATCACATTTTTTTATACATTTGATACACATAACACATATATTGTTACGCATAATGAAGGAACCTGTGCTACATGTATGTAATATTCACAATTTCTTCTAATTTTCCCAAAGTCAGGGACCCCGATCCCTTTCCCAGAAGTGCCAGCAAGAGCCCTGCTAAGCAAGATATATTAAAAAAAGTGACTCTGCCTTTAAAGGAATACTTTTGGATGATTGACTTATCACTGGTATATGGAGATGCATGATTTGTAGATAGTAAAGAGATCAATGATTTGAGAACATTTTTTTTAATTACTCTCCCCAATATACTAGCATGCTACTGGATGTCAATTCTCCTTACCTTTCTTCAATCCCATGATGATGATGGTATCTATAGAATCCAGTATGGTCAAACCAACACCAAACCACTCAGAGTTAGTTTGTGAGATTGGGTGATATTCGTCATGACCCCATGCATACTTCCTGTATGCTTCCCAAGACTCCTGGAATGCCTCAATGACGGCTTTCTGCTGGAAGTTATGCTGTCGTTTAGCTGCAGAATTAAAATGAAAAGGAAATTTCATCTTTTTAGAAACTGAAACTTTACTACATGTAACATTTGATAATTTTGCAGGTATGTATTGACAGTAGCATAGGCATTATTAGCGTTTACTATTATTATCATATTTTTGGGGGGGAGCGCTATCTGTGTGGGGAGTTGGGGTGGGGGGGGATTAATTCCCGAGTATAACCAAACGTCTGAAACTAACTGGCACACTTTCTCGCATAAAGTTTTTCGATCGGACTTGACACAAACCCACGATCTGAGTGTTGTGTTTATTATTATACAATTTAGAACTTGGTTGTCAGATAAACGCACCAAAGTCTCCAATCACTTTTCACCAATGCAAGCCAGTCTCTAATCACCATCTCAGTGGTGTAAGTGTGATTGATTGATTGACTAAATATTAAGCATCATTTTAATGTCATCGAGGGCTAACAGATGATCAGTAAACCTAACCACTATTTCCTGGGATCCTGAAAGGTTAACCAGTACTCGAGCACACCCCATCTCTGCTAGTAACTGATAACATCCCCAATTGAATCAGCAATGAGAGACGAGTGATAATGAGACGCAATGTCGTATATCAATCATCATGGAGACTGTTGCCGAGGTGTAAGTGAGATGACATCCAATCACAGTTAGGTCTGCTCTGGAATTTGTTTTCGATTTCGTCACACCAAAACAAACTGACCATAAAACTCCAAACAATGAAACATCTCAACAAAGTTTCCATCTCCCCTAAAATGTTTAAAAAACTCAATCCCTTCCTCACCACTTACATGTATAATGTAAAAATTTCATCCCCAAATTCTGTCATGGTAAAAAGGCTGTGTAACTGGATATTTTTTTTTTTTTTTTAAATGAGGTTAACACCATTTTCAACACATTTCAGGTTATATATGACATATCCAGTTTTACTGGTGGAGGAAGACATCAGACTGAGTCAGACTGAATAGAACCACTGTCTTTCCGCAAGTACTGGTAAATGGAATCTTTCTCACATAAAGTTTTTGGATCTTGAGATGGCGCATAAGACTGTTTCTGCCATTGAGGGCCCTCTAATTGGATGTTAAAATTTTAAAGAATACCAGGCAAACTTACGATCAAAGTAATCATACTCCAACAGGTTTGGCTTGTTCTTATCATGGTTACGGGGGTCCTGAAACAAGAATTGTCACATGGTGTATCAGATATATTATATGAGTTATATTTCATTTATTGCAAAGAAAATTCAGATTTTATATAATATCTCATTTATTTAATCATTTCCTGGGTAGAACCAGTACTGGGTGTTGTTTTTGAGAGGCCATCTGCTCAAGCTTAGGACTGAAACCTCAGACATAAGGCACCAATACTTATCCACTATACCATCACCCTGCTTTTAACAGTTATACATGGTACAGGCAAATTGTTAATTTATTCTCCATTTGAATATACAGTAACATTACAGTTTTATAAGAAAAGTTGTCAGAAGACAACAAAGCTCACCCCTGGGTGTCTTAGTCCAAAAAGGGCCTTAACTGTGCCAAAATGCAGTCCAGAGTTATGGTTCTTGTCTGTGTGTGTTCCATTGATGATGGTGAACACACATGCAAGTTTCATTCACATCCAATTAGTGGGTGCATAGATATCTTAAACTTAAAAACGCAAAAGTTTAACCTGGGCGTCTACAGATGACGCCGCCTACGCCTGGGTCATGGCAATAGCTCTCCTTGGACTTTGTCCTGCGAGCTAATAAAACATACTGCTCCACCAACATTTTCTTAGTTTTATTTGAATATTTAAAAACTTAATTTTGATGGATCTTAATATCTAAGTCAGTGAAACCAAATGCAGTTTTTTTTAAACATTCTAAAACCATGATCATCTGTGTGCTTTTCTTTGGTTTCAGTTTTTAAGTATATAATATACCTTTAATATGTTGGTGAAATAGGAGCCAGTACATAACTGTATACAAACACTTTCAAAATATGATATAAATGAGATCAATGACAAATGTATCATTCTTATATGATGATCAAAAATTAATTTATTAACCTATTTTGGTAACTGTTTTGCTTTTGAATGTACTCCAGATTCACGAATCAAAATGCAACTTAATTAATATAATTTTTTACTGCATAAAAACTTTGTGATGGAAAATGAAGGTCGCAGAACAAGACTGGAAACTTTTACCAGAACACTACTAGTTTAAGAACAAATTACATTACATTAGCTGCATTCTTGGTTCATAAATAGATGGTTTATGTATCATTTTCATGAGTTAACTGATTATAAAAAATAATATTTGTGTTCAAGTCAATGGCAAAAATGATATTATGCTCAGTATCAACTTATTTATTAAATTCAATATTATATAAACACTCACGAAGGATCCTCTATTTATTTTAAGTATTATCCTGATTGGTGGATTCAATATGTACACAGGAGATTATATTTAAAGCAACATACCATTTCGTCACCTTTGTCTTCTTCTTTTTCTTCCTGTTTTTCTTCATGCCCAAGATCATCACTGTCTCCTTTCACATTTTTATCTTTCTCTCCATGGTGATCAACCCTTTTCTAAAAGAAAAAAAATACATATAAATAAATAATAATTATTTGTTAAGACAGTTTAAATTGCAAAAATGCCAAGTATTGTAGTAAAACTATTCTTTTTTTAAACTTAACTAAAAAAACACATCCATATATGCCTGATGTTTATTTTTAAAACTGAGAATTAAGATTTTGATTTCACATTCATATTATAGTTATAAATGATGCTTTAAACTGAATTTTATGTTTTAGACATTTAAAAAGATTTTCCTGGCACACTATACCGTCTTTTACGTAGAGATAATGCATTAATTAAAACTTAAAAAGAAGGGCAGCAGTACAATCAGTATTGGCAGCTCATGTCAGAGGTCATGGACTTTCTCCCATGATCAACTTGACAGCCTCTCAAAAACAATACTCTGTACTGGTTCTATCCAGGAATGGGACATCAAATTGATTCATAAAATAAGCTATGAGCTTTGTCAAATAAATTTGTATACATTAATAAATTAAGTAGTTTTGGCTCAAAATATAGACAATGATGCACAATATAGAGCAAAATATAAAGAGACGGCTGTATATGTAATTACTGTTACCATCATTTCATCCAACTGGCCCTTTGCCTTTTTCTTCAACTCTTGTAACTTTTCTTCTTTCTTTATTTCCATTTCAGCTATTTGTTTATGGTCCAGCAGGTCAGCAGGATTTTTTCTGATTACCTGCCGACTACTAGGCAACATATCACTTTTTGAATGGTAAAGAGTGGGTCCAAAATAAAACACGAATAAACCAAATATGCACAGAAGTAGTAAAATCACTGTCCTTTGAAGGCTTGAGAAACGTTTCCACGTCTGAAAAAAGTCATAAACACATAATTATGTCAGTGACTTGAGGCGAATACAAACTCAACATACACGTCAAACTTAATGGACTTAAAAAAAGGGTAAACTGCTAGTGTTATTCCGTTTCTTTACATAATGTGTACACAAAATAAACAGTCTAAATTTTGTGCAGTGTTCACAGCAGGATGGTCTACCCACTGAACTGATAGTAGTTTTCTAGATTACTGATTATGTACGTAGGAGTTTGTCCGTATGTTCACTTAAGCAACTTTCAACTTACCCTCATCCACGACTGGTTTCTGAACGATTTACCGTTGTCATAATCTGCTTCAGTAGGAAAGCCCAGGTTAATGGAAACACCGTCTCTAAGCTGCGACGAACCTTGCATTTTCCCAACGAAGATTTGCTATAAAATATACATTTATTTTGAAAATTATTGACGAGAGTTCTTGGCTTCGTGTAAGATCAAATTTTATCCAAGGGACGCTTTATTTCATAATGAAAATTGCATTTATTTTTTTTAAGCGTCTGACTGATGCTGATAATCACATTTACGAGCTGTCGTAAAACTACGAGAAAAACAATATTTGGCCTAGAGGCAAATTGAATAAAGCTTTGTGCAACAATATGTATATGAGTTGTAAACTAAAAGTTAAAATGTAAACATTACTCAAATCAAAACATTTTATTTTCGTATTTATGTTTACGACATTCAACATCACCACGACAGAAATTTGCAGACTTCTTGTCGCAATGCTTAATTTAAAGAATGCGGGTTACACTGTACAGTTGAGTTAAACATGTTTTGCTAGAAAGAAGAAAACATCTTCATATTTCATTGTTTGGAAAGTTTAGCAATGGTAAACTTTTTTTTCTTTCGGTTCAGTTGTCATTGGTTTTCGTGGCTTTTTTTTTTACTTTCAAAACATTACCTTTGAATGTTGAAATCTTATATATGCATGTGTAAGTATTAAAAATTACAAAAAACGTTTTGATACAGTAAATTTACTTTCAATGTCACAGGCGACAATAATATAAATTGCCTAAAATGTAAATGGCAAGCAGATAAAGTTAAAGCGAAAGTTATTCGTTTTGTTTTGTCACTATGCGATCATCATTATGCGTCTCATCTTCTTCTTCCAAATAATATATACATCTCCATATAGATAATGAAGACTTCCATGACACAACGGAAATAGGAAGACATTTTTATTTTATACGAAAGTTTTTATTATTCTCATTGAATAATATAGAGAGGGAAAGGCAACTGATTGAGATTTTATGAACGTTTGCGTAATCATGCAAAATCTTGTTTTCAGTTATCTTAACTTCCATTCATCTCATGAACACAAATCATAATTCTTACATTGCAAAATGAAACTGTCATCAAAGCAATACCATTCCTGTAAATTTGTGTTTAAAATTGTTGAAGTACTTGTGGTTAAAAAATTTGTATATTGCAGCTAAAATAACAACAAATTATGATAAATTTTCCTTCAAACCTCAATATTTTTATTTCAAGATAATTTTGCCTGATTTTGTTTGCTGTGCTCTGACCCAGTATTTTTCATTTGGGAGGTAGGTAAATAAGAAAAATGGACAGAAATCATGAAAAAAAAACTAAACACGTTGCAAGTCACTAAAAAAGTTTGGGAAGCCGCAATTTTGGGAGTAGGTAGAAGCACGGCAATCAATTTATTTTTTAAGGATGGCCTCGCAATATCTCCTTTACAATTATCTTTACTTCCATTCACCTAAGGAACACAAATTAAAATTCTTACATTGCAGAATGGAATTCTCATCAAAATAATACCATAAATAAACTGAAGACAACTCAGAATAAGTTAATAAGATTTGTGATAGACATGGATCCTAGAGCGCATATTGGATCTGAAAAGTTTTAGTCTGTTCACTGGTTACCAACTAACAAAGGTGTTGATCAGATTGTCAGTTGTGTTTATGATAAAAAATGGGTTAGCCCCTGACTAAGTGGGAGAACATTTTACTCCACAAAACACTTTTCATTCTTACAGATCAAGGCTAAGTCACAAGGATGATTATGCTTCCCTATGGGTTTAGATTTAAATCCTTCTGCTTCAGAGGATGTACTTTGTGGAACAGTTTACCTGCCAATATCACTTAGATTGAGAAACTTTCTTGTTTTAAGGCTGCTATTAAGTCTCATTTGCTCGATAACTTAGCATAATTTTTAATCACATTATTTGTTTGTTTTTTTCTATACAAATGCATTATTATATTATGTACCATATAAGACTGTGATATTCATTTAAACATGTGATAAATTAAATTTAACTGTGCAAATATTATGATATAAAGTGACATATTTAATCAACTTAATACTGATATTGCATGTGATAGTCTACTTGATTCTTAAAAAGTTATTAGTACAATTAATTTTGATTGATTGATTGATTGCCTCAATATATCATGCTAACAACACAAAAGACCACAGTTGAAATAAAACTCTTTTTTGTGTTATTCTTGGTGGTGGGGTGGGGTGGGCCATGGCTCACTTTGCCTCATGTATGTAATAATTTTATTTAACGTACATGTTGTTTTAATTGTCCATGTATGCATTCATTACTGAAATCCATCCATCTTTTAGATTTTAATGAGTTGGAAGCTCGAAATAGTGCAGATTTATTTTTTACTCAAATTCATTTCCAACAAAATTAAATTCCCGCAAATATGTCCCGGAGCAAACAACAACAAATTAATCCCCCAAAAATTAATGATTTCCAAGTACTGGTATATAAAATCAATTACAGTCCGAAAAAACAACAACAGAATAAGGAAAGACGTAATATTTGATGGCGGAACATTTTTGTACCAGGTGGGATTCTACACAATGTACATGTATAAAAAAAAATTGAAATATTATTACATGTGTGTTTCAGATGGAGGGCACCGGTAAGAAAGAACAGTTGCCGTATGGCTGGGTAGTGAAACAGTCCAAGTCATACCCAGACCGTGTTTACTACTTCAATATCAACACTGGCGCCAGTACCTGGGAGTTCCCGGACCTCATTACACCTTTTGTGGTAAGGCCATCAACAAATTTTCTATGTTGTTTCCCAGTTCAGGATTTCAGAAGTAGGTAGGCAGGGCTTTTTTTTTTGAAGAATGTGAAGTTGCTTACAAAATAAAAGGACAATTTTGTTGAAATATGGCTTTGAAATATTTTGTATAGGACCCTTTTTTACATTGTATACAGGTACTGCTATTTGTTCATATCCCGCACCCTGAGGTTCAACTTCTTTCATGCTTAACTCAAATTCATACTCGTTCTCCCTTAATAACTTCAAGGATTCATCAAATTAAAAATTAAATCATTAACACTTGTCTCAGCCTTGAATTTGAAAATATTAAAGCATATTTGCATTAGAAAGTAAAAGGTCCATGTATTTACATTTATTTTGTTGTCATGAGTTCATTCATTCCCTTTTAAATTGAGCATGATTTCCTAAGATGAGCATAGAACAAAGTTTTATTATCTCTGTAACAGCATATTTTAAGTAAAAAAGATGTAAATTAAGTATTATTGCAATTGAATAATTTTGGAAGAAAGTATAGTAAGACACACATTTTGGAATTTTGTGTCTCAGTTTCAGACTCGAAACGTTGTAAGCCCTGCAAAAGATAACAGCCAAAAGAAAAAATGCTAATGAAGTGTTAAGGTTTATTCTCTGACGGTTATGTGTCAGTTTTAATGTTAATTTTTTATGTCCAATTTCAGACTGGTCAGCTGAAATCCCCAACTTCACCTCCTGTCTTGACAGCACCATTTTTTCCAGCATCCAAAGCAACTGCGTCTGTTTATCCAACAGGACCTACAACTTCGAACGAAATCTGGCCTCAGTTTTCTCCAACGTTTTCCGAAGATGAAGAATATGTAAAAGACATTCGTAGGCAACCGGCAAGTCATCAATTCCTGACCCGAAATAAAATTCTTCCGACTTCACCAGCACATGCCACGACTTCAAGAACTGGTCACATGACCTCACCAACAGGTCATTTTACATCAGGTCTTACAACTTTACCGACAAGTCATGTGACTAAACAAATCAATGACAGTAATGTATCCGTTAAACCCTTTAGTTTGACTGGTAAACCGGTCAAAAGCAGCACTTCATCTAAATTAATAGGATATAAAGAAAAAAAGGAAAGGAAAATTCATATGTCGCCCATTAAATTTTCAGTTGAATCTGATTGCAAAAAATCATCAAATTCTGTGACAAAGAAAGAGAAGTCATCCTATGGTGTCCCTGGTGATGTTAGTAGAAATCTCTTTGTGTCATTCAAAGATGCTGACAAGTCTGGTCAAAGAAATCTTTCATCTATAACACCGATAGTAGAAAACAGAAAGGACAACTCTCAGAAACAGGTGACCTGTCAATACAACAAAGTAGGGTTTAAATCTAAAGGAGATTCAAGTATCTCAGAAAGACACAATATTGAAGAGCCATCAAAGAAATCAGTTAAAGATAGGCTGTACCTAGCCAGCGATTTGAGACATAGAATAAAACGCAAGATAAACGAGGCAGAAGAAGTTTCTGCAAAAAGAGTTAAAGTGGACAATATTAGACCAAGCGCTGCAGAGAATGCACGTACACGTAAATCAGTGCAGGATATAGGTAGAAAAGAAAGTCCAGGTAAAGCAGGTGCTGGACCAAAGAGAAAGAAATCAGATGTATATCCACGTAAAACAGCAAATGATTCTCCGTTTAAAGACAAACGAAATATTGTGAAGTCTATTCAAAAATCTGCAAGTGAAATGAGGAATGTAACAATGAAAGACGCAGCCTTGTCTAATCTTAAGCTTAAATCCACAAATGAGGCAAAGTTGCCGGAAAAGGATTTAAAAGTTACAACAAGTGTACATGTAGATTTGGAACAGGCACAAAATACAGAAAAATCACTGGGTAAAACAAGAAGGTTAAGTTTCGGAAGTGGTAGCACTGACAATGTTGCGGAGGAAGATAAAAACAATAATGACAAGGTGAAGATGTTTATTGGTGACAAGGACAAGTTACTGAGTATACAGTCTTGGATTAACAACCTTGATAAGGACCTGGGATCTGACAGTCCAGCCAGGGAGTTCTACGCCATTCCCATTAAAAATAAGGTAATTAGATTGATTGTTTTCTTTTTGGATATGCTGGGGTTTCTTTTACATCTTTATATACAAATCAGGTTAGGTAAGTTGGTAGAAAAAGATATTGTTTTATATAAATATGTTATTTCATAGGATTGTTCTGGTACTGATCGATCTTCTGCAACAAAGTCACCACCGAGCCTTTTTTCTGGAAATTGGGAAGAGGTCTTCAAGATAAGTATAAAAAAAAGTGGCGATTGAGGGAAAATTGGGAATTTCTTAAGGCTTTAGCAAACTGGAAAATGATTGATTGATTGAATTTTTTGCGTCATTTTTATGCCATCGAGGGTTAACAGACGATCAGTTAACCTAACCACTGTTTCCTAGGATCCTGAAAGGTTAACCAGTACTCAAGCACACCCCACCTCCGCAAGTAACTGATAAGTTTCTTACTTGAATCAGCGGTGAGAGACAAATGATAATGAGACATACTATAGAATACCAATCATCACAGAGACTGTTGCTGGGTGGGGATTGAAACTCACGACCCCAGGATTGATAGTCAAACGCACTACTGAGTGAGCTAAACAGGCTAGAAAATAAAGAGAAGCACTGAACCTAAGATCATGTTCTAACCAATAATGATCAGATATTACAATAATAATTCATATCTGGTTTGTTTTTTAATCCCCTATTGTTAGAAAAAAAAAATTTCTTTTCCATTATGGGAATGATTTTGGCCTCAATTGGGGAAAAAACATGATTTTTTAATTGGAAAGCCACCAAATGTCTGCCTCTATTCAATAAAGTAAAAAAGCCCTGCATAACTAACAAAACTTACACAACAAAAAAACATTGTAACCATAAACCAGCAACTATTCATAATATTTTTAATATTTTCCAAAGTAAAGTCAAAGCTGATCCAAATCATGCAGAAAATTATACTCTTTCTTAAAATACAATCTTTATAAGATTAGAACATACAACAAAGAAATTGTCAAATTGACTTACCGGTAAGGTGATTTTTATTGTATGTTATTTTGTGAAACACAGCTCTGGACATAATATTTAAAAGAGATGTTAAACAGTGTTTTCTCTAGCTCCAGTTTTTTGGGGGTCATTGATGACCCACTGACTAAAAATCGGGGGGTCATTTTCAAAATCTGGGGGTTATCAGTTGACTAGTTTTAAACTTAATCAACTTGAATAAATGGAGGTAAAAAATACATATTTTACTAAAACAGTTTTACTTCCTATTTCACACAAATTTCTCAATCAAAGCTGCAACTTAAGTTAACAACGCCAAAACAATTTAACTTCAAACGAATGTTTCACTTCTGGCAACAAGTTACAAAAACTATAAAAAGTACATGTAATTGTTTTTACGATCATGGCCACAGGGCCATGAACTTTTCAAATGTCATGGCCCCAGCTCGATTACCATGACCCTAACTATTTCTAATAAAAAAACATTAAAATTATTTCAATATTTTGTCTTTCAGCTGAGCTACATGTTTAGTGTTTCTAAGCATGATACTCTTTTGAAAACAAAACTTTGTTGTTGTATTCTTTTTCCCAAAAGCATATCTCTTTTGGCTCATTTTAGAGTAATGTTTCCTTAATATAAAAACATTTTAATTACCACTTAACAAAAAATAATTAAATTTCTGAAATTATAATAATCATTTTTTCAAAATGAATATACTTTTCTAAAAGTTTATTTTCTTTATTCCATAACCTTTAAAACGTCCGTTAAAGAAACATAAACGGTGCCGGGAATATTTGAAAACTTTGACCGGCCGATGTTTAAACTGGTATTAAAATGTCGTGCATGCGCGTCTCGACATTTTATAGAAAACAAATAAAACGTTTTTCAGATAGAGTATCATCCGTACATTGTAAACAACTTTTTTGAAAAGTTTCAAGATTTTCACATTTCATCTGTATTTACAAACAACCTAAAACTGGGTATATATTTGTGCTATTGATGCAGCGTAAGTTTGTTTTCACAGGTGTTGTCTTCAAACTACAATATTGCTTCGCGGAAATTATGTAATAATAATCATAATCGTCTATGCAATTGCATTAATATAGCATTAATAACCAATTAAAGCGTTTATGTAACTTAGTAGTACCCTGTGACCGGGGTTTCCCTGAATCAGACCACGTGATCTGTCAAAACAGATAGCATTGTAAAGAGGAATAACTCTGAAACCAGCTTGCCGAAGCAAATATGTGTGATTTTAATTTCTGTATTTAAGGTTGCGTCATAGTGGACCCGCTGAACAAACTTGATTGCGTCAAATGAGATTTAATTGCGTCAAAAACGCAAGAAACGCGCTCTGGAGAAAACACTGTGTTAAATATTACAGAAATCAGTAGAAACAGACAAATGAATGATTTTGAATTTTGTTCAAAACTCCATAAAAATGTAGACTTCCAGCAAAATAATAGTGTATGTTGGGTAACTTGGCTTAATGTTGATGAACCTTTACATCAAGGTTGAACTATTCCTGTAGCCGATTGGCCTTCATACATCAAGGTTGAACTATACTTGTAACTGACTGGCCTTCATACATCAAGGTTGAACTATTCTTGTAACTGACTGGCCTTCATACATCAAGGTTGAACTGTTCCTATAGCTGATTGGCCTTCATATATCAAGGTTGAACTGTTCCTGTAGCTGATTGGTGTTCATACTTCAAGGTTGAACTATTCTTGTAACTGACTGGCCTTTATACATCAAGGTTGAACTATTCTTGTAACTGACTGGCCTTCATACATCAAGGTTGAACTATTCTTGTAACTGACTGGCCTTCATACATCAAGGTTGAACTATTCCAGTAACTGACTGGCCTTCATGCATCAAGTTTAAACTGTTCCTATAGCTGATTGGCCTTCATATATCAAGGTTGAACTGTTCCTGTAGCAGATTGGCCTTTATACATCAAGGTTGAATTGTTACTGTAGCTGATTGGCTTTCATACATCAAGGTTGATCTGTTCCTGTAGTCGATTGGCCTTCATACATCAAGGTTGATCTGTTCCTGTAGCCGATTGGCCTTCATACATCAAGGTTGAACTGTTCCTGTAGTTGATTGGTCTTTATACATCAAGGTTGAACAGTTCCTGTAGCTGACTGGCCTTCATACATCAAGGTTGAACTATTCCAGTAACTGACTGGCCTTCATGCATCAAGTTTAAACTGTTCCTATAGCTGATTGGCCTTCATATATCAAGGTTGAACTGTTCCTGTAGCAGATTGGCCTTTATACATCAAGGTTGAACTGTTCGTGTAGCTGACTGGCCTTCATACATCAAGGTTGAACAATTCCTGTAGCTGACTGGCCTTCATACAGCAAGGTTGAACTGTTCCTGTAGCCAATTGGTCTTCATACATCAAGGTTGAACTGTTCCTGTAGCTGATTGGTCTTTATACATCAAGGTTGAACAGTTCCTATAGCCGATTGGCCTTCATACATCAAGGTTGAACTGTTCCTGTAGCCGATTGGCCTTCATACATCAAGGTTGAACTATTCGTTTAGTTGATTGGCCTTCATACATCAAGGTTGAACTATTCCTGTAGTTGATTGGCCTTCATACATCAAGGTTGAACTATTCCTTTAGTTAATTGGCCTTCATACATCAAGGTTGAACTAATCCTATAACTGATTGGCCTTCATACATCAAGGTTGAACTATTCTAGTAGCTGATTGGCCTTCATATATCAAGGTTGAACTATTCCTATAGCTGATTGGCCTTCATACATCAAGGTTGAACTATTCCAGTAGCTGATTGGCCTTCATACATCAAGGTTGAACTATTCCTTTAGTTGATTGGCCTTCATACATCAAGGTTGAACTGTTCCTTTAGTTGATTGGCCTTCATACATCAAGGTTGAACTATTCCTATAGCTGATTGGCCTTCATACATCAAGGTTGAACTATTCAAGTAGCTAATTGGCCTTCATACATCAAGGTTGAACTATTCCAGTAGCTGATTGGTCTTCATACATCAAGGTTGAACTGTTCCTTAAGCTGATTGGCCTTCATAATTTTGTCATCCACCATTTTTTATCCATGTTCATTCTTATCAGACCATCAGATTCAGGTACATGTTCTAAACTTTTTTGGGTCAAACTTTCTTTTGAAAGTTGTTATCTATTATCATCATTGACTATTCAAAATTGCCAGTTGGGTACATGATGTTTGCAATTGAATTGAATTAAATTTGGAAGTGTGGAGCCTGTGGCCCAGTGGTAGAGCACCGAAACCAAGATAGGAGGGCTGTGGGTTAGATCCTCCCCTACGGCTATATGTGTGTTTTAAACTAAATAAAGAAAACCAAACTGCTCGACATCACATTAAGCAATTCAGTGACAGTGTACAGTAGTAGAATGTATGCTGGAAGTTGCCTATTTAAAGTATACATTTGTTTTCTGTTAGCCATTAAAATTAAAAAAATGACCACTGTTTCTAAAAATAGATGAAAAGTAAGAAAGTTTCAAAAGTCATGAATGCAATTATTTCAAATGCTCAAAAACTCTTATTAGTATTTCAGTAAATCAGCTGGCATTTTGAGGTGAAGAAAACTTAATTTAAATCCTGACAGTGATAATTGACTGTATGTTTGTAGGTGGATAGTCGGGTGGTAGTGAACGATTCCTTGGACAGCGGTTATCTGTCATCAGCCAGGGTGACGTCACCACAGATCAGGACAGACAGAGGTAAGTCATCTTTGTGTAGTACTTATATAATTATGATTTTTTTTATGCAGCCGGTTGCTCACCCAGCAGCTTGTTGAATTGAGGGGAACTGAATGTCTAACAGCCTGATGCCTGACAAGGATAACTATTGGGTAGTAACTGTGCACAACATAAAGGTGTCTCATAAGCCCATTGTGGCTGGCCCTTTCAAAATGGGTGACGCTATATAATAAACAAACACTTTACTTTACTGTATTGCTTTGCAATACTCCAGCAGCTAGATTTTTAATGTTTGTTGTTGTATGGTGTTAGCATTGCTTTAACAATTTGTTAGGCGTATTGCGACGATGTCTACTAAAGACATTATTCTATGACTTTGATATGACCCAACCAGGGATTGAACCCATGACCTTCCACATGCGAGACCAGTCTAGACCACCCCTGCATTTTTGACTTTTTAAATGAGAATATATATGCATGTTGCCTTATAAATATTTATTTGAGACAGCCAGAATATTCCACCCTTTCACTTGGTCGGTTGGGACAAAATCTAAGAAACTAACCTTAATATTTCTTTGATTTTAAGCATTTAACCCTTTACTTCATATAGACACCTCTTATATTGAAAGCATTAATTCACCACATATCAGCAATGGGTGAATTATGTTCATATTAACTGACAGAGTGGAAAACAGTGCAGGAAGTGTTCAGATTGCTTGTTACGAGCATTCTGAACTCTTCCTGCACTGTTTTCAAAGGCTTTCTGTGATTGGTGTGGGAAAATGCGTCTTTATAAAAGGTTAATAAAAAATGTTGAAATGGAGTGAAGCTTTAATAAGAACTTTACTACAGAACTACAGCACCTTTTGTCATGGAACTTCACAGTGGAAGAAAGGTCCTCTGTCACCAAGTGGTCTAAGGTGCTGATGTTTAATGACCACCTTCCCATTACACCGCTGAGATCATGGGTTTGAGCCAAGCTCGGTCCGCTAACTTTATATGAAAAATAAATCTCAGTGATTTGTGGAAGGATGGTGGTTGTACAGCGACTTAGACCACTTGGCTATGGAGGACACACTGGTCAGTGTTTTTTTTTCTTTGGGGGAAATGGGGGGGGAGTCCCTTCAGTAAGGGAAAATAGCATCGTATAAATAATGAAAATATGGAAAAATCAAAACAATTCATATCGTAAGTATGTATGATTAAAATAGTTTAAACTACGGGTCAACATCCCTGTTCTTCCTTGTTTTAAACTTAAACTGGCATTAAACCTACGGTATTAAAAAAATAATAATACATTCTTTCATGAATATCAATGGAGCATATGGTGCAACCATGAAACACAATGTAGAAAAAAAGAATACCATAATTGCTAATTATGCGATGTTGATTATTTATTTTTGTGACAGCTGAGCTGGGATGGGAACATCTGTTAAATTGAATGAATTTGTCTTGGAATTGGAATAATGATGTACTGATAATGTACCATCTGTACATGTACATTGTGTATATAATGTATCAGTTATGTCCATCTGTACATGTACATTGTGTATATAATGTATCAGTAATGTCCATCTGCACATGTACATTGTGTATATAATGGATCAGTAATGTCCATCTGTTCATGTACATTGTGTATATAATGTATCAGTAATGTCCATCTGTACATGTACATTGTGTATATAATGTATCAGTAATGTCCATCTGTACATGTACATTGTGTATATAATGTATCAGTAATGTACCATCTGTACATGTACATTGTGTATATAATGTATCAGTAATGTACCATCTGTATATTTGCATTGTGTATATAATGTATCAGTAATGTACCATCTGTACATGTACATTGTGTAAATAATGTATGGAATTGTTAGGCTAGATATTTTGTATTTTATAGTTTTTTAGATTATATTGTTATACCGAGTGATCTGAGGTGCTGTCTCTCACTGCTAAGGTCGTAGGTTAGAGTCTTGCTCGCACCAAAAACTGAATGTGAGAAAGTTAGTTACTTTACTAGTTGCAGAAGTGGGTGGTTTTATTGTTTCATTCTGAGGTCTTCCTCCAACAGTAAAACTGGGTATGCCATATATAACCTGAAATGTGTTGAAAATGGCGTAAAACTCCATTAAAAAAAAATACAGATTAGAATTGTAAGCTAGACTAAGTTCTTCTAAATCAAGCTAAAATGAAGATGTATACACTAATATAACAAATTGATATTATTTTCAGGATGGCCGGGTCAACTGAAACCGACCAGTATCTCCTCACGTGAGATCGTGGAGATGGAGGTGGAAGATTGTGAATTGCCCGAGTTTGACGTGATCGCGTGTCAGGAGGAAGAGGACATGGACATAGATGTGGTATTGTCCGAAGTCCGTGAACAAGTGAAAGCTTGCCCATATGATGGAATAGATCGTCTGGAAATGAATATGCCAGAAAGTGTTCACCAGTCCACCATGAAGTCCGAACAGGTAAGATTTGTTAATGGTCTGGTTCTGCTTTTTTTGTTTAACATATATTTTTATTTAGAACAATACTATTATTTAGATGATATGCTGAATAATTATTCATAAAAGAATTATAAGAAACAATGTATGTTTCAATGTGCATTTAATTGAAACAATACTTTTATTTGGATTATGTTCTGAATAAATTTCTTAAAAAGAACTAAAAGAAGCAATGTATGTTTCGTGTCAATTTTTGTCGAACCCACTTGTGAGCTAGACATAGTCATCATAATGGCGGTTCATTGTATTAGTGTCCGTCAGACCTTGTCCTGACTACCTCATACATTGAGGGATTTTGAACTAGCATGACACAAATGCTCACCATAATCAGATGACATTCCACGCCCAAGACACAGGTCCGTAGCTCAAAGGTCAATGTCAATGTCACACTTAGAAGTTTAAGGTCAGAAATAGGTACAACTTTTGTATCCACTCCATATCTTGTAAATCATTGGATATATTTTGAAATAATGTGTCACAAATGTGTACCATAGTGAGAAACCGTTTGATAACATGTCTGTACTGTCGGACTCGATATTGTAGCTCATGGGCATCCAGTGTCATTTGGATTTTATTTTGAATACAATTTATTTATAAACTTATACATTGTATTGTTTAATATTCCCATTTCAGACTGTCTTTATTGTACTGGACACAAATGTATTAATCAGTAACCTCAACTTCCTGGAGGATTTAAAGGATTATGAGATAAGGGGTATGTGTCTTCTAATTTCCACCTTTTTTTTAAATAATTATTTGAAGAAAAATAGCTTTGGTTTTATAGAGGTTATTTGGTGTCTTTTCCTATAAAGTGTATTCAGGGCCTTTTTTATGGAAATTGGGATGAGGCACAAGCCTTCGAGATTGGTGGTGTGGGGGGAGGGGAGGGGGGGGGGGGGGGGGTGACAGTGTAATTAAGGGGAAATTCGGAATATTTTTAAGGCTTTAGCAAACTGTGTGAAAATATTCTAACACTGTTAAGATCATGTTCTAACCAATAATTATCAGATATTACAATAATATTTCACATCCAGTTTTTTTTATCCCCTAATGTAAGAAAATTAAAAAAAAATCATTTCTTTGCGATATTTTTTGGCCTTGATTGGGAAAAAAACATTAGTTTTTTATTGGGAAGCCACGGAATGCCCGCTTTTATAATAAGGTAAAAAAAGTCCTGGTATTAGGCGAGGCGAAGAAAATGCAACAATGTGAGGCCCTGACGAACCATTGTTGCATTTTCAGGCTGCATGTTATAAACATTGTATGAAAAGGCACTAGTGGGGTATTCTGTTTTTTCTTTTATCTCAAGTTGCAGTTGTGTTAGTTTTGATCTTTGGCACCAAATTGTAGAAAATAAAAAAGGAATGGATTCTATGTCCCGGTTGTGACTAAATACCCTTGGCTTTTATAATTTCTCCATCTGTTTTTACTGTCACATAGTAGAAAAGAAGCAGTCAATTGATTGGAATGATATGGGTGTGAAATATTGAAAAGTATAAATATTTAAAATGATCAAATCATTTTTTTTCTTTTATTGGTCTGGGCCCAATTAGCTCAGTCAGTCATGCATCTGACTATCAATCCAGGGGTCATGAGTTTGAATCCCCGTCTGGCAACAGTCCCAGCGATAAATGATATGCAACATTGTGTCTCATTATCATTCGTCTTTCACTGCTGATTCAAGTGGGAAAGTTATCAGTTACTGGCGGAGATGGGGTGTGCTCGAGTACTGGTTAAACTTTCAGTATCCCAGGAGACAGCAGTTAGGTTAACTGATCGTCTTTTAGCCCTCAATGGCATAAAAATGACACTTAATATTCAATCAATCAATCTTTTTTTGGCTGATATACATGTAGTTATTTGCAAATGGCAGTCACTGTGGTACTGCACAGTTTCTTGTAAAAAAATTGGAGGTTTCTTCTACTAATAAAAAATAAGATGGCATATATAGCAGATAGCTTCCAAGAAACCAGTGTATTTATATTAGTATATTGGGTTCTTGGAGCCTTTTATCTGGAAATTGGGAACAGGCCCAAGCCTTCGAGATTGGGAAAAGCAGCGCACTTGAGGGGAAATTGTGATTTTTTTTAAGGCTTTAGCAAACTGGAAAATAAAGCATAATACTGTTAAGATCATGTTCTAACCAATAATTATCAGATATTACAATAATACTTTATGTTCACATGGATTTTTTTAAATCCCCTAATGTAAAAAAAAAATTCCCCTCCATTTTGGGTTTTTGCCCTCAATTGGAGAAGAAACACATGATTTTTTAATTGGAAAACTACTGAATGTCGACCTCTGTTTAATAAGGTAAAAATCTCAGATCCTTCGTTGTCTCATGATCACTTGCCACTCACTGCTGAGGTTAAAGGTTCAAACCAGGCTCAGTATTGTCACCTTCTCAAAAATGAAGTTTGAGAGAGTTTTAGAGTTATTGCCATTGCAATCAGTAAAATTGCTGTATTTACTGTATTGCAATTCTTGTGGAGTGAACTTCTACCACAGTGTTTGATACCTTATCAACATCCAGCATAGATATTTGTATACATCTGGAAGCATACATGTATATTCACTTGCAAAATCACTCCCTGTCAAGGTGGTGTTGTTGTGGTATTTAATCATCTTCAAACAGAACACTAGTAGCTTTGTGGTCTAAAATGCTGCTACAGACAACTTACCACTGCTAAGGTCATGAATTTGAGCCCAGCTTGGTTCAAAATTTTTATATGTTTCATCACTTGGAGCCCAGCATTTAAACGATAGTGCTAGGTCTGGTCAGCCCTGTGTCAGAATAATGTGACTGTGTGGAGTATCATACCACATGTCGTGTCGCATGATACTCCAGTGTGGCAGTGCTCAGAATATGGTCTCAAGTAAACACTGTAGCAAGGATAGTTCTAGGTCTGGTCAGCCCTGTGTCAGTTTAATGTGACTGGGTGGAGTATCATACCATGTGTCGTGTCGCATGATACTCCAGTGTGGCAGTGCTCAGAATAAGGTCTCAAGTAGACGCTGTAGCAAGGATAGTTCTAGGTCTGGTCAGCCTGTGTCAGTATAATGTGTCTGGGTGGAGTATCATACCATGTGTCGTGTCACATGATACTCCAGTGTGGCAGTACTCAGAATACGGTCT
The DNA here is from genome assembly GCA_029582155.1 of Panopea generosa. NCBI lineage: Eukaryota > Metazoa > Mollusca > Bivalvia > Adapedonta > Hiatellidae > Panopea > Panopea generosa. Next base: position 22,401,910 of record CM055905.1, read on the forward strand.
CAAGTAGACACTGTAGCAAGGATAGTTCTAGGTCTGGTCAGCCCTGTGTCAGTATAATGTGACAGGGTGGAATGTCATACCATGTATTGTGTCGCATGATACTCCAGTGTGGCAATGCTCAGAATAATGTGACTGGTAGGGGTGTCATACCATGTGTCATGTCCCATGATTCTCCAGTGTGGCAGTGCCCAGAATACTGTCTCAAGTAGACACCATCACGATATTATTGAAAAATTGTTGGAAACGATGCTAAACACCATACAACAACAATAAATCTTTATATTAGAAAGTTTGTCAGTTACTTGTGGAAGGATGGTGATAGCACCCAGATTCATATTGTGGTTTTCCTCCACCAATAGAAAGGGTTCTCTGTGGTTGAGTGGTCTAAGGCGCTGTCTCAAGATCACTTCTCACCGCAAAGGTCGTAGGTTCAGGTCCCGCTCACTCCAAAAACTTTATGTGAGAAAGTTTCCAGTTACTTGGGGAAGGACAATGGTTTTACTCAGTCTGAGGTCTTCCTCCACCAATAAAACTGGATATGCCATATATAACATGAAATGTGTTGAAAATGGCGTTAAACCCCATTCCACCAATGGATGCTGTATATAATTTGTGTTTTGAGGCATTAACCCCATCCTCGTCTTGAAATAAACAATATCTCTTGTATCTGTTGACAACAATTTATTCCACAGGAACAATAATTTACTGCTTTCTGCATGATGTTTTCAGATATAGGCAAGCCTATCTTGTACGTACCGTGGATTGTTCTCCAGGAGTTGGATGCCTTGAAAAGCTCGGGGAATCGTCATATGCCCAACCTTGTAAGTTCCATCGTAATACATGCTTAATTCAATTTGATAAAGTGCAATTATATGAAATATGAAATTGCCTTATTGTTGTGAATGTTTGTTTCGGGAAACGTGTATAAACATAACGGTTTATTCATATTGTTCACATTTGATATTCACACCCTTTGATTGCTTTCTAATTTCTGTTGTTTATTTAATTACAAAAACAGAGGTACTTTTGTGGCTGAGTGATCTGAGGTGCTGTCTCTACATCACTTAGTCCAGCTCTGTTGAGACATTGCCTGTGAGAAAGTTTGACGTATATTTGCGAAAAATACAGTAGTTATTTATTTTAGTTTATATTGTTATCGCTCTAGACCGAGTGATCTGAGGTGCCGTCTCTCACTGCTAAGGTCGTATGTTAGAGTCCCACTCTCACCAAAAACTTTATGTGAGAAAGTTTGCTAGTTACTTGCGGAAGGATGGTGGTTCTACTGTTTCATTCCGAGGTCTTCCTCCACCAATAAAACTGGATATGCCATTGTATGACATGTAAAATGTTTAACATAAAGTACAGTAAAATGAGTTTCTTTTATATTTATTGCAGAGTTTAGTAACCCAGGTAAAGGCTAGAAAGGCTGTCCTGTTCCTCAAATCTCTGTTGTCAATTAAACATCCGAGAATTTTAGGGCAAACACCAAAACAGGTAAAGTAACTTCCAAGTAGATTATAGGCCTTAAACAAAGAATATTAGAATTTTTAAAATTCTAAAAATAGGATAAAAACATTTTTTATAATATATTATGCCAATATATATACACACTTGACCCATATTGGTGTAATGATATGTATTTAAACATACCAAACTGTTATATTGAAAAGGGATTTCGTAACATGGCCTATGCATCTGGGTTGGACTAAAATTGGTGTTCCACTTAACCCTTTACTCCATAGATAGGCGTTTTCTCGCACCAATTACAAAAGGCCTTTGAAAACAGTGCAGGAAGAGCAATCTGGACACTTTCTGCACTGTTTTCCACTCTGTCAGTTAATATAAACATATTTCACCCAATAATTCAAAAGCCTTCTATATTAGGTGTCCAAAGGCATCTATATTAGAGGTGTCAAAAGGCATCTATATTAGAGGTGTCCAAAGGCGTCTATAATAAAGGTGTCAAAAGGCGTCTATATTAGAGTTGTAAAAAGGCGTCTATATTAGAAGTGTCCAAAGGCGTCTATATTAGAGGTGTCCAATGGCTTCTATATTAAAGGTGTTAAAAGGCGTTTATATTAGAGTTGTCAAAAGGCGTCTATATTAGAGGTGTCCAAAGGCGTCTATAATAGAGGTGTCCAAAGGCATCTATATTAGAGGTGTCAAAAGGCATCTATATTAGAGGTGTCCAAAGGCGTCTATATTAAAGGTGTCAAAAGGCGTCTATATAATTCACCCAATAATTCAAAAGCCTTCTACATTAGGTGTCCAAAGGCATCTATATTAGAGGTGTCAAAAGGCATGTATATTAGAGGTGTCCAAAGGCGTCTATATTAAAGGTGTCAAAAGGCGTCTATATTAGAGTTGTAAAAAGGTGTCTATATTAGAAGTGTCCAAAGGCGTCTATATTAGAGGTGTCCAATGGCGTCTATATTAAAGGTGTTAAAAGGCGTTTATATTAGAGTTGTCAAAAGGCGTCTATATTAGAGGTGTCCAAAGGCGTCTTTATTAGAGGTGTCCAAAGGCGTCTATATTAGAGGTGTCCAATGGCATCTATATTACAGGTGTCAAAAGGCGTTTATATTAGAGTTGTCAAAAGGCGTCTATATTAGAGGTGTCCAAAGGCGTCTATATTAGAGGTGTCCAAAGGCGTCTATATGAAGTAATGGGTTAAAATTGCATGTATTTTGTGACATATCAAATGCTTTAATTTGATTTGATTTGATCTGTCATACTGGATTACATGTGTTAGAAAGAATCCAAATGACAATGTGATGGTTGTCAGGCAGTATTTAAGTACTGTCTAGTTTTAGAAAGGGGATTTTGTTTCAAGTTTATCCTACCGATAAAGAGACCAATATTGATTTTGTAGTGTTTTGGAGGATTTGATATAAAACCAAACCATTCAGATTTATTCATTTTTGACAATGAGGTGCTTAAAAATACACAGACACCAAAAAAGAGATTAAGAGCAAAAGAACCCAGCTTATTTTACATAGAAGTGCAACTGCATTCAATCTGGAATATGTTAGGTTTAAATTACACATTTTTGTTGTCTCTTGAGTTAAATAATCTACAATGACTATAAATTGCAGATAAGGCATTCTCACCTTGTGGTCAAGATAAAAGCAAAGAATTTGGCAAATCCTTCTTGTTGGCCTTGGATTGAATTCCATTATCTCTCATTTTAAGTCATTGTAGATTATATTATTATATTGTGGAATAACATTTAGTATCTTATGAGCATTCTGTTAATTAACGTTTTAGCTGACAAAAGTGAATGATTAATTGTCTCCCGCATTTTGAAGTGAAATGTGGTCCCAGTATATTTTATGCCTGTCCATCCATTACAACTTACCTTGTGAGGGTAATTTTCCTGACAATGTTGATGAAATTGAATTGAAATTTGGGAATAATTATCAACACGGGCATACTATCATGGCAATCAGATGGGATCAATTTTCCAGGAGTAATGCCCCTTTTCCACTCCATGTGGAAAAAGGGGCATAACCCCCTTTCCATACCGTGTGTGCAGGGCCAAGTTAGCTCAGTCAGTTATGTGTCTGGCTATCAATCCAGGGTTAGTGAGTTTCAATCCCTGCCCGGCAACAGTCTCCGTGATGATTGATATACGACATTATGTCTCATTATCATTCGTCTCTCACCACTTGATTAAAGTGGGGAAATTATCAGTTACTTGCGGAGATGGGGTGTGCTCGAGTATTGCTTAATCTTTCAGGATCCCAGGAAACAGTGGTTAGGTTAACTGATTGTCTGTTAGCCCTTGATGGCATAAAAATGACGTTAAATATTCAATCAATCAATCAAACCATACCATGTGAGTGATGACCTTTTACTGTTTCTTTTCTGATTAAGTATCTAGTCTAGCGTTCTGTTATTTCTTTAAGTTACACTATGGTGTGTAGTTCTGTGTTTTATGATGCTTGCATATCTTGTAGTCGAAGGAAGCAGCCTCGGAGTTTATTAAGACTTGTAACGATGATGTCATACTACAGGCCTGCATGCAGTGTCAGAATAACCATACAGGTAACTTGTTTCATCTGCCCATTTACCTTTCACTATTGAAGTCATGGGTTTGAGCCCAGGTCGGTAAAACCAACTTCATAATTTATGTGAAAGTGTGCTAGTTTCTCTAAGAAGGATGGTAGATCTATTTAGATTCATTTTTTCAAGATCTACATCCATAAATAAAACACTTATATGCCATAATTATATTACCTGCATTAATCCTCATTTTAAAAAGTAAATTTGAACTTGAATCTTTTTTTATGCCCCCCGCCATTCAAAGACTGTTGAAGGGGTATGAAGTGTTGCCACTGTACGCTCGGCTGCTCATTAAATTTGGTGAGAGGTAAAATTTTGTTTTAACTTCTAAAAGCCTTTTAGGGTCTTTGTATTTCATAAATGTATGTATCTAAAAGATATAAAATACAGGTCAAGTTCTATACATGTTTTTATCAATGTTGGTCAAATTTTACAGTTATGAACCCTTTTCGGCTTAATTTTTGGTAAAAGATTGTTTCATATTAATAGCGGGGCATTGATCCTTCCTGTGAAAAACTATTGTAAAGTTCCGATCTGCTCAACTGTGTTTCCTACAATGTGTCTATTCATCCATTGCAATAACTTTGTAACGGTTGCTCACATTTTTAGCTCGCCGGGACAAAGTTCAAGGAGAGCTATTGTCATGACCCTGGTGTCATTGTCGTTGTCGTCGTCTGTAGACACCCAGGTTAAACATTTGCGTATAAGCTTAAGATATCTATGCAACCACTCATTGGATGTGAATGAAACTTTGCATGTGTGTTCACCATCATCAATGGAACACACACAGACAAGAACCGTAACTTTGGATTGCATTTTGGAACAGTTATGGCCCTTTTTGGACTTAGACACACAGAGGCGAGCTTTATTGGTCTTCTGACAACTCTTGTTGTAATAATATAATAGAAAATAACTACATGTTCATTTGATTGTTTAAAACTTGTCTGTAGTGTGTTTGGTTATAAATCCAGGACCTGAGGGGTCATGTGCTCTAATCCCCACCCAGCAAGTCTCATTGATGATTGATATATGACATTATGTTTCATTATCATTCATTTCTCACCTATGATTTAAGGGTGGAAATTATCAATTACTTGGGAGATAGATGTACAAGAGTACTGGTTATCCTCCAAGGATCCCAGGAAAGAGTGGTTAGGCTAGTTAAGCTGATAGTTTGTTAGCCCTCGATGGCATATAAATGACACTTAACATTCTATCACTCAATCATCAGTTAGTATGATTCCTTGTCAGACAAGTTTTGTAAATCAATTGTTTTAGCAAACTTTAAAAATAACAAAGTCATTCAGAATTGAGTTTTGGGCTGCTTTCAGTATGGATTTTATATATTTTAATGCTTTTTAATTGATTCAATTTGGTTAAACAATTAACATGTATGTTAAAATTCGATAACACAAGCCAACTGAACAATATGTTCACTGTAAATTTTTGCTGACATGCTTTTGAGAGCCATTTGCGTGTGTTTAATCATGTGACTTCAAAAAGAATGATAGGACAGCACTGATGTTGTTCATTTACTATAACTGATCGTTCAGTTGAACAATGTTAGCATCTATAACACAGTAAACATGTTAACCTAACTGGGTGCAGTCTTTGTCAGTATAGAGTAAAAAAACAAACAGTTTAGATTTTATAAATCGTAATTTTCCGCAACTAAACACTTAGTAAAATAGTAAACAAAAATTAAAATCAGATTACCTCCATGCTTCCACTTCAAGTCATCTGATTCTCAAACATGATTGCTAAATAAGCAAATGCTTGTGGTGAATACTTCGTTTGACAAGGTTGTGTCTGATAGCAAAGGGTAGTTGATTAATCAACTATTTCACCTCACTGACCACAGTGGAGTTTTTGGCTGGCCCGGTTGATAAATCCAAGTTAACAGAAGAACTTGAGAAAAACACTTACTTTTTCAGTCACCAGCATCACTTGTCTAACCAATTAAGTCTGGTCCAAGATTGGTTAGTTTGTTAGCCCACAGTAACATAAATATAATGCTAAATATTCAAACACACAATTAGTTAACCAAACCATATACATTTGCATACATGTTGTACTTTTTGTGTTTAATACATTATGCAAGCTTTTGTTTATTTCTTTGCTGTTTTCTGTTTAAACTGTGTGAAACATTCATCATGTAAATCATTCATCACATAAAACATTCATTGTGTAAAACATTCATTATGTAAATTTTACCAGATGACATGTGGTACTATTGACAAATGGCAACACCTTTTTATCATACATTCATCATGTAAAACATTCACTATGTAAAACATTCATTATATAAAACATTAATTACCGGTATTTCAATTTTACAAGAAATCATACATTCATCATTTAAAACATTCATTATGTAAAACATTCATCATGTAAAACATTCATCATGTAAAACATTTATTATGTAAAACATTCATTATGTAAAACATTTGTTACGTAAATTTTACAGGATGCCATGTGGTACTATTGATAAATGACAACAACTTTATATCATACATTCATCATTTAAAACATTCATTATGTAAAACTATCTTTATGTAAAACATTCATCATGTAAAACATTCATTATGTAAAACATTTGTTATGTAAATTATACAGGATGCCATGTGGTACTATTGACAAATGACAATAACTTGATAAACAAGTCCTTAGTGAGTAGGATACAAGCATACAACAGTAGTGTAAGTACATGTATGGAATATTTGTCAGTTTTTAAAGCATTTTTTTTAATTACAGCCGAAACTCGCAAACTCAAACACTCTTATCTTGAAATTCCTGTTATCTCGAAGCTGAAGTTCAGGTCCATTTTTCCCTTTCTATTTCTATATAAATTAATTCCGGATATATCAAATTCCATTATTTGAAATTATTCACAATATTGAACCATTTTTTCGGCCCCTAACACACAACTTCCATTGATCTCCCACTTGTTATATTGAATTTTCAAGACTGCATGAAAATTAAAGGTAAATGAAAGTGATAACTGGTGAAACTTAACCTGTAATTTATAACGTCTAATTCGAGATTATAAGAATCTTAATGAGTTTGAGACTCGGATAGAAAATTGAGAGACTCTGCTGGGTTCCCAAGAAAACAGTTGGAATTTTCTATCTGAAACAAAAAGGACATTAATGATAATTTTTCTTGTATACCAAAGATATTAAATAATTATTTTATCAATATATTTTTACAACACTCCCTTTAAAGACTTTATATTATATAGATTTATATGAATTACGTCATATATTTTTTACATTACATCATAAATGAGTTTTAATGTAAAGAATTTTATTTCGGCCCTAGGGTGAGATAGAAACATCAAACCCCGGTACAAAGGCAGAAATCCTTAATCGGTGTGCAAGAAAACAATTTTGAGTGTCCTTGTAAACATGTCTTCATTTTAGCATGTTAGATGATAATTTAGCAAAAGCATATGAATTAATGTCCCAGACCTACTTCAACCCTTGTTAAAAATTAATATTTATTGAATATAAAAGTGATTTTAAAAAGTCAGCATCAATTCACAAAGCACACATTTTCATGATAATTTTCCATAATATAGCTTATGTAACGTATTGACATTTCATACACAGGACGTGATGAAGGGTCTCAAGAACCTGAAATCAAGTACTGGTTCCTCTCTACAGAAGTCTGCAACTCCTGCTGCAGGTAACCGAAACACAAGTGCTGGTTCCACTCTACATTGTGTAACCCCTGCTGCAGGTAACTGGAACAGAAGTGCTGGGTCCACCAAGCAGACAACCTTCACATCTGCTACATGCACCAGAAACATTCCACCGAGTACTCACTGTGACAGTTCACTGACCACCCCCTCTCCCTATCAATCCCACCGTACAAATACTCCACATAAATCTGATTGGGTTGTGAATGAAACTCCAGCTAATCCCAGAAAGGGCAACAGAGCCAGAGCAAGCAACATTTCTGCTGCATTTAAAACCAGTGATAAAGTACCTCAGGACAACAGTGTGACTATAGCAAACATCAATGTGAACAACAACGGTGCAGCTACGGCTGGTAGTAGTAGTGCAGTCAACACCAGTATTAGAGACGCAAGTAGTGGAACATGTTTGGGCTCCTCAAAAACTGGTAAAGCAAAATATAGCCCATACCCAGCCAAGTGCCCAAACAAGGAGGTGATAAACATTCCAGGAAGTGATACAAGAACTGTGATATCGTTAGCTAAACCAAACCAGGAGCGGTGTATGACTGAGGGATTACTGCAAGAGGAGAAGACGTACACCATGGAAGCATTGGTAAGATTGCTTACGAAACAGGGCAGGTATTCTTTAAGCTTCTTATGTAGAGTAGAATAGAATAGAATGGGGTTAGTGGTTTTTTTCAACAACTAGTCTCCAAATATTGCCCATAGTTGTATACACTTAAAACTATGTAGTGTTTTTTATGCCAGCCATCGGAAGAATGGGGAAGTGGCATTAAGCGTTGCCCCATTTTTCCTTTCTTAGTGTGCCTCCGTCCATCAAATTTGTTTCCGTTTCATGAATATCTTTGGGAAGAGGTCTATTTATTTAAATAATATTTGTTGAGTAGCTATATAATTACAGGTCAAGTTTGATGTATTTGTCAGTCAGTCAAATTTTAGTTTAGTTAATTCCAATTTTCCACTCAATTTTTTTGTAAAATTTGCGAACATAACAACATGGTTCATAGAACACATTTCTAGTTTTCACTAACTGAAAGGATAAAGAAATGCCCGGTGAATTTCAGATCCACATTGTCAAATATTTTAAATGATATTTACAATTTTATAATACATAGAGTCAAACACATCTTAATTAGCAAGCCAATGGATTATTACTAGGATTATTCAATCACATTCATGTAGTTAAATGCTAAGCAGGGCTGAAAAATTCCACTCGTCTGCTCATCATGACGAGTAAACATTTGGCCAGGATGAGTAAGAATTAAGAAACTGACTTTATTTTTTCTTTGACTTTATGCATTCAAGAAAACATTTGAAACTCAGGACTAGCAACTTTGATAACAAATTTCAAGCCCTGCTGAGATAAATTGATTTATTGATTTAACTTGTTATACATGTAAATGTCGTTATTGCAGGTTGACGACCTCTACTGCAAGATGAAGATGGTGCTGAGTGAGGCCCTTGGCAAGGTCCTGGAGACAGAGATGCAGCTTGTCTATGACGATGTCTGGTCTGTATCACATACATGCATTCATTATTATAAGTTTTAAAGACAAACCGAACAAGATTTTTTTAATGGGGTTTAACACCATTTTCAGGTTATATATATATATATATATATATATATATATATATATATATATATATATATATGGCATATCCAGTTGTTTTGGTTGAGAAAGACCTGAGAATGAATCTGAGTAGAATCCACCGTCCTTTCACAAGTAAATTGCAGTGGAGCGCGTGGTCCAATTGTAGAGCATTGGTCCCATGATCAGAGGGTTGTTGGTTCGATCCTCCACCATGGCTTTGTGTGATGTCTTTGAGCAAGACACTTTTCCCGCATATTCTTTGTACTGGTTCTACCCAGGAAGACTTTGAAAGTGTTTTGTTTAAGTTGTAAGAACTTGTAAAATAAATAAGTTTAAACTAAGTAACTGGCTAACTTGCTTCTTAAATAGTTACCAAGCTGGTTTTGAACCCGGTACCTCAGGGGTGAGAGGTAATCTTGAGATTATCTTAGTCAACCCACCTGCGGAGGATTCCAATGAGTTTTTTCAATGGCAATGTATATTAAATTTGTTGTATTAACAAGTTGCTCTCAATAACGTGGATTTAAACTTTAATAAAGGATTAAAAGTACAATTCTAAGTTTTTGTTGGGTGATGAAATATACAGGGCTAGTCAGGTTCTAGAAGTCCAAAGAGCTTTTCAGTAATACTGCCAGATGAAGACTCAAAATTGTGCTTTTGAAACTTACATGACTTTGTATATTTACATTAATATATATTCTACATACATGTATTTCTAAATTGTAAAATATCTCTTTTTATTCTATACCTGTAAGTGTAATGTTTTTTTCTAGACCAGGAAAAGGGGCAGGGAGCAAGAAAAGGGTGCAGGGAGCAAATTTTGCATGCAATTGGCATATTCATTGTCAAACTTTTTCTTTGGTGTTCTTTTAAATGTTGGGTTATCTCCCCTTTACATCATGCATGTGTAAAATCACAAATAAGATAGGTAGAAGTGAGAGAATTCGGGGAGAAGTGAATATTTCTCTATTCTCATAAATGCTAATTCTCAGTAAACAGATCTGTAACAACTTGCGAAAAAAAATGAATAATTCATTTAGTTTCTGCAATATGCATATCAGAAAAAAAACATGGAATGATAATAACTTCAAAAGTGACTAGAGTGTGTGACGTCATTTGCTGTATCCACACCCTACAAGGACCTGATCAGCTGATTGTTACATTATTTAGCAAGAGAAGGACAAGCGAATACCTGTGTATTCGGGCTAAGCGTGTCATATCAGTAAACTATTGGCAAATGTTTAACACATGTATGTGATTGACAGTTGATTAGTTTATACGTCTTGTAATTGGGGCAGGAGGGTGCATTTAAACAAAGAAGGGCAGCGTTTTTAGGGCAGAAGGGCGGAGTCTAAAAGGGACAGGGCGCTACGCCCTTTCATTCCGCTCTAGAAAAAAAACTAAATTGTATAGCCAGATGTTACCATGTGACCGTACAATATGTAGACGTTTATTGGATCCAATAAATTTTATATTGTACAGTTCAAAATTCAAGATGGCGACTAAAAAAAAAAAAAAAAAAAAATATTACCACAATATGTATGCGTACAGTAAATTACAATATTGTACTAAACACTGTAAAATAACCTTATATTATATTATGCTAATCTTCAAGGTAATGCTCACTTCATGTCACACAAACTGGGTACCTTTAATGTTTCTGGTTCAGTATGAAAAAATCAATATTAACTACTTTTATTAAATAATAAAACTGTTATTAATTTAGATAATTTCATACTGGCCTTGGGCTGTCTTATTGGCCAAAGATAATTAATATTTTTGTCCGCAATGGAAATGGTATCAAACATAGCTAAGACATACAAACAAAACCCAAATTAACCTTTTAATACATATTTCTGTTATATTCCAGGCTTGCTATAGTCATCAAGAAACCACCGTGGTCTTTCACGGACATCCTGACATGCTGGAAAAAGTAAGATCCCCACGTGTTTGATAGTAAAATATAAGATTAATATTGCATTACAGTCAAACCTGGGTAAGCGGTCACTTCTATTATGCAGCCACTTGTCGTAAGCAGCTACATTTTCTATTTCCCATTTATATGCTTTCAGAGAAATCTAACCTGTATTAAGCAACAACCTGTCTTAAAAGGACACTTTTGCTCCTTCCCTCAACTGGCTTCTTATGACAGGTTAGACTGTATTTGGTATTAAGTGTTATTTTCAATAGTGATTATGTCATCATTGATAAATACTAATTTCATTCAGGGTCCTCCATGGCCAGGTGGTCTAAGGCGCCATCTCAAAACCACTCACCTCTCACCACTAAGGTTGTAGGTTCGAGTCCCTCTCACTGCAAAAACTTTATGTGAGAAAGTTTACCAGTTACTGGCGGAAGGATGGTGGTTCTACTCAGTGTGAGGTCTTCCTCCATCAGTAAAACTGGATATACCACATATAACCTGAAATGTGTTGATAATGGCATTTAAAAAAAAAAAATCATTCATCTCGATTGCGAAGTAAGCTCAGAGCTTAAGTGAATAACTATCAAGTCGATTTCCTGGATAGAACCAGTATCTGATGTTGTTTTGATGAGAGACCATTTGGCCATGCCTGGGTTCAAACCCCCGACCTCTTGCTTGAGCAGCCAACATCTTACCCACCATACAAGCACACTGCTTATCACATATTGAGAAAGAAAAACACTTTCCATCACAAATTCATTTCAATGTTTAGTTTCTTCTCACCAACCTTTAAAAAATTGAATGTTTACTTTTAGACACTGGATGGCTGTTTTTGGAATGGTATTCAAGAGGCATCTTGAGCATAATGTGGACCGTCTCATCAAGAATCTAGCCGTTACTAAAGGTTTGTTAGATCCTTGTTTATAGCTCCTTTAAAACCTCAATTTCTCTTTTCTTTTGCCATGGATTTATTTAATACCTCAATTTCTCAATGATTTCGTCGTAGACTTCCTCAGTTATGTCAATCTCCCTACCCTGTTCATGGACTTCTTTTAATACCCCAGTTTTCCTATTGTTTTGCAATAGAAAAATGCTAATACCTGGGGTTTTCTATTCTTTTGAAATAGACACACTTTAATACCTCAGTTTCCTTTAATATTCTTTAGCCATAGATTTCCTTTATTATGTTAGTTTCCCTATTCATTTTCCATGGACTTCTTTTAATACCTCAGTTTTCCTATTCTTTTGCCATAGAACATTTGATACCCCTGTTTTCTATTCTTTTGAAATAGGCTTACTTTAATACTTCATTTTCCTTATTCATTTGTCGTAGACTTCTTTTAGTACCCTAGTTTCTGTATTCTTTTGTCGTAGACTTCTTTTAGTACCCTAGTTTCTGTATTCTTTTGTCGTAGACTTCTTTTAGTACCCTAGTTTCCGTATTCTTTTGTCGTAGACTTCTTTTAGTACCCTAGTTTCCGTATTCTTTTGCCATAGACAATTTTAATACCCCAGTTTCCGTATTCTTTTAGCATAGTCTTCCTTCAATACATCAAATTCCGTTTTCTTTTGAAATAAATTTCCTTTAAGAGTTCAATTTCCTTATTATTTTGCCATAGCCAAAGCCTTCCTTAAATGTAAAATATTGATTGTATTAATGAGGTTAAAATCGTATAATGCTTACAAACTTTGGTCATGTAGAACTGAATATGATCAAACAATTAACAAATAATGTCTGGTGTTCTGATTCATATACAAGTTAATAGACTGGTCAGTCAGGTGCGGAATGTTATATGGTCCATAATGATATTATATATTCTAGACCTGACAGTCCAGCTTGCAGAATGTTATATGGTCCATAATGATATTATACATGTATATTCTAAACCACACAGTCCAGCTTGCAGAATGTTATGTGGTCCATAATGATATTATATATTCTAGACCTGACAGTCCAGCTTGTAGAATGTTATATGGTCCATAATGATATTATATATTCTAGACCTGACAGTCCAGCTTGTAGAATGTTATATGGTCCATAATGATATTATATATTCTAGACCTGACAGTCCAGCTTGTAGAATGTTATATGGTCCATAATGATATTATATATTCTAGACCTGACAGTCCAGCTTGTAGAATGTTATATGGTCCATAATGATATTATATATTCTAGACCTGACAGTCCAGCTTGTAGAATGTTATATGGTCCATAATGATATTATATATTCTAGACCTGACAGTCCAGCTTGTAGAATGTTATATGGTCCATAACGATATTATATATTCTAGACCTGACAGTCCAGCTTGCAGAATGTTATATGGTCCATAATGATATTATATATTCTAGACCTGACAGTCCAGCTTGCAGAATGTTATATGGTCCATAATGATATTATATATTCTAGACCTGACAGTCCAGCTTGCAGAATGTTATAAGGTCCATAATGATATTATATATTCTAGACCTGACAGTCCAGCTTGCAGAATGTTATATGGTCCATAATGATATTATATATTCTAGACCTGACAGTCCAGCTTGCAGAATGTTATAAGGTCCATAATGATATTATATATTCTAGACCTGACAGTCCAGCTTGCAGAATATTATATGGTCCATAATGATATTATATATTCTAGACCTGACAGTCCAGCTTGTAGAATATTATATGGTCCATAATGATATTATTGGTCCATAATGATATTATATATTCTAGACCTGTCAGTCCACCTTGCAGAATATTATATGGTCCATAATGATATTATATATTCTAGACCTCACAGTCCACCTTGCAGAATGTTATATGGTCCATCATGATATTATATGTCCTAGACCTGACAGTCCACCTTGCAGAATGTTATATGGTCCATAATGATATTATATATTTTAGACCTGACAGTCCAGCTTGCAGAATGTTATATGGTCCATAATGATATTATATACTCTAGACCTGACAGTCCAGCTTGCAGAATGTTATATGGTCCATAATGATATTATATATTCTAGACCTAACAGTCCAGGTTGCAGAATGTTATATGGTCCATAATGATATTATATATTCTAGTCCTGACAGTCCAGCTTGCAGAATGTTATATGATCCATAATGATATTATATATTCTAGACCTGACAGTCCAGCTTGCAGAATGTTATATGGTCCATAATGATATTATATATTCTAGACCTGACAGTCCAGCTTGCAGAATGTTATATGGTCCATAATGATATTATATATTCTAGACCTGACAGTTCAGCTTGTGGAATGTTATATGGTCCATAATTATATATTATATTCTAAACCTAACAGTCAATATTACAGTAATATTATCAAACGATGTGTTGTGTTTTCCAGCGTTCAACATTGATATGATGTTACAGAGCAGCGCAGACTCGCTGGAGATCCTACATGAATGTGTCCAAAGGAATTTGTATGTATTTTGTTATCGTGTTCTCTTCACATTGTGCCAAGCCCAGTAAGCTCAGTTGGTAGCATGTACGACTATTAATCTAGGGGTTGTGAGTGCAAAACCCCCCTCTCCAACAGCCGTCTTGGTGATGATTAATATAAGACATTCGTCTCTCACCACTAATTCAAATGAGAAAATTATCAATTACTTGCAGAGATGTTAATACTGGTTAATCACCAGGTTCCCAGGAAAGAGTGGTTATGCTGATCACCTGTTAGGCCACAATGACATAAAAATGAAGCTAAATAAACAAAATCTTCACATTGCTGAAAATAAAATGTTTTTTAAATCTCATACAGTACAAGTTATGGTTTTAAACTCAAAATGTATCATTTCTGTATAAAATTTCTACCAGGTATTTCATTAGACAAATACAAATATAAAATGACAGCCATTATGTATGACTGTGTATCCTTAATATTGTTTGTATTTTTGGAAAGAGGCATAACTCTTGTAAGTGGTTAAAAGCCATCTTATGTGGTCATTTATGGCAAAAATATAAAAGTGTTAATTGTAATTCAATTTTATATGATGGGGTACTGTATGCCACTTTAAAGGGAGTGTATCGGGATAAAACGCTATAAATGTCTTAAAAAATAAACTAATTATGAAAATAAATAAAAAAACATCTTATCATTAATAAATCATAATCAGAATAGTTGAGTATGTCAAATCTACAAAACTTGAGAAAAATTGATTTTTAAATTGTAGTGGTAAACTTGAGAAAAAAATCCAAATTCTAAAAATAGACAGCACTTAAATACTGATTGATGACCTAGGCATTATCATTCATACCCTTTCTAATATGAAACAGCTTTTACTACGTGTAAACCTTTATAACGGATCTAATTAAAATAAAAATGAAATCACGTGACTCATTTAATATGTCACAAAATATGTTGCCATTTTAAGCGTTAAACCTATTAGTCCTAGGTGCCTAAGAAACCCCTATTTAATATGTTATTTTGGCATATTTAAATAGATATCTTTTATATAGGCATGGTATATTGGAAAAATATTAGGCCAACAAATTTAGCCAGTTTTAAATTTTTTGAAAAAAAGTGTTAAGTTTTGGAAATGCTTATTTTACATGTATTTTGACCTAATTAATATGAAACTTTTTATTTACACTGCAGGTATGGGACCACCATGATTCAGATGAGAGAGTGTGTAAGATGTTTATACGAACTCTGTGATAGCATTGTTAGTGGTCATGTGACCATACAGTCCATATCTAGTCTAGATCACTACCTCAGATCTAAGGTTTGTACATGTTTTATTAGTGCCCCCATACTTGCAACTGACCAGTAAAGCCTTTTGTCGCGGCAAGGGATCGAATCTAAAACCCACTTATCCTGACTCTGATGCTTAACCATTAGATCATGTGCTTCACGCAAGGCTCTATACACATAATGCTTATTACTGGTTCTACCCAGGAAGTTGTCGCATATGATTTAAACAAATAGCAATGAATGTTTTGCTATTGATGTAAAATAATCCTAATTTAAAGCGGCAAATCTTCAAAATTTTGTAGTTTATAATAATTATAGCCATCTTTTAAGAATTTCAGAATGTGACATGTTATATATAGAATAATGCCCATTGACTAGCTTAATAACTAGATCAGTTTTATTTATTTTCTTTCTTTTTTTTTAAAAAATGAAGGGCAACTGAAAACTAATAAACACAGGCGCCAGGCTGATAGCTCCCAACATCGAGAGTTTCATTATAATACATGTCCTGGAATTAGAGTGGGTAATTGATACATGTATACATGTATATTGAATGCACATGTTTACTGAAATATTAAGTTATTGTTAGAAATGAATTTAACATACAAAATCAGCTTGTTTGACATGGAAGTAAATATTTTTATTTCAGCTGCTTCCACCAGACAAGATGACATTTGCAACATCATGTCCAGATGTGCAGCATCAGCCAGGAACCAGCTATAATTCTAGTCATAAACAATCACCAGACTGTGTTAGTGTAAATGAAACTGTAAACCAGTCTTACTCACAAACATCTGTTAACCAGTCTCAAAGTGTTACACACTTAAATAACAATGGAAATACATTGGTGTCTCAAACTTCAATGTCAAAACCACAAGAAATTTTAATTTTAAATGCTAATGCACAAAATGATCAAAAGACTGGTGCTGGTGTTAATATTCTACAGACTGTACAGTGTTCAGATAACCAGACTGTGTGTAGTGAAACTGTGTCAGAGACTGGTTCCCAGGAGGCCTTGGCTGGGGAAATACTACAGCACATATGGCAGTTCATATACAAATATTGGTGAGTTAAAATATTTACATGATGTCAGTTCATTCAGGGCATGCTCCAGGTTGTGTCAGAGGACTCTGTAGACTTGGTTGTAATTTGTTTAACATTTGATGTAAATAAATATGGTTGGGTGAATTTGGAAGAGAAAGAATTATATTGTTTTTCTGTTCTGTTTATTTTTATGTTCCCCCAAAGGGGGGAAGCATATAGTTGCCGCTTCGTCCTTCCGTGCGTCCCCATATTCTTGTCTGGGCTATTTCTCTACAACCTCTGGTTGGAATTTTATGAAACTTGCTAGGATGCATCATTACCAAGTGCAGATGAGCATATTGTCTTTGTGTTCCGGTTCGATGATTTTTCATGGAGTTATGGCCCTTTGATTCTGTCTGCCCAAATTCTTGTCTACGCTATTACTCTACACCCATGTTGGAATTTTATGAAACTTGCTAGGATGCATCATTACCAAGTGCAGATGAGCATATTGTCTTTGTGTTCCGGTTCGATGATTTTTCATGGAGTTATGGCCCTTTGATTCTGTCTGCCCAAATTCTTGTCTGCGCTATTACTCTACAACCCTATGTTGGAATTTTATGAAACTTGCTAGGATGCATCATTATTAAGTGCAGATGCGCATATTGTCTTTGTGTTCCGGTTCGATGATTTTTCATGGAGTTATGGCCCTTTAATTGAGTCTGTGACCAAATTCTTGTCCACGCTATTTCTCTACAACCTCAGGTTGGAATTTTATGACACATGCTAGGATGCATCATTACCAAATGCAGATGGGGATATTGTCTTTGTGTTCAGGTTCAGTGATTTTTCACAGAGTTATGGCTCTTGATTCTGTCTGTGACCAAATTCTTGTCCACGCTATTTCTCTACAAATCCATGTTTGAATTTTATGAAACTTGCTAGGATGCATCATTACCAAGTGCAGATGTGCATATTGTCTTTGTGTTCCGGTTCGATGATTTTTCATGGAGTTATGGCCCTTTAATTAAGTCTGACCAAATTCTTGTCCACGCTATTTCTCTACAATCCCATGATTGAATTTTATGAAACTTGCTAGGATGCATCATTACCAAGTGCAGATGTGCATATTGTCTTTGTGTTCCAGTTCGGTGATTTTTCACGGAGTTATGGCCCTTTGATTCTGTCTGACCAAATTCTTGTCCTCGCTATATCTCTACAACACCATGTTTGAATTTTATAAAACTTGCTAGGATGCATCATAATGACCTATTTCAAAGTATGTTGTACAGTGTATTATAACACGAAATAAAAAATAATGTATTGACTTCTCTTTAGAACTCTCACAGTTTCAATATTATAACCATGTGGTACAGAGTCAAACACTCACTTGGAGGAGCATCCATCGGTTCCACCGATATTTTCTTGTATTAAACTGTTACACCAACTTCAGATTTTATAAGAAAGTCTACAAACTTATCAGACACCCCTCGCATTACAGTTGAAAGGAATAGCAGTAGTTATACATTTAAAGTTTCAGGGGAGCATGTGGTCCAATGGTAGAGTATGAGACTCTGGATTGGGGGATTTGGGGGAGCAATACTCCACCACAGTTATGTGTGGTGTCCTTAAGCAAGATACTATATCCGCTTATGCTTAGTGCAAATTCTACCAAGAAAATTTTAAGCGTTATTCTAAGTTGTAAGAACTTTTTTCACAATTGATGTAGAATAAAAAAGTTTATATCTAATGACCTTATAACCAGCAGCTTGGCTTTTTGATCTAGAGGTGTCGTTTCATTTACAGAGGAGTCTCACACACCCAGGACTTTTTTCAGACATATTTTTTGAGCTTCTTCTGGTATTGAGTGTTGTAAAAAAAAATAGGTTGTTGTAAGAGTTGTATTATACATGAATATTAATATAATGTTTAACTTCCTGTAGTGATCATATCTGTCGAGCGTTGACCAATGGCGTGTCTCCGGAAGTCATGAAGGAGATCGAAGGCCTACTGAATGAACTGGTCCCGGCTGCCAAGGAGTTGAGAATACACTATGCAAGGTATGATGACAGGTTTATACCCAGGCTTCTTAAATAAGTGCCGACAGGTCCGGTTAGCCTGGTTGGTAGAACATCTTACTATCAATCCAGGTGTCGTGAGTTTGAATCGCTCTCTGGCCACAGTCTCAGTTATGATTGGGATACGATATTGCGTCTCGTTGTCATTGGTCTTTCCCGACGGATTCAAGTGAGAAAGTTAATTACGGAGAATTTGCTCAAGTACTGGTTAAACTTCCAGGATCCCAGAAAAGAGTGGTTAAGTTAACTGGTCGTCTGTTAGCCCTCAATGTCATAAAAATGATGATTAATATTTAAACAAACTTTTATGAGGAGCGGCATAATTTTAAATGGCTGCTTTCAAGGTGTGCTTTTTTTCTGATGTTTACTGTTTTATTTTAATACTGTTTCTGATGTTTACTGTTTTATTTTAATACTGGTTACATCTGTTTCAAAGAGGCACATGGCAGTTTTGATCAATTTTCACCTAATTTTGTTTCTTGAAATTATATATTGTATAGCCTGGTATCTACATGATGTGGATATGGAATAAAACATGGCAATGTGCCTATAGACAGATTTTGTAATGGGGCACAACTCTTGTAAGTGGTTGAAGGCATTATATTTGTTTATGTATCATAAAAAGTGTAACTGATAGTTTATATCCATATTTTTTTAAAAGCTCAAGATGAGCTATTCTGACAGCCCTGTGTCCGTTGTCCGTTCTTCGTCTGTCATTAATTTTGCTTCATTTAAAAACCTCATCCATTTTTGGTATTATTCCATTCATATTGATGTCTGAGGCATTGCTTAGTCATAACAATTGAGCCCGGGTCTTGTATTTTTATTTCAAATACATACAAGATAATGCATTTAATATTATACATTAAGTAATAAAAGCTGATCTACACATTGTTTTGTATTTCAGTATACTGGAGTTGCCTGTATCTACACAGTCATTGCTTTATATTACAGTATACTGGAGTTGCCTGTATCTACACATTCTTTTATATTACAGTATACTGGAGTTGCCTGTATCTACACATTCTTTTATATTACAGTATACTGGAGTTGCCTGTATCTACACATTGTTTTATATTACAGTATACTGGAGTTGCCTGTATCTACACATTGTTTTATATTACAGTATACTGGAGTTGCCTGTATCTACACATTACTTTATATTACAGTATACTGGAGTTGCATGTATCTACACATTACTTTATATTACAGTATACTGGAGTTGCCTGTATCTACACATTGTTTTATATTACAGTATACTGGAGTTGCCTGTATCTTCACATTGTTTTATATTACAGTATACTGGAGTTGCCTGTATCTACACATTGTTTTATATTACAGTATACTGGAGTTGCCTGTATCTACACAGTCATTGCTTTATATTACAGTATACTGGAGTTGCCTGTATCTACACATTGTTTTATATTACAATATACTGGAGTTGCCTGTATCTACACATTGTTTTATATTACGGTATACTGGAGTTGCCTGTATCTACACATTGTTTTATATTACGGTATACTGGAGTTGCCTGTATCTACACATTGTTTTATATTACGGTATACTGGAGTTGCCTGTATCTACACATTGCTTTATATTACAGTTTACTGGAGTTGCCTGTATCTACACATTGTTTTATATTACAGTATACTGGAGTTGCCTGTATCTACACATTACTTTATATTACAGTATACTGGAGTTTCCTGTATCTACACATTACTTTATATTACGGTATACTGGAGTTGCCTGTATCTACACATTGTTTTATATTACAGTATACTGGAGTTGCCTGTGTCTACACATTGTTTTATATTACGGTATACTGGAGTTGCCTGTATCTACACATTGTTTTATATTACGGTATACTGGAGTTGCCTGTATCTACACATTGTTTTATATTACGGTATACTGGAGTTGCCTGTATCTACACATTGTTTTATATTACGGTATACTGGAGTTGCCTGTATCTACACATTGTTTTATATTACGGTATACTGGAGTTGCCTGTATCTACACATTGTTTTATATTACGGTATACTGGAGTTGCCTGTATCTACACATTGTTTTATATTACGGTATACTGGAGTTGCCTGTATCTACACATTGTTTTATATTACGGTATACTGGAGTTGCCTGTATCTACACATTGTTTTATATTACGGTATACTGGAGTTGCCTGTATCTACACATTGTTTTATATTACAGTATACTGGAGTTGCCTGTATCTACACATTGCTTAATATTACAGTATACTGGAGTTGCCTGTATCTACACATGGTTTTATATTACTGTATACTGGAGTTGCCTGTATCTACACATTGTTTTATATTACAGTATACTGGAGTTGCCTGTATCTACACATTGTTTTATATTACAGTATACTGGAGTTGCCTGTATCTACACATTGTTTTATATTACAGTATACTGGTGTTGCCTGTATCCTGTATCTACACATTGTTTTATATTACAGTATACTGGAGTTGCCTGTATCTACACATTGTTTTATATTACTGTATACTGGAGTTGCCTGTATCTACACATTGTTTTATATTACGGTATACTGGAGTTGCCTGTATCTACACATTGTTTTACATTACGGTATACTGGAGTTGCCTGTATCTACACATTGTTTTACATTACGGTATACTGGAGTTGCCTGTATCTACACATTGTTTTACATTACGGTATACTGGAGTTGCCTGTATCTACACATTGTTTTACATTACGGTATACTGGAGTTGCCTGTATCTACACATTGTTTTACATTACGGTATACTGGAGTTGCCTGTATCTACACATTGTTTTACATTACGGTATACTGGAGTTGCCTGTATCTACACATTGTTTTACATTACGGTATACTGGAGTTGCCTGTATCTACACATTGTTTTACATTACGGTATACTGGAGTTGCCTGTATCTACACATTGTTTTACATTACGGTATACTGGAGTTGCCTGTATCTACACATTGTTTTACATTACAGTATACTGGAGTTGCCTGTATCTACACATTGTTTTACATTACGGTATACTGGAGTTGCCTGTATCTACACATTGTTTTACATTACAGTATACTGGAGTTGCCTGTATCTACACATTGTTTTACATTACAGTATACTGGAGTTGCCTGTATCTACACATTGTTTTATATTACAGTATACTGGAGTTGCCTGTATCGGACCTGATCCAACATGAGGACAAGTTCAACCAGCTGTGTAATCACTGTAACTCTTTCATCACTCGGCTTAAGGTACAGGTCAGTCCATCTTTAAAGTGTCACTCACTCCTAGTGCGGGGTAGTGCAGTGGATAGAGTTTTGGCTGTTAACGGCAGAGGTTGCGAGATCTATCCCCAGCTCAACTTTATGCCTCTTATAAAACAACATTCAGTACTGGTTCTACCCAAGAGCCGTTCATATAAACTCTGAACTTGCAGCACAATTGAACTAAAACAAATAAGTATTTATGTGCGCCTTTTATTCCAAGAATGGTGATTGAGCATCAAGTGTTGTTAACCGTCCGTCTGTTCATTCTTCCTTTCGTTTATCTGTCTAATGTAAAACATTGGTTTTCGATCAATAACTTCTGTTTGGTCTGTATTTAAGGTCTTATGTCGGTATATCGCTTCTTTGAAGATGATGTGAAGAAGAACCGTTTACACCATCCTGTTTTTATGTTATGAAATGTGCAAATTAATTGCTAAACATACTTACTTTTTGTCTCAATTTCTAAAATGGAAAAGGTCCTCTGTGGCCGAGTGGTCTAAAGCACCATCTCAAGATCACTTGCCTTTCACCGCTAAGGTCGTAGGTTCAAATCCCGCTCGCTCCAAAATCTTTGTGTGAGAAAGTTTTAAAGTTACTTGAGGAAGAAAAATAGTTCTACTCTGATTCATTCTGTGGTCTTCCTTGGCGTCAAACCCCATTAAAAAAAAAAAAAAAAAAAAAAAAACTATTTAAATTGGATCCACTGTTACAGTGTATACTAATGTCACTTTTGTCACATGACTTAGTACTCAAATTGTGACCTTATATACATATACTCTTCTGTCACATCATTTCCATTCAGCAACATGACACATTAGATATTTTTTGTTGGATCAGTTGGTTAAGCATCAGACTATCAATCCAGGGGTCATTCAGTGGTCATTAGTTTGAATCCCTGCTCAGCCACAGTCTCTGTGTGAATATAACATAGCATTTCATTGTCATCCATCTGTCGCTGCTGATTCAAATGGGAAAGTTATCAGTTACATGTACATTGCGGAGATAGGTGTGCTCGAGTTCTGGTTAACCTTTTAGGATCACAGGAAAACTGGTCATCTGTTGGCTGAGATTGTGCCAGATATTAAAACAGACTAATAGATAATGGAATGGTCCAAAACCAAGCATGGAAGGATCTAAAGCAGAATAATAGGTGAAAATTGTTACTGATACCACTTCATATATAAGTAATGGAATGGTCCGGAAAAAAAACATGGATAAGTCTGTAATGGAAACTAAGCCAGGTATGGTGAATAGGGCATAGTTTAAGATCCCCTAAAAATGACCCTTGTATGATTCAGTAACATTAATGCCTTTTTTTTTTTTTTTTTGCAAAGTTTATAAAAAAAAATATTTTAGTTGTACTTTATTCTTTTAAAATATGTCAAATTTTGTTTTTCAATTTTACGCTTTGCGCTTAATACAATATCATCAAAGTGTACATGTACAGTAAAAAATCATCGTCAAATACCCACAGGTAATCCATTTTGATACTTTCCATTGTGATGAATGGAGAGTATTGGAATGGAATACCCGCGGGTATTTGACCATAAGTGAAAATATGCAATTTTCATCTTGGGTAAATACATTATTATAATTTTTATTTTTAACAGTTTTGTATTACTCAGAGTGTACACCAAGAGACTTATCAGAATAAAATATATGTTTGTATAGCAAGAATGCCTTTATTATAAAAAAAACCCTATTTAAATGCCAAAAATATTACAAAAATTGTGGGAAATGAGAATTTTCCTTAATTTTATCCTCTTTGGAGTCCTGCTATTAATAGAAAAAACATAAAATAAATAATTAAAATAAACATATTTTAAAAGAATATTTGATACAAACACACCAAGATTTGCTGAAAAATAAGTATTTTAAAGAAATGCATTTTACAGGTCGATATTGAGACTTCGTGAACCTAATCTTTCAATATTTAATATTATTTTTCAGGAGAATTCCATCCAGGCTCAGGTGACACCTACTCAGTTTCTGATGCTGTTCAGTAACACTCAACACAGGTAAGACTTTAAGCGTTGGATAAAAAATTAAATTATTTTGTACATTCTCTTCTCTTTTGTATCATGTACGCTTGATTATCTATATTTCTCATATGATGATATCCTAACATAACCATGGTATTTATGATGGACATCCAAGTAAATCAGGTGAATCATGTGCGAGAATTTAAACGTTATCTTAGGAATTGCATTATGTAATTTCTGGTTTCCTTCAAACATTTGGTGTGGTAATTGACATATCGAAATGTTGTAATTTCTGGTTCCCTGCAAACATTTGGTGTGGTAGTTGACATATCTAAATGTTGTAATTTCCGGTTTAATGCAGACATTTGGTGTGGTAGTAAACATTATTTCCGGTTCCCTGTATACATTTGGTGCGGTAGTTGACATATCTAAATGTTATAATTTCCAGTTCCCTACTAACATTTGGTGTGGTAGTTGACATCTTAATGTTGTAATTACCTGTCCCCTGCAAACATTTGGTGTGGTAGTTGACATAATTATCTAAATGTTGTAATTTCCAGTTCCCTGCTAACATTTGGTGTGGTAGTTGACATAATTTCCGGTTCCCTGTATACATTTGGTGTGGTAGTTGACATAATTTCCGGTTCCCTGCTAACATTTGGTGTGGTAGTTGACATATCTAATTAATATAATTTCCGGTTCCCTGCAAACATTTGGTGTGGTAGTTGACATATTTAAATGTTGTAATTTCTGGTTCCCTGTAAACATTTGGTGTGGTAGTTGACCTATCTTAATGTTGCAATTTCCGGTTCCCTGCTAACATTTTGTGTGGCAGTTGGCGTATCTAAATATTGTAATTTTCAGTTCCCTGTTAACATTTGGTGTGGTAGTTCGCTGACCTGTGATATATCCAAGTGTTGAAGATTTGAATATTCCTTGAATACAAGCTGAAAAGCGAAACTGTATTTTTTTTGTATATCATCTAGTATATATTGTTTGCCATTACAAATCGCTTCAGCGAGTGTGGCGGTTGTATGAAACGAGGTAAATCCAGATCTTCTAATCCAGTCATCTCTGTCTCATTGATAAGTTTAACGGGAAAGACAAAAAATATAGGTCATGACCTTTGTAAATTAGTTTTTTCAGTGGAATCCGACTCAACTTGAAATACCGTATCTGCAGGTCGGTGGTGTTTGATTCTTTTAAATCTCCGGACTCCCCAAATGAGTTTAAATTAAAAACAGTTAAAGTGGCATGTAAACCAACAAATGTAGCCGAGAGAGGAAACTCTTGATAAATATTGTACATGTTCTTATTGGTGAAATTTTATTGAACGTGTGGTACCAGTATATGGGTATAGCGTATATCAAGCTTCTGATTGGAGTTGCATTCTGCTTAATCGAATATTGATGACGAAATTTCTGATGTTCTGTTCCACTCAATTGATTCAATCTGGGATCCAGCTAAAGAAAACAGTTTGTACTTGCACAGGTGTTGTGGAGAAACAAACAGGCTGTTAATAACAAGATCTGTTAGTAGTATTGTACGGAGTAATGCTTTTTCAGTTATGATTCTGTAAACTTATTCTGTTACAGTAAACAAATCGTCTTTAGAACTGTGATGAATTCTGTTGATTTAAAAAACTTCCAGGTTCGATACTTTGTTAAATACATTCATTGACAAGGAGTTGTTGATAAAGTCAATATGAAGAAATCCGTTATGACTAAAATGCAACTCTCTAAGTCTGTCCAGGTCATTAAGTGAATTTGAACTCATAGGAATCTGAGATTGTTAAAATTGGCAATTTTTTCAAGGAGCTAAAATAATGATCTGGGACATGAAGATGAATACCGGTTACGTGGAGGTCATTTAGGTTTGTCCAGCTGATGTGGTCATACTGACCGAGTCCAGATATATGTAAATGTCTGTGTTTGACCTTGAAAATGTGTGCTGGTAGAATTCTAGGAAGTCTAAATCCGCCGTTGCAGGTCATGACATGTCCGTCACATTCACAGTCTGTCCAGCGGACACACTTGTAAGCTGAGACAATGTATAATATGTTCACAGCTACATCAGGCAATGAAGTCATCTTCATGTTTCTATGTCAACAGCAAATGACTTATATCTGTTATGAATTCACATCACTAAGTAGACTGCAGAGTTGTCAAGTATAAGTTATATGTACATGTATAAACGTTATTTTGAAAACCTCTTACCGGTACTCTTTACAATTTCAACGAATTTCACTATCAGGTAGATCTTATGAATACACAGTACAAAAGATTCACCGTGTTGTACTACACTGGTCATAAATCAATAATTATACATACACGGCATTAACTATTTAGATTTTACAATATTAATTCCTGTTTCAAATACAGCTATATTGTATACACAAAATGTGCATTCATTACCTGTGCATAACAACCGGTCTCTATTATTAATTTTGTGTATTCTTTACAATTTTAACCTAAAGTATCAAATATCCTTTATGTGTATAATTGAACATCATCATACTGTACCTGGGGCCAGTATATCAGGTTAAGAAATTTGATATTTTTTATGTTTTTTGTTGTCTCCATTTATATAAAGATATTGATTTTGGTAGGTAGGTAGGGTTAGGTTAGTTTTCTTCTTCTTCTAAAACATTGACATTTTACTCAAAAAAAGTAGCCAAAGTAAAACATTTTTAGTAAGGCGCTACTGCATGGTTACAGGCAGTGAAACAGCAAACAATCATTTTATTATTTCCTTGTAATGCCAAATGAAGCAATCCGTTGATAGCATTTTTTTTTTTTACAGAATTTCTGTAAATTAGACCCCCGATTCCTCATTTTCTCATTTTTTGTACTTTTCAGGGAGACATTGAACCAGTTCTTGAACCAGATGGATGACATGTTGCGGCATCTGTACCAGTGTATACACATAATGTACCCTGACGACTGACCTTGACACCTAGTGTACCCTGACTTTGACACCTAATGTACTCTGATGACTGACCTTGACACATAATCTGCCCTGATGACTGACAATGACACCTAATATACACTGATGACTAACCTTGACACCTAATATACACGGATGACTGATCTTGACACCTAATATACACTGATGACTAACCTTGACAGCTAATATACACTGATGACTGATCTTGACACATAATCTGCCCTGATGATTGACCTTGACACATTATGTACCCTAATGAGTGACCTTGACACGTAATATACACTGATGACTGACCTTGACACCTAATGTACCCTGACGACTGACCTTGACACATAATGTGCCATGATGATTGACCTTGACACATGATGTGCCCTGATGACTGACTTTGATACATAATGTGCCCTGATGACTGAACTTGACACAAAATTTGTCATGAAGACTAACCTTGACACATAATGTACTCTGATGACTGACCTTGACACATGATGTACCCTGATTACTGACCCTTACACATAACTTACTCAAATCCCTGCTTGTTCAGTCTCCGTTATATACGACATTGCATCTCATTGTTGTTCATCTCTCACTGCTGATTTAAGTTGGAAAGATGTCAGTTGCTAAGATGGGTGTGCTCAAGTACTGGTTAACCTTCCAAAATCCCAGGAAAGAGCAGTTAACAAATTGTTAGCCCTCTATGCCATAATGCTGACACTAAATACTCAATCAATCTGTCAATTATGTAAAACTTAAACATTTAAGAAATTCTGGTCCCTCATGGTTTCTTTCGTGTTAAAGTTACACCATTATAGCCAAGCTCTCACGATTGGGTCTATTAAATAGGAGTGTCGGGGGGGGGGGGGGGGGGGGGGGAGCCACATTTGAGCATGGTGATTGATCAGTTGCTTGGACTGAAGGTTAGAATGATGTCACTCTTTAGTAAGTGTTCAGTTGCCATGAATTGTGGGAAAGGCAAAGAACTCCCAGCTTTTTCGTTGGGGGTTAATAGATCTGCTTATGGAAATATCAGGTTTTAGGATAGACTAGTTATAGCTTCCAAATCTCACAGAATGTACATAGATTAAATCCCTTGAAGGAACACATTGAGAGCGTAGTAAAAACTAGGCTGTCTACCTTCATCTATATTATATATTTTACATTGATTGTGAAACAATTTTTTTACATCTTGTACAAATCAAGCTATTTGTCCTCATAGGTGGAACCAGTGCTAAGCATAATATGCAGATATGGGTAAAGTTATGCTTAAGGACAGAAAACACACGACTGGTGGGAAAACAAATTCATGACCCTCTTATGTTGAACTATTGCAACACTGGATCACACATTACACTAAATCAGGCAGTAATACATGGCTTCTGTACATTTCCCAATATTTTGTGCTCTTTAATGTATGAAATTGGCAGTGAAATAATGAAATGACAAACAAATGCTTTATCTGAATGGAATCTGTTACCGTATACCCCAGAATAAATGCCCCCATGGGCGATGCAGTTTTTCAGAAAGGGGGCGTTTATTTGGTTCTGAGAAATCGAAAAAAATAATTTTATGTACTTTTACAGTTTATAACACTTAGAAAAAAAGCTACTTTGTTTTTATTTCTATGGAATGGGGGTGGGGGGCAGGGTTCAGAGAATACAGTAGCATATCACTTTCATCCTTGCAGTTGTTTGCTATGAACTTGTCAATCATTTTATTGTGTTTAAAAATCTTTACATTGCTAAGATGGTATTTTGCTTTAATTCAGTCTAGGTTGCCTTCTCAAGATCACTTACCGGGTACTTCTCATCATTAAAGTTTTGGGTTTGAGCCTAACTCGGTCCAAAGACTTAATGTCAGAATGTTTGCCAGTTACTTGCAAAAAGGTGGTTGCTCTTCCCAAAATCTTTTATTGAGTCGAAAATGGTGTTTAACCCCACCCATTCATTGAAAATGTTTTGATTACCAGGGCTACATTAAGTACCATTAATTGTTTAATATAAAGCTAACGTTTGGTAAAAAAAACTACTTAACGTATTTACTGCAAACATTTGCTGAAACAACGTCATGCAAACATCATTGAAAGGTGTTTCCTTTGCTTGTGTTTAACGAGCAATCTGAACACTTCCTGCACTGTTTTCCACTCTGTCAGTTAATATAAACCTAATTCACCAAATAATTCAAAAGCTTTTTATATTAGGTGTCCAAAGGCATCTATACGAAGTAAAGGGTTAAATAGTGACTTGGAGAAGAAACGACATATTGTTACATGTATATGTTTATTCATTTGTGAAGCATTATTATTTATATCCATTGAATTGATAGTCAGACGTGCTGACGACTGAGCCATTCAGTGCCGGTGATTTTGAAACAAAACTACTTTGAATACTCATAAAAACACAGTCATCTGTGGCCAAACAGTCTAGGGCACTGGTGTTTAACTGCCAATTACCTTTCACCACTGTGTTTGTGGGTTCGAGCCCAGCTTGTTCCACAAACTTAATGTGAGAAAATTGCTTGATTAAAGACGGTGGTTCGGCTCAGATGCTTCACCAATAAAACTGGATATGCCCTATACAATGTGTCCTTTGTTGAAAATGGCATTTAATTCCATTAATAAAATCTTATTTATGTGACTATACTTTGTTATAATTTGTTACATGATCTGATCATTACTGCCAGAGTTGTGACCTTATATTTATGACTGAATGAGTTAATTTGGGGTTTTAATGCCTATAAACATATATGACACCAACCGAAAGGGGAGTCTTGGTCCACTCTCCATGTATAAAAGCAATATATTAACACAGATGGAACAAAAAAAGACATCAATAAATGCTAAGCAGGGTGATAGTGTAATGGATTGAGGTTGCAGGCTCGGTCCCCAGCTCGACCCAATGCCTCTCATAAATCAACAACACTGAGTACTGGTTCTACCCAGGAAGTGGACTAGAGAGGGGTTCAAATAAGCTCTGAGCTTTCGTCGTAACTTAGCTAAAATAAATAAGTAGTACAATATAAATATATAAATGAAAATGCAAAATATAGCAAAAACCTTGATTTTTGTTGAACTGCAGAGTTCCATCAGAATATCCAATTTGTTATGAGCTATAGTGATCTATTCTTGCCATCTCTTATTTGTCATCCTGTAACCACATAGGGCTTGATAATTTAACCACAATAATGAATATGAACAAAAAAAAAAAGTTAAAATGAACGTGATCTCAATGTGGATGTATACCCTTCTGCAAAGGTTGACAGTGTAATTAGAGGACTGGTCATTTTTAATCAGTTTGCTACTTGATCATGACTCCGCCCAGTCTGACCATTTGTTGATGAGTTGTATGGCCTTTAGTTGCTATGATAGCAAAATATGCACTTTTCATTTTGTGAAAAGAAAATTTTACGTACAAATGTCATAAACAGAGAGCAGGCTAGCACTTCGCCAACACACTCCGGTATTCACTCAAGCTTCCAAAAACTTAGGCCGTGTGAGATTGTTTAGTGTAGCACAAGCGATACCAGGTATCAAAGTTCTAGGTCCATACTGCAAATATATTCATTTGCTGATATTTTATCTGTTTTTTAATTTATTATTGTACATTGAAAGTGAGCCTGGAATTTTCCTTCCTGTTGATGTCATAAAACCATTGCGTAGTGTTATGCCTAAACCCCCCAGTCCATCCATCCATTCATTCATCCATTCATTCATTCATTCATTCATTCATTCATCGATCCATTTATCCATCCATCCATCTCCATTCATCCATCCATCCATCATTATTGCCATTTATTCATTTTTCCATTCCATTGATTCATATTCATTCAGTGTTTCACTTACATCATTTTACTAACTTTTGCTACTCTCATGAATAGTATTCTTTCATCACTACTGTACAAATGAAACATTCCTAGGTGTAGCATTTTGTTTGTGCAAAAATCTTAAGACTTGCAAAGGTTAGTGAAATGGGTCCATGGTGTTTATGCATTTATCCATGGCTTCTGTTGGTGATATGTCTACTATAAATCATGCTATTAGTCCTTCCATTCAAGTACTAAAACAAATGGTGATGAATTCGATATTTTTTTTTTTTTCAAACTGAAAATACTTGGATAACACTTCTATTTTGTTAATAAATGTGTGAATTTAGTTCAGAGATTTGTTGTCATTTTTGTACCATTATATTTTTATATAGCCTATGTTTTATCAAGAAAATATATAGAGAAAGGCAACTGATTGATATTTTTTTAACTCTGGAGTATTCACACAAAATCCCACAATATCTCGTTTTCAGTTATTTTAACTTCCATTCATCTCAGGAACACAAATAAAAAATCTTTCATTGCAGAATGAAATTCTCATCAAAACAATACTATTCCTAGAAATTTGTGTTTAAAAGTGTTTAAGAACTTTTGTTTTTAAAATTTGTATACTGCAGCTAAAATAACAACACATAACGAGACATTTTACTTTAAACCTCAATATCTTTAATTTATTTTTCGTGATCGAAACATATTAAATCATTATTTTAAGATTACATACAACTAGCATTTTATATACAAAAAAGCAGTTGTCTAAATAATGAATGATTATTTACCAAATAATTATTCTTTTGTGTGCTATTTTATCAACATTTAGTCAGGAGATGCAAGTTTCCTATCCTTCTTTATAAGTCTTTTGATTTTATACGTGAATGTGATTTAGTTGTAATGTCGAAAGCGGTGCGGCTGTCGATTCGGTACCCCTTCTTTGTGTGTGATGTCTTTAAGCAACACACTTCATCTGCCTGGTATACTAAGTACTTGTTGTATCCAGACAGTCTTTATCAAACATGGTTCACAATCTATGTGAAATAAATGAGTTCAAAATAAGATAGTTAGAACCAGCTCTACTGCTTGACATGGACAGAACTTCTGCATCCAATGGTGGATCTACTCTTTACAAGTTATGTGTCAAATTTGTACATGGATGCCCCCGCTGACAATTTGCGCTTGTACAGGTGATGGTGATGATGTAGATGAAATATTTTCAAGTTATAAAAAGGGTGCATAACTCCTGAAGTAATGATCTTGCCGGAAAATCCTGACGATATGCACTTGTTCAGATGATGGTGATGATGTATAGCAAGTTTGATTATAATCAGATGAAAAATAGGAAGAGTTGAGGCCACAAGTTACAAAGGTATATGAAATATTTCTAAGTCAGAGAAAAAGGGACAAAACTCTTTAAATAATCTGGATAAAAGATCCTTACGATATACGCGTGTTCAGATGATGTATATGAAGTATGATTAGAATCGGATGAAAAATGTAGGAAGAGTTGAGGCCACAAGCTGCATATGAATATGAAATATTTCTTAGTCAGAAAAAGGGGACATAACTTATAAATAATAATCTGGATGAAAAATTCTGAAGATGTGGGCTTGTTCAGATAATGGTGATGATGTATAGCAAGTTTGATTAGAATCGGATGAAAACTGCAGGAGGAGTTGAGGCCACAAGTTATATTAAATATTTCTAAGTCAGAAAAAGGGGCATAACTCTTTAAATAATCTAAATAAAAAATCCTGACGATATGCGCTTGTTCAGATGATGTTGGTGATGTATAGCAAGTTTGATTAGAATCGGATGAAAACTGAACCGGATGAAATGGATAAACCATTTTTTTTCGAGCGACACTGTAAATTTTAGCTTTATGACCAGCTCCGTTCAACTGTCTTTATCTCATACATTTGATAACCGATTTAACTTCAGTTCCAGCATCTAGACATTTTAATAATTTTAACCATAGTATTTGGTTAATAAATAATTAAACACCACCGCCGGTCTAGCAAAAAAAAAGAACACTTCAGCCTCTGCATTTTCTTTACTTAGGCTACAGTGTGTGGCGTAGCTGACCCTAAAATGAGGTCCAGCCGCCCAGCAGGTTCTAGCTGGCTCTTACACTTAAGTCATTTTATATTGACCAAGTAATTTGTCAGAGGAATGCCATAGTGTCCCACTTGTAAGGCCAAAGACCGCGGGACCAATAACTCTAGACCAATATGAAATCACAAATTCACAATCCTTAATTAACAGCTTCTAATAACCGGGTTAATTTTCAATATTTATTTATTGGGGGGGGGGGGGGGGGGGGGGGGGGGGGCAACGTTTTTTGAGGGTATGCGTTCTTAGGCGGTAAAAATGAACGGACGTGTCAAAATTGGCGGATTTTTGTTTGTAAAAGTTACATCAAGGCACAGAAAAACACGATATTTTTTTATACTCATTATTTTTCTTAATGCATACTCCCAAGATGTTACTAAATATATTGTCTTCTATCGGTAGTTCATTCCTACCTAGCAGCTATCACCAAAAAAGACGCAAATCGAGAAAACCGACAGTGTTTACATATACTGGAATCCATATTCACTAAATGGCACCTTCTTTTGGACATTTTTCTATGATATCACGCTGTGTTTTCATGAATTTTACTGTCAGTACTGTTTTCACCACCAAGTATTTCTAAATTACACTTGATTCGCCTGTTTAAGACCTCCTTGTTTTGAAATTCATATGTGTACGACAATATATGAGGGATTTCGTCAACTGTCCGCCATTTTTGACACGTCCGCTCATTTTTGACGCGTCCGCTCATTTTTACCGCCTAAGAACGCATACCCTCAAAATACGTTCGCACGCCCCTGTTTATATCAGTTAATAAAAAAATAGACTGGATAATTATTTTTTTATTATTTTATTTTTATATATTTTGTATATTACATATATGTATACAATGTATATATAACTAGGTTATATACATGTAGAGCAGCATACTAAATCGTTGAATGTTTCTATGTAACAGGTGTCAGTGTATATTTAAAATATGAATCGATAACTTCAATAGAGTCAACCATTTTAAGCACGAATTGATTAAATGAGGCCCTACCGTGTGTGTATGTGGTGATGGTGAGGGTACTTGTTCCCTTGATCTCTTAAAGTAATGGCCATTGTTCCCCAGATCCCCAAAAATATTTGCTATAGTTCCCCAAAAGTGTTTCCCCAAAATCTCTAAAATAAGGCCTTTGATCCATGGATCCCTGAAAGTAATGGCCAATGTTTCCCAAATCCCTAAACTAATTGACCATGTTCCCCAGATTTAAAAGCTCCTGAGAGTGTTTCTTCAGTGATTGCCTTATGGTTTCAAACAGCCGGAAGAAGTCGTATTTGACAGAGTTCCGGTTCATATTGGCCTTTTTTTATCGTATCATTGACCGAGCTCGGTTCGTATAGGCCAAATGGCTATTTCGGCTGATTTATACACGTCCGAGTTATGAACCTTTAATGGTAAAATTGAATTTTATGGTCTTTTATGCACTTAAGTAGCGCTTTTTTATTGAATATTCACAAACTTTTCACATTACTTAAATTATCACAATATTTCGTACTTGTGAGTTGAACAAATTGGATAAGTCGTGCCTGTGTTACAACTCATTAATATGGTTAAAATGCATCTTGTGACCTTGTGTGCAATCTACCACTTGCATTCTCTATTGCGCATTTATCACACTTACATGGTACTGTTGGTATATAAACATAATATTTCGCACAAGTCCCAAGACCATATGTCTTGGTTACATATTAGTTATACAACTACAAAATATTTTTTTAATAAAATTTCAGCCAAGAAGACATCACTGAATTATTCTGGCAGTCATGCTGCTTTTCTATCTAAACAAAAAATGACGAAGATCACCTAGAAAACATGCCTACCAAGGCATGGGAAGATTACTATATATTATGATAAAATCTCCAGTCAATTAAAAATAATAATTATTATTATTTATCCAAGTGGTCATGTTGAATTTCCAAACGTAACGAAGATAGATAGAAATTTCTTTATTTAAGTCTCATCATGGTTAATACACAGTATATACATTAAATTAAACATTATATTTAACAGTTAGCCATGCCATTCTATAAAGAATTATAAGAGACTATATTACATGTAAAACATATCAATACATATTTTAAACCAATTTGTCACAATTAATAATACTTGTTGTTTATACATTTACTGATAACCTTACAGACTAGCAAACATACTTGCAGAATAGCACATATAACACACCACGTTTTAACATATATATACACCGTAAAAAATGAGAGGCCGGTGCTAATCTTGACATATTGTCTAAAATGTTATTAAAATTATATAAGATTACGATGTGAGGAGGAAAGGAAATGCTAACGCATCTGCTACTTAAATGTTAAAATATATTTTTAAAAATCGAATATCATTCTAGATCAGATCTAGAATGAACTGATTAGCACCAACTTCTCACTACAATGTTAGAATGCTTCATATGTCTAAATCAACTATTACATTATTTATATACAACTATATAAAATATTTCTTCTTCTCTCTAAAATCATAAAACAGGTTTTGGCACTTAGTTTCACAACACTTTGGTTCGATAGTATATAGCATAGTTTATCATTATCGCTACACGAATTAAATTCCTTAAAAACACTTACAATTTCTGTCAATAACTCTGATCGAATGGTATCATGCAAAGGGCAATTTAGTAACACATGCATCTCTTTTTCAACTTCATCTTTACAATGAAAGCACACTCGATCATTTACACTCTACTGTCTATATCTTCCAGTTTCTATGGCTATTGGAGTAGTGCCACTTCTAAATTTTGCTAAAGCACCTCTATGGCGTCTATTGTATACTAATTTACAGTATGGTTCCACAATATATTCATGTTTGAACTGTTTATAAAGTCTAAGTTTATTTCCCCCGTTACTTCTTTGTGAAACTTCACTGTTTACGTCTTCATGCCACTTTGTGAAAACGTCATTCACAATCAGTGGTATTATTTCGTTTAAAAGTACACATTTATTTGCATTTTCATTAACATTACCATATCTTTCTACATGATATTTTTGGAACATTTCTAATACTTTAATCAAATGATTTTAGCGTTGCTAAGTAAAATTCATTAATTTCTTTTTTATACTACACATCAAAATCACCAAAACTTGCTTATCAAAACGAATAGATATATCCCAAGGGCATATAACACGTCACGCCTACTTGATCTTAGTGTCAGAGCGGAACGATACCTGTTTGTTTTATCACGGTCTAAGGGAAGTAATTGGAGTCATCTCCAATATCATCGAAATGCGCAGGGGCAATTATCGGATAACTCTTGGAAAATGTCTGAAATAGTCCAGTATGATGAGAGCTCATCTATTTATAAAAGTGCAAACTCAGATCTTTTTGAATACGACTTCTTTAACCAATTAAAAACCGATATTGTTAAATATCAATACTATGGTGATATTTATGTCACAGGTGACTTCAACTCCAGAGTAGGTCAACGGTCAGATTTAGTCGATAGTATTAATCTTGACCGATATGTTGACATGCCGTTAAGTGATTTCCCCGTGCAAGGCATACCTGTACGGTATTCCCTGGACAATACAGTGAACACGTTTGGCAACAAGCTGTTAAATCTCTGTAAAGAGAATAGCCTAGCTATTGTGAACGGTCGCCTTGAGCAAGGTAAATTTACCTGCTTTAATTTGATCAGAAATCGAACCGCATCGAGTATTGTGGATTATTTAATTACTGAGTTGAATAATTTTACAAGTTTATCGGATATGAATGTACTGGATCTAAATGAATTTTCAGATCATTGTCCGATAGAGTTTTCGATTGACTGCGATAAAATAATATTATATAAAACTGATAATTTAACATATGATAAAATCATTTGGAACGATTCAGATTTAAATGATTTTAACAATTCATTGTATGAAAATAAACATGTATTTGATGATATTTGTGATAAATTATTACAAAACGAAATTGATATTAACACATGTGTAAATAATTTATCTAGTATTATATATGATATTTCTTTTAAAACAAATGGGAGAACATTTAAAATAAATTCAAAACATAAAATAAAAAAATCTCCATGGTTTAATGAAACTTGTCGAAATGCCAAAAAACAATTTCTAAATGATAAAAGGGTTTTTAAATCTAACAAAAATGAAGAAAATAGATTATTATTTTTGAATAGTAGAAGAGTATTCTGCAATGCAAAAAGAGTAGCAAAATTTGATTTCCATAAAATCGAAAAAAGTAAATGATCGTCTCTAAGCAAGAAAAACCCCAGGAAATTCTGGAAACATATAAATAAATACAAGAAAAAGAATAGTCATAATTCAAGCGCTATTAATATGCAAGATTTCGTGGACCATTTTAAAAATATTTCAAATACACCGCATGGGCAGTTCGATTCTGATGAGCATATTCCGGATATGCAACCGGAAGCACTGTCTGTTGATGCTCTTGACTGTCCAATAAGTATTGAGGAAATTTCAAAAACCATTTCCAGTCTAAAAAGACATAAAAGTTGTGACTTTGAAAATAATGTTGCTGACTTTTTATTGATTCTAAAGATTTTATTAGTCCATATTTAAAGCATGTTTTTAATCATATATTTGACTCTGGTATATACCCTGATGCGTGGTGTAGTGGAGTTATAGTTCCTATTCATAAAAAAAGGAGATAAAACTGACCCTAGTAATTTTCGAGGAATTACTCTTGTAAATATAATCTCGAAAATATTTTCATTGGTTTTATGGAATAGAATTAATCGCTGGTGCGAATCTGAAAATGTATTTAACGCTTCACAATTTGGCTTCAGGGATAAACGAAGTACAGCTGATAGTATATTTATTTTTCATTCAATTATTCAAAAGATTTTAGCTAATAAATCCAAACTATATTGTGCATTCATTGATTACGAAAAAGCTTTTGACACCGTTATTAGGGATGCCCTCTGGGTTAAACTTATACAATCAGGATTAAGCTGTAAAATGGTTAAAATCATTAAATGTATTTATGAAAATGTTAAATCTTGTGTAAAAATTCCGTCTAACAGTAATTTATCGGAATTCTTCGATGTTACGCTTGGTTTAAAGCAAGGGGAGCCACTCTCGCCTCTTTTATTTATACTTTTTATTAATGATATTCAGTACAGTATTGACTTTCAAGGTTTGTCTGAGAATGATCTAAATCAACTGTCTATATACATGATTTTATTTGCCGATGACATAGCGCTATTCACTACTGACTCAAAAAGTTTACAGGCTCAGCTTAATGAAATATCAAACTATTCGCGTAAATGGGGCCTCAAAATAAATGTTAATAAAACAAAAATATGTATCTTCGAGAAAAGAAAACAAATTAATAACTTTGATTTTTTTGTTAACGGGGAACCTATTGTAGTTGTTGACACGTTTTGTTATTTAGGTATAAAATTCACTCACACGGGTAATATGACACACGCTGTGAACGCGTTATCTGAACAAGCATTGAAGGCTTATAACAACTTACTATCTGTTTGTGATAGACTTAATCTCGACATTAAAACCAAGTTATCCCTTTTTGACTCGATGGTGGTACCTATTATCTTATATGGGGCGGAAGTCTGGGGGTATCTATGATTTCAAGGAAGTGGATAAAATTCATATCAAATTCTGCAAACGTATTTTAGGTGTTCGTCAGCAAACCTCAAATCTAGCTGTATTAGGGGAACTAGGAAGATATCCACTGTCAATTATAGCTAAAGAGAGAGCAGTAAAATTCTGGACTAAGATTTTGAAAAGCCCAAATTCTATTATATATAGATCTTTTATTGATCAATGTGAATCTATCACTGGTAAATGTTGGGCAAGTAATGTGAAGGAATATTTGGATAGACTAGGATTTGGTGAACTATGGTTAAACTTTAATACAGACGTAAATTATCTACCCATGTTTAGACAAAGAATACGTGATCAGTATATCCAGAGTTGGAATACTGGCATTGAAGAATTGCCTAAATTGGAATATTTTAGGAAATTCAAGAAACAGTTTATTTTTGAAGATTATTTAGATGTTATAAAAAATAATGCCATTAGAAAACAGTTAACATGCCTTAGATTAAGCTCCCACGATTTAGAAATTGAGTTTGGAAGATTTAATAATATAGATAGAGAAAATAGGCTATGTAAATTATGTTCCATGAAAGTTGTTGAAACTGAATATCATTTCTTACTATGTTGCTCAAAATACCATAGCATCAGAATATTATATTTAAATAGTTCATCTTGGCCTACAGTTCAGAAATTTTCAAGTATTATGTCAAATAAAAACAAGAAAAATATTTTAAAAATAGGAAAATATGTATCTGAAGCTTTTAAGATAAGAAAACTAGCACTAGAACAAGTAAATAATATTTGATAATGAAACTTCTTTACAATCCCTATATAATGTAACTGTTTCTTATACTCAATATGTTTATAGCTTAGTACATAACTTGTATGTGAATGATATTTATGATTTTGTTGTGTATTGTGTCTTGGCCATATTTATTTAAAAACTTTGTAAATGGCCAAAGGCAAATGTTTGCCGAAATTGCCAATAAAATTTGAATTTGAATTTGATAAAATCTCCAGTCAATTAAAAATAATTATTTATCCAAGTGGTCATGTTGAATTTCCAAATGGAACGAAAACACAGACTTTGTAGAGGACCACCAAGGAAATATTCTTATCAAGTTTGGATCAATTTGGATTGATGGTTTAGGAGAAAACTTAGTTAACTGACGCCGATGTCAGACGCATATTGTCGGCAATGTCTCATTATGGTCCTTTCAGGTAAGTTAATCAATACGGGAGATAACTGGCTTTACATATTATTTTCATAAAAAAACAACAACAAACAAATCCCATATATTTATAATTTCATCAATTTTAAGGAAGACCTCAGTCTAAGGTATTTGTGTTTCACATATATACTATGTCCGATTAAACGGCATTCCTTGTAATTCTTTCATGAAAATAAATTGTGTTCAAAAGAAAGAAAACGGCACTGTTGTTATGAGCATTATACCATTCTAGCTACCACGAATGATTTTCCGGCTTACGGAAATTCGTTGCGGAAGGTTACGATTGATCACGGTGTTAGTCGATGTTTACCGAGTGGTTACAGATCTAATATCTTAAGGATCATTTACTCGGATAGTAAGTATCTGATCGGACAGTTCAATAATACCTATATATGACTGTTAAATGATCAGTGATCACGTACTTTGTACTTTGGATAAAGCTCCAATGACATAAAAGCATTATCGTTTATACGGTAAACATTTAACAACAGACAAAGGGCGATCTCAAACCTCTAGTGAGAATTTTGTTCAGATGAGAGAGAGAAACAAAACGGAAAAGCATTTTTTTTTCCAGAAATCGCCCGTTTTACTAAATATGACTCGTATATCAAATTGTTTATTTATTCAGCAAGGGAACATAACTTCTCGTCTTCCTTTTCACCGCCTCCTCCTTTTTCATCGTCTATTTGTAGTTGACGTTGTTCTTCTTTTATTTCTTCTTCCTTTTCTTCTGTGGTCGGTGTATTAAGTTTGTCTTCTACTTTTTCTTCTTCTTCTTCTTCTTCTTCTTTTTCTTCTTCTTCTTCAGTTGATGTGTTAAAGTACCGTTCACCTATGAACTCAATAACCAAATTACATAAAACATCCCAGTTTGGGAAAACATCATATTCTTCCCCTCTGGATTTACACTCAAACTTTTGACATGTTTTAAATATGTATTTTAAGTCCGGAGACATCATCGTTTTGTCGACAGTCTCCTTCATTAGCAAAATAATTGGTTTATTTTGTTCCAGTCGTACTTCGCTTAGCTCCATCTCACCCAACCCATCATCGTTGTTTACGAACGTTTTTGATATTAGAAATATAGTGACGGCTGAATCGGTGATGCACTCTTCAAGTTTTAATATGCGTGAATTTCCCGATTTGATATGTTCACCTTTGATACAGACATGTTCCATTTCTGTCTTGGTAATCTTTTTCAGATGTTGTTCCAATTTAGGGTAGATATGCTCATAAGCAAAGTGTTCATCATCATCGCTATGCGATAAGAATACTAAAAACTTCAAAGGACTAATCTCGCCCTGGGTGATAGCAGTCAACGTCCGACTTACACATTGCTCACATATACGTTGTTTCCTCTTTGAATTTGCAATCAAATCTTCAAAATCTTCAATGAGTGACATTTTTCCAAGATTTTGTGACCTTTGTAACAAAAATTTTACAGCTATAAATAAGACCTCCGCCGCTTTTACTAATAAAGTAAATAGTATTTTCTCTTTCTCACAAGCATTAAACACATCCATGTATCCATTTGTTTTAATGTCTAAACTTTTATTTATAAACTTACACATATATTCATTTTCCTGACCAGTTCGTTGCAGAAAGGAGGACCTATATATCCAGTACAGCGTATCTACGTTTGAACAAGAACACTCAAACGGATTTCCCCCTAGATCAACAAACAGTTCTTTCTCATCAGCATCATCATCAATATTTACTTCAGTATTGATAACTGCTAGTCGCTCTATGGTTCTCATGTCCTTATACTCGAGTGTAACTATTCTATTGTAGCGAAGGCCAATATATTCCAAATAAATCAAGTGTGAGAGGTCAAAAGTAATTACGGAAATATCGTTATTGGAAATGTCAAGTTCAATTAAGTTTCTGATATTACTAAACAATATATTCGGAAGTTCGCTGAATTTATTATGGGACATGTTCAAATGTGTCAAATACGTGTTCCAGCTGAACATCTCGTCAGGAAGTTCGCTCAGGTTATTAAATGAAATGTCCAAGTGCCTCAAATGTATGTTCCAACGGAACATCTGCTGTGGTAGATTGCTTATTTCATTCCGTGAAATATCCAAGAAATGGAGACTGGAATAATTTTTGAAAACTAACTGAATATTATCTTTAATAAATTGACTTGATTGTGCCCCAAACAACTGGTTATCTGCCAGTATCAGCCTCTTCAACGAGTTCGGCGGTAGAATCATATCTGGGGATATATACTGTAGGTTATTTGATGAGATGTCTAGTTCTTCTAGTCCACCAGTGCCTGTCACATCAGTAAAATCTAATGATAGTTCCAAGTAAACCAATGCGTTGTTTTTACACACAAGTTTTTTAACTGGAATAACGGACCATATTGCCATTTCGGGTAATTCGTCGTTTTCCCGGTTCCAAAACTGGTTTTTCACCGGCGACCACATACTCATTGTTGCAATCAAACCAACGAATGTTTTTGAAAGTGGGAACGCTGTATGAGGGCTCAGAATATCTGTACCAAAATGTATGCTTATTGAACTTATATCTAGATACTGATCATAGTAACAGTCCGAAGAACGAAACTTATCTAAATCTAACGATCTGTCCCAGTCTAATGATTCAACGGTTGATCCAGCCAGTGACAGATGTTTGTACTGGCACAGTTGTTCTGGGGAAATGTATAGCACGTCTATATCCAGGTTAGTTAGTTTCAAGGTATGGAGGTTTTGTTTTTGTTTTGCAATATTGAAAAATGTTTCATTTATATGCAACACATTAACTGAGACGTTGTCAATGACCAAAATTTCTAAATTAGGAACTATGTCGATTCCATTCAAGGCTATATTGATGTAATTCAAATCCATCTTTGAGATATCGTAAAAATGCAACTCTTTCAGGTTACGCAAGCCCTTCAGAGCAGATACACCAATATGTGTACGACTGCCTTCACATATTTTAAGAATTTGAAGATTTGTCAACATGATGAAATATTCATCAAGAACAGGTTCCTCTAAAATAACAATATGAAGCTCTGTCAAGTTCATCCAACTGTTGTGATGATAGGGGTAATAGAATAACTCTTCTTCTGTTTCTGTTTGCAAGTAGTTTTCTTTATTTATTATATATCTGTGTAAACCCCTGTGTTTGACTTTAGTAATTCCTTCCGGGAGTGTTTGTGGCACTTCACCATGCCCACAGTCCATTAATGGTCCTTCACAGTCGCAACCTCTCTGACAAGTAGAACCACAGACAGACGAGACAACAATGACAATCACTGTATCAGCAAATAGTTCAATAAAATGCATCACTGGTTTAGCTATATATCTTCTTTGATACTACGTCCATACCTTGTCTCAGCGGCAATATCTGTCTCTATGCGTATACATACGTCTCCAGCTGTAGCAGATAAAGGTTTCTATATATACGAGTATATTTCTCTTAATACACTGGTTAGGTAAATGCCACAGGAAATATCCTTTACGTCTTTTCTTTGTGATACAATGTCATAATGTTATGAATAAAATACATATTATTTGTGTTGCTTTATAACATTAACCAAATATTATCACCTTAATAGGTAAACAGAGGCATTTATAACCAACAGTACACGTTTTAAACCTTTAAACATATGCGTATATATTACTACAATGTTATGAATATCGGACTGACGATAATCTACATACGAGTTGTGTGTAAATGTACCAAATGACGCTTAAATTGTTTTCGAACATTTGCGTCTGCCCTCATATATTTAAACCACAATAGTTTTATAGCCAATAACTATGTCATTCTCACGTCTTAATGTTTGAATATACGACTACTTTAAATTCCTATATCCCTCATACTATTCAATATTAATAATCCTTCCATTTCTAAATAACATTCCACACTGAATTTCCGTTTATCATATGTTATATTTTAGTGTTTTTTGTTTCGATATGCATATTGTGTTTACCGATATATTAATTGTACATACCTGTATGGATTTCAACACACGCGGTGTATACACACAACTATTGGTACCCGTTTGTGTTACAAATGGATAAGGTCATTGCTAAAAGTATAACTATATATAGAGCTGAGGTCAAAGTATCGTACATATGACCCCTACACAAGTTCAAACACTATACGCCCACCTGTGGGATCATAACAACGCGGTATACGCCCACACCCAACACCCCTACACCCTGAACCCCATATTTCATTAAAATTCACTATATACTGAAAAACATGTGTGCTCTCGTGCCCAGATTTTGTGTTCCGTCACCCTCTAGACTTAAACCCTAGATACGCCCCTGGCATCTATTATTCATACAACTCAATGAAGTATTAGCCATACTTCTTTTCAGTTGACTGCTCAAATATTTAGTATAGAAAAATTACTTTTACAGTGATGATGATGGGGTGGTATATCCATTGCATTACCTGTCATGAACAGATTCGATAAAATCGAGTCTGCCATTTTATTTGCTCAAATATTTAGTAAAAGTCTTACATGTTTTTTTCTCTTAAATTAGCAAATGACACAATATATATATACTATCTGAAATTTCATGTCTAAGAATGTTTTAACAGTTTGCATAAAACTGGTGCAGCACGCTGGTTCTGAAAATATGACCAAAACGATCTGAAAAAAAATCCAAAATGAAGTCTATTTTACATATTTTCTATTATGCTGATCAAATCTGATGAAATGAAATACCGTGA
Organism: Panopea generosa; assembly: GCA_029582155.1. Classification (NCBI taxonomy): domain Eukaryota; kingdom Metazoa; phylum Mollusca; class Bivalvia; order Adapedonta; family Hiatellidae; genus Panopea; species Panopea generosa. The sequence continues at coordinate 22,446,590 of CM055905.1, forward strand.
TTTAATTTACACATGTTTGTCAGATAATCACAAATGTGGGAAATTGGATCCCTTTCCACCATTTACCAGAGTGATGCTCCTTTTAAGTATCTTATCAAAGCACAGTATCCACATTTAAATACAGGAATATGGTATAGTGTAAGACCCACAAATTAACTTTGACATTCGGAGGTGGCAGTTGCATGGCTGTTGAACAAGTTCAAATGCCAAACATCACAGGAAACAGGACCGGGCGTGGAGTCGAAATCACGAACCCCTGACGTACAGTCGGACGCGTTAGCGACTGAGCTAGCCGGATCTAACGAAAGAGCGATCGCACAAGCACTTAACGAATGGAATCAATGCACCGATGATGCTAGTAAAGAATGAATGTAAAAGAAAAAAATACTTTGATAAAATCGACCAAACAGCTGCTGTATTGACTTTTGCAGTCATACCCTGTTTTGTAGAAGAAACAAAGTACCAATGTTCTCTTGCTTGGGGGTGGTTTATCGATATGTGGTTATCTCAAAGAGAACATATGTCCAATTATTGTAGATTGTTAGCAATTCAAAAACATACACCTGTGATGTTATAAAATAGATCCATCTGATACATGGAAAACAATAGAAGAGAGGCAGGTCGTTGGACATGTCCAATTAGAACACCATTTCACAAACGGAATGTATGTAATAAATTAGAGGATGAATACCATGTTATTATTGAATGTGTGCTACATTCCGATTTACGAAAATCATATATTAATAAATAGTATTGGAAAAGACCCAACATGCCTAAGTTTATCAATTTGTTAAATTCAGAAAATAACAGTACAATATAAAAAAACTAAGTACTTTTATATTAAAAGTTTTTCAAATCAGAAACATAGCCACAGAAACATAGTATATATGTCTGATACACATCTTGTTTTTGTTTTTTATATTTATACTGTATTTATAGTATGACTAGGTAAGATCATGTTGCATTAGATTTGTTGTTTTTTCTGACATGAATATAATAAATGTGTTGCATATGCAAAACAGTGCACCACATTCTCCTTTCACCTCTACTTTCACCTCTACTTTCACCTCTACTTTCATCTTTACTTTCACTTCTACTTTCACCTTTACTTTCACCTCTACTTTCATCTTTACTTTCACCTTTGCTTTAATCTAAAGATATTCTATACGATATATAATATAAAAGTATAATATAAAACTAATACTGTAACTATCAAATATCATTACTAAACCACTGTCAGTCATATGTTTCTGTATATATCATGTAGCTGATGGGCATGCGTACCTATTGGATATTGAAAATTAAACTATACATATATATTCAATACTATTGTAACTCTAACACATATAAAGATCACATCATTATTATTGTTAATAAAAAAAACAGGAGTTGCTTTAAAATTTAAATTTGAATGTTTCTACAAATAGTGTATATGTTTCTGTTAAAGAGAACAAGCCTATAACACCGATATTTTTTTTCAATCTTAGCAGTATAACTGCACATTTTTATCAAACATCACATAGTATGCATGTTCTATCATTAACTTATATTGTATTGTGTCTCTATAGTGAAAATTTCTTTAATTGTGTTGACAAAATATTAAAATCGCGACTCGCGATAAAGTAACTCATTGTCCAGTATCAGGTTTTGCTTTTAAACGTTGAAGAATAAAACGGAAAATGCCGACCTAGTAGTCTATAAGTAATGACGAATTTCTCGTAAATTAAATAATCTACAAGGACGAAACCAACCATCATCTTCGAATGGGGACCTTCCTTTTTGTTATTTAATAAACTTTCCATCATTTACTGAAACAGAAAGTTATAGGTAATGCATTACTAAAGGGACACACGGAAATGTTGAAATCGATTGTAATCTTCTTTATGTGTCAAATCAATCCTTACAGCCGGGCCTGATTAGCTCAGTCGTTAGTGGGTCTAACTGTCAGTCCAGGGGTCGTGAGTTCGAATACCCGCTCGGCCACAATCTCCGTGATGTTTGATATACGACATTGCGTCTCATTATCATTCGCCTCTCACCGCTGATTCAAGTGGGAAAATTATCAGTTACTTGCGGAGATGGGGTGAGCTCGAGTACTAGTTAACCTTCCAGGATCCCAGGAAACAGTGGTTAGGTTAACTGATCGTCTGTTAACCCTCAATGGCATAAAGGTGACGCTAAATATTCAATCAATCAATCAATTTATCAATCAACCAATCAACCCTTACAGCCATACTCGTATTAACATATCAAGATATAAAGCATCAAGTATAAAACTATCTAAAAATTCAGATCTATGACCACATCAACATATGTTCTTATATAAAACTGGGGGTATATTTGTAGTTACAAGTGTTTGTAGGTATATTTGTTGTTATGTCTGTAGTTCCGAGTGTTTGTTGGTATATTTGTTGTTGTGTCTGTAGCTATGTGTGTTTGTTGGTATATTTGTTGTTACGTTTATTGTTATGTGTGTTTGTTGGTATATTTGTTGTTATGTCTGTAGTTCCGAGTGTTTGTTGGTATATTTGTTGTTATGTCTGTAGTTATGTGTGTTTGTTGGTATATTTGTTGTTATGTTTGTAGTTATGTGTGTTTGTTGGTATATTTGTTGTTGTGTCTGTAGCTATGTGTGTTTGTTGGTATATTTGTTGTTACGTTTATAGTTATGTGTGTTTGTTGGTATATTTGTTGTTACGTTTATAGTTATGTGTGTTTGTTGGTATATTTGTTGTTATGTCTGTAGTTTTGTGTGTTTGTTGGTATATTTGTTGTTATGTCTGTAGTTTTGTGTGTTTGTTGGTATATTTGTTTTTATGTTTGCAGCTATGTGCGAGTTTTGTACAATAAATCTTTGGGTTTATTGGTGTATAATGTATGACGAAGTATTTCTTTTATAAACATACATAAAATGTTTTATTCGAATATCAGTTTACCATTTAAAATTCTTCCTATACATACTTGTATGACATAAAGTCAACAGACAGAATCTCATAAGTATGAAATAGATAAATTAAAGTAAATTTCATGGCCAATTGCTATTGATATGTAAACGTGTAATACAATGGAAATAGGTACAACTCTAGACTTTCTGTGATGTTTAATTTTTTGCCAAGTCATTCAAATAAATCGTATATCTTGAAATGTGTTACTTATCTCGGTAAATACTCAACTTACTTTAGAGCTGCAATAAATTATTTATAAATTAGTTATTATTACAAAGTATTGTAATTTATGTATTTAACAAGTTTGTTTGACTATAAACGCCATTTTATGCTATCAAGATCTTACAGATGGAAATTTAACCAGGACTAAAGCACACCCATCTGCGCAAGTAACTGATGAATTTCCAACTTGAATCAACAGTGAGAGACGAATGGCAATGTCGTATATCAATTATCACGGACATTGTGGCCGAACGGGGATTTGAATTCTCGGCCTTGAATTGATAGACGCGCATCTGACTGAGGTGTAATACGATATATGCATCTGGAGAATAATTGATGATTTCAGTAAAATATTTTTTTTTCATTTCACGAGTAAGCGATAAAGTTGTATAGTCACTGCGAGTGGCGAAACGACGAGCGAGTATGCGAATTTCAGCTTTCCCGAGTACATTATAACAGGTTGTATACGGGCTATCTAGTTTAATTGGTGTATGAATACCTCAAAATGAGTTTGAGTAGAACCATAAACACCCCACAGGTAAATAGAAAACTTTCTCATATGAATTGTTGGACCGCCCTAAAACAATTTCGAACCAACGACTCCAACGGTGATCTTATGTATAAACTATTGACCGCTCACGCCAGAGATTGAGGTTCGATCCCCAGCTCGACCCGATGCCTTTCATAAAATAATACTCAGTATTGGTTCTATCATGGACCTAAATTCATCAATACAGTCCAACTCGTGCAATGATCAGAGAACTAAAATCATTATTCTTTAATTTTTTATGGAACGGTAAACCAGAAAAAATAAAACGTGCATTTATATACCAGTCATATGAAAAAGGTGGTTTAAAAATGTTTGACATTGATGTTTTCTTTGGCTCTTTGAAATTGACATGGGTAAGACGGTTGTTTCAGTCAAACAAACCATAATATTTAAAACAATTTTCAATAAATATCATACCTAGAAACTGGAATAACTTTCAGTCGTCCACTCCTTTATGGCATAACCCTCATATCAAGGTCGGAGAATCTCAGTAGTATTTTACTGAATCATTGGTTTAAAAAAGGAATATATTTTATAAATGACATCATGAATACAAATGGTAATTTCTTCACCTACATAGCACTCACTGAAAAATATATATATATATAGTGTTAACACTAACTTTATCGAATTTGGTGGACTCGTAGCATCAGTCAGACACTACTTAGATAAGTTATATTTTCAAGATTATCATGCATATACCTTAATCCTTTAATACCATATACAATGTCAACAGTCCTGAAAGAAAAAAAAGGCTGTAGAACAATTTATCAACATTGCATGAATAAAGATTATATTCCAACTTCTAAAACAAAATGGGAGAATGATTTAAATATTCGAATTAATCTGAAAGATAGTAAGTATTACGCTCTCCCTTTCAATGTCACGAAAGACACAAATTTACAATGGTTCCAATTTAGAATTAATCACATAATTCTTTGAACTCATTGCTTAAATAAATAAAGATTAAAGAATCAGATGTATGTTCCTTTTGTCAAAGAGAAACCGAAACTATTATTAAACATATATTTATTGACTGCATAGTAACGCAACAATTTTTTCAAAGTTTTAAAAATTATATGAATAAAATACAGATTGGTCATCTTCAGACATCATCTTTGGCAGTATGAAATTCGAAACTGTTTTGAATAGGCTGCTGTATACTGCAAAACACTTCATATACTGTCAAAAATGAAAAACAATATTCCTATTTTTTAACCATTCAAACACTATATTAAAATGTTGTATGAAACAGAACAGCGTATTGCCAAAAATAACCTTGAGATGGAAAAATCTGATTTGTTATGGAACCTGTACATTCCCCTTATATCTTAAAAATAATGTCTATTAATTTTACACTTTTCACATATTCATGTATGATAAAAGATACCCTCCAGGATGGCCTCATTGTTAATTTTGTGGAGACAGAACTTGAGTCAAAATCTCCTGCTGCTTCGGGTTTTTTTATTGTTGTTTTTTTCTCTACTTATGTAGTGTTTATAATCATCCAACTTCTGTTTTATTTCTCTTAAAAGAAAAGTGTTTATATAACAATTTTACAACTTTTACATCTTGTCATTGAACACATGTTCATTCTAATTAGAGTTTATCTTATTTGTGAAACCAAATTTTGCAATAATATAAGATCTTAATTACTGTTTACATGAATAGTATAGCCTATATGTGTTGTGTCACGAATGGAATCATTATAATTATAAGGGACTCTATTAAACTATAACTATCTGCCTGGAAATAGTGTTTACACATGTACACTCTTAATCATGTTCCTTTCAAAACAGTTGTTTCATTTTATTATTTTTTAATATTTGATTTTTAAAAAGCAACAACAAAAAGATCCTAACACTTCACATCTGTTTCTCTTGAATATTCACATATAAGTTTGTTACTCATTCTTTCTGTATTTTTATATATAAATTTGATAAAATGTATTAGTTTGTATGTGGATATGCCTATTTTTTTTAAGAAATATATTACACTAATATTCAACAAATCCAAAACATGAAAACACATGTTTTATAAAATTTAAGAAGTAAGTTATTCTTTTGTGTTTTCTGATTCTCAAATATAGTTAAATTTTACTAGAAAAATATAAAAAGAAGCAAGGTATCTTGATATTTTTTAATGTTTTCTCCTGGCTTTCGATAAACACCATCAATTAATACACAGAAAAAATTGTGTTTATAAACCATTCCAATTATAGATACCTTTAATAAATACAAACACACAAAAACAACCCCAATATAATAAAATGCATGTAATTATTGTCACTATATCTTTTCTGTAAAAAGGGATACACCAAAATACATATTTAATATTTAGTAAGGTTTTACACCAAACCAACCACTATAGACTTAAGAGAAAAAAATCTCCTGAAGTCTTTTATATTTTCATCTGCTGTGTCAAATTATATTTCATTTTCTGTTTGATTTTTGCTTTAGCTCAAGCTATGATTTATAATTTGTTGAGACTGGTGTGTCCCTTTAAAAATTAATGTATATATATATATATATATATATATATATATATGAATGTATGTTACAACTTGACTAATACATATATTTGTACGGTTTGTTGAGGGATGGCCCACCCCGACCCTCACAGACCTATTACGGGGTGATTGAATGGATCACGTTTTAGTGATTGAAATTAAAAAAAAAATCATCAATATTTTGAGTCTGAGATTTATACTAAACAAATTCATAATAAAATAAAATCTATTTAACAAGCAATTTGCTATATTTATTTGCAAAAACAAGCGGTTGGAATGATTATTTAACAAAAAAATATTACATTATCACATTTTTACCCATAAACGTATTTTTACAGAGATTTAAAAAAATGCAAGATTTAAATCTGAGTCCTATTCTCAGACTCAAATTGTTGATTAATTTAGGCCCAGGAAGCGGACTAGAGAGCGGTTCATTTCATATAAGGTCTGCTTTTATAGCAATCGAGCCAAAAGAAATTAAACTAACGGTGATCTTGAGATGGCGTCTCAGACCAGTCAGCCAAGAAGGACCTCATGAATAACAGCCAGGCAGAAGAAATGAATCATGAATAAATAACTGTTATGGAATCACTTTCACATTTTTATAATAAATAAAATATGGTTACCCTGTACGTCACAGAAGTGGTTAAAGCAACACATCCACGTTTAAACTTTTTAAAAAAGTTTTTCAATTGAGTTTTGAGCACATTTCCCATACATAAATATATGGTCAGTGAGCTGTATTATGCTAACAAACACTATCCAGAACGCTTTAGAATTATAAAAAAAGATGTTCAAATTATAAAGCGTAACAAACGCTTTATAAATTATTTTTAAATTGCCGAGGATTCCAACTTGGCTTCAAATTGAATTATGCGAGTCGTATTAAAAAACTTCACGTTTTAGTGCGTAGTGTACTTTACCTGCCTTGAAAGTCATTTTGACTCGGGTGAGTTACACGCTTGTTTTATAAAGTGTTAGTCACGCATTATAATTTGGGCATCATTTTGTTCGGGATTGTGTTTATATGCTCATATACAGCTAATTGGTCATATGTTTGTATGGGAAATGTGCTCATAACTCAATAATTTTTTTTTTTTAAAAGTTCAAACGTGGATGTGTTGCTTTAAGTTCCTTTAAGAGAATAGAGCTGGCACTCACAGACCGGACGTCGGGATACTTCTGATAAAACATTTGGTGTCGTGATATTGTTTAATGGTGTTTAGTGTCTCTTTCCACAATTTTTCAGTTATATCTTGACAGTGTCTACTTGAGACAGTATACACAGCGCTGCCATACTGGAGTATCATGCCGCATTTACATGGTTTGATACCCCACCCAGTCAGTTTATACTGACACCGGGCCGACCAGACCTAGAACTTTCCTATAAATGTTGAGCGTCAAGTGAGGAAGCTTCCAGTACCATTTTAAAGTATTTGATATGACCCAGCCGGGATCGAACCCACAACCTTCCGCATGCGAGGCAAACGCTCTACCACTAGACCACGCTGCGGTCTTAGGACACTTCTGATAAAACATTTGGTGTTGTGTTATGGTTCTATGGTGGTAAGTGTCGCTTTCAACAACTTTTCAATTATATCTCGACAGTGACTACTTGAGACAGTATTCTAAGCGCTGCCACAAAGGAGTATCATGCCGCAAACATATGTTATAATACCACACCCAGTCAAATTATTATGACACCGGACCGACCAGACCTAGAACTTTCCTCTAAATGTTTGCACCAAGCAAGGAAACTTCCAATATCATTGTTCAGATATTTGGTATGACCCGGATCGAACCCAGGACCCAATCCATAGTTATGGTTCTTGTCTCTGTGTGTTCCATTGATGATGATGAACACACATGCAACATTTCATTCACATCCAATGAGTGGTTGCATAGATATCTTAAACTTAAACGCAAAAGTTTAACCTGGGTGTCTACAGACGACGACGCCGACTTCGACGACGCCGGGGTCATGGCAATAGCTCTCCTTGGACTTCGTCCCGGCGAGCTAAAAAGTAAATCCGATGATGAAAAACGTATCGAATAACATCATGTGACATTCACAGTTTGTTCTGTAGAGCAGTAAATGCCTCCAATGTCCATAAAGTTGTATTCCATTCCAGGTTATAACATTTTATTTTGTGAACGTTTAATATCAGGTGTGGGTGTTGACGTCTTTGCGATGAAACAATTCTTTTCATTTATTTTATTTAAAGAAAAAGAGAAAGACAAAATAATATGGGGAAAAATACAATATTGATTCTGAGAGCGAAAGACATACAAAATGTTGGAAACTCTTTTTCTGCCGATGATATCGTCGTGATATGAAAGAAACATCTAATCTAAAAAAATGTTTTCTCGCAATGCCTGTAGCGTTTAGATCTGTAAATTATTAGAGGCACATGGTCTCTGCCAACTTTGATATAGTGATTATATATTTGTTCAATAATGATATCTACAAAGGTTAATTATGGAACCTTTTTGTATTTTTGTGTCAAAGTATCATAACTTAAGTAAAAACCTTTGATATAAAGGCAGCTGCGGTTGGTTGATACATTTGAAGACCGCATATCAATATACTGTTATAAATCACCGCTCAATAATAATTGGCTGACGCACGCTTCAATAGACGAAGGGTGTATATATAGGCGGACACATCGCCGAAAACAAACGACGTATACTTGTCTCAGGATGAAGTTACTACATCTTTTCGGACTGGTTGCCGCTGCGGTTACTGCAGTCTCTGCAGCATGTGATGGTCCAGATAAGGAATCAGGGCTAACGGATTTTTCTACAACTACGCAGTTCACAAATAATGAAGTAAGTTTTCTTTTCTGTGACAGTATTTCTTATTTGATATTTGTTATAGCGTGTTTTTTTACGTTTGATATTTTCGTGTTTTTTTTTTTTTTATCAATTTTATTTTTTTACAATCAGTTTCGAAACAATATAGCCTATAACGGTCATCCTGTAATCTACAGCTGTATTCTCCTAAGCCTAATTCTGAAATGTTTCGCTTATTCAGGCTCTTGTTTGTGAAACTTTATTCAGTCTTATATAAAAAATGCAAATTCCATTAATCAGTTCGAAGTTGTATATTTACAATGGAGTAAAAATTCTTAGCAACTCTAATAAAATCGGGTAGCTCAAACTTAACACACACACACACACACACACACACACACACACACACACACACACACACTCACACACACACACACACACACACACACACTCACATACGCACGCACGCACGCACGCACGCACGCACGCACGCACACACACACACATTTATGTCTTGGTTATTCACAAATGATTATCTCCATATATATACATATACATATATATATATATATATATATATACAGTAGAGAGAATTACCATTTTACAGTGCTAAAACTTATAACGATATATCCTTAGCTAGCTTTCGGCTTTACGCCTTCATTAGAGGATAAAAAATATAAGAAAACAATAACAAAACAACAACACAAGAATAAATAAATTTTCTACACTGAGAAACCTACTGTAAAATATTACAAACTAAAACTTTTAACTATATACACAACAAATGCGTCCATTACCCATATGGCAGTAGTATGCCATAAATTTGTTGATTTTAGAAGCACATATTAGCAACAAGTAGTTAAAATTATTGTGACCTTCATAACACAGAGGTAGCGGTAACACAGAGGTCGCGCGCATTTGTAGTGTATATAGTTAAAAGTCACAATCGAAGTTAAATAAATAAGTTTATATTAATATTTTTTTGAAATGGACCGTGGTCATAAATGACAAAATATGCAACACATATTTTTCTTCCGTTAGCTTTTCTATTGGTAGAAATATATTTTTTTATTTATAATTAATTTAATTCGTGTTTTTAAAACTAGTGCAGTGTGAATATTTTTTTATAAAACAATGTTATTTCGGTTTTAATATGAAGTTTTATATACCTGGAGATCAATCCCACCCGCGGGGTTATAAATACGTTAAGACGGATAAAGCCATATTGCATACTGAAGGATTGATCGAACACGATTTTAGCCTTGCCGTGCGTCGCTTATGCAGTTGTATGTGGGTTTAAATCGTTTCTAAACATGACGGCGATCTACGTTTAACCTTTTTAACGTTTTTTTTTTATCCGCTAGGTGTTTAACCAGTAGTAAACACAATCCGTCTCTGCAAGTCACTGTCGCTACTTCCCCAGCGACTCACTTCATGACATTTTTAAGATGTTAATCAGTGCCGTTTTCGGGACTGGCCGAAATTAAGTTGATATAACTTTTGATCCTTTTGTCTACTACAACTTTTCATATTGTCAAGTGTACAGTATTCGTATATGTGGAATTGATGTATTTAAACGTTTATTGTTGTATGCAATAAGATATGGTTACGCTAAACTGCTTCAACACATAATTGGACCGCGGAACAAAGCTATCATCACATAGACTTTGGGTGGACGGGGATTGAACCCCTAACCCCGGGATTGACGGTCAGAAATGTTACCGACTGAGCTAGCCTTTTATGTATTACGTTTGTAAATGGTCAAAAGGAAAAATGTTTCGATTGTAAATAAACTTGAAAAATAAACTTGTATTGTTCGATGTTTAGGTTTTTATTATCGCTCATATTACCTTTAAGATAGACATATTTTATTGACTTAAACTTTATAATTTCCTATCATTATGTATACATACAACTGACAGCACTGTTGTACATGACAGATACAAGCATTAGGAACATTTACAAAAGTAAAATATACCTGTGTAAACGGTCACCTGTATTAAGCAACCATTTGTTTTAAGCAGCTATTTCCCATGTCTATGCTTTCATAGCAAGTTGACCTGTATTAAGCAACAACCTGTTTTAAAAGGTCACTTTTGATCATTCCCTTGACTGGCTGCTTAAGACAGGTTTGACTATATAATTGTCTCCTTTTAACATGATATAGTAAGTTTCATATCTAAAATAAAAAATAGCATAGGATTTTACCCAATCAATTATAGAAAATTTTTAAACATCATATGTATAACATATTTTGACATATCTTCAGTGAGAATGTTCTATTGATTCATAATTCTAAAATAAAATTCGGAATAGAGTGTCTGATTTCTAAAGCTTCCAATATTTAATAGCTAAGTTTAGCAAGTTAATGTTATTCGAAGTTGTAGTAATGATACAAATTTGATCATACTTTCTGATAGAGTATTTTTTATAAATTTATTTCTAATATAATTATACAAAGAACACACCAGAACAAAGAAAGAGAAACCTGCTCACTGTCCTTTATTACTGTTTGCCGGGTCCTATTAGCTCAGTCGTTAGCGCGTCTGACTATCAATCATGGACTGGGGTCGTGAGTTCGAATCCCCGCCCGCCCACAATCTCCGTGATGGCTGATAAACGACATTGCGTCTTATTATCATTCGTCTCTCACCGCTGATTCAAGAGGAGAAATTATCGGTTACTTGCGGAGATGGGGTGTGCTCGAGTACTGGTTAACCTTCCAGGATCCCAGGAAACAGTGGTTAGGTTAACTGATCGTCTGTTAGCCCTCGATCGCATAAAATGTCGCTAAATATTCAATCAATCAAATATTACTGTGGCATTCACTGAGACGCTAGAAACGATACGACAAAATGCACCTACGACAGTCTAGCTGAAAAGACAATTCGTGGGAGCATGCAAATGATCTTTCTTTGCAACTAGAATAAAAGAAATTAAATACTCTGGCAGCGACTGACGCGATGGGAGGACCCAGCAAGATGCGTGGACCTCTAATGGTTGTATATACACTGTTGTTTAGAGGTATAGCCAATGGACATTAAGCAAACAAAGATACGTTTATTTTTTTTTCTTAATTTTTCATAAATTAACAGTTTCTGAAAATTACGCATAATCACACTATAATTCGCATTTTATTATTTGTTTATGATTTTCGGAACAGGACAAAACACAATTAAATATCAACATATGTCCGTTCGCACATATTTATAAAACAACATATGTAGAGCACATTTTGATACCGTCTTTTTTATAAGCGTTACAGAGAGATCTTTTACATCTATTTCCAAAACTAGTTTAACATCACTAGTTTTAATAAAACAAGCTCCACAATTAATATTCCCATACAGGTGTAAATATTGACTTGGCGCGTGAACATGGGTAAAATCAATTTCAGCATTGTCGAATGTTCCTTTAACAGTAAATATACAATAACAGTCCCTTTAAATTAGGCCGGGATTGACCGTCCCAGTTGATAATGCCTCTGACTGCCAGCCCAGGGGTCACAAGCTAGAATCTCCAACCGATCACAGTCTTTGCAATGATTTGTCATTAAAATATTTCTACGACAAAGAGTCTCCCACCTCTAAATATGTGAGGAATTTTGTTCAACAGCCTAGCTAGCACAATCCACAATCGGTGATTCGGTGCGCTGAAATAAAAAACCTCAGACCAAACAACAAAACTGGTAAACTTGAACTTGGTAATATGATAAAATATTGGCAAGTCATTGTGGTTATTATCTTTTTTAAAACTTCTTATTATTTCTTCACTTATCAGCAATTGACTATTTCAATAGCCCGTATCATGATGTATAATAGTTAATTAAACAACGCACTCATCATAATGAGCAAAATTGCAGAATACCGCCGGTACACCGGTACACAACGAATCGTTTCACAAACCTGTATCGTTAAATGGCGTCTGATATTAAACATATTTACAATTGTGCCGATCAAATTCATTGTCGTTATGTGTTCGTGAGAAAATTACAATATATCAAACCTTATCTGTTAAACGTTTTCTTTGTGTGAAGTCAATATTTTTTTTAAAATTACCGAAGTGGATCCGAGTAGATTCGCCATTGGTTTACAGTACATGCAATTGTAGATAATTTACGACAAATAGGTGCAAACATATTACTATTATTTTGCAAATTGAAAACGCTAACAACATACTTGGTGTTTCAACCCTGCTTAACAGTTATTGTAAATAATGTACGACCAGCAAAAAACATAAAACTATTTATTTATTAAATCAAAAAACGCTACCAACGAACGTGACTTTTCTAATCGCGATAATATTTGTCATTTTTATGAATCGGAACTGCTAAACGTAAAATAACAAAAAAAGAAGAAGAAGATTTACCGTTCTTTATTAAAAGAACAAACCCAAATGATATTTTTATACGACGTAATTGTATTTGTTTTATTATTGTCACAATTGCAATGCGTTTAATTAACACACCAAGCGCTTGTCTGATTTGCGTTGCTATGTAACCGTTATATGGCATCGGCAAATAGCGTCTCAAGGAATGAAATCCGTATGCCAAACCTTAATGAGATATAACCTTACATGTTACGTATCAATATAATTTGTTGTATGTAAGTGCATATCTCAAGAACGTACAATTGATTGAATGATTAAATATTTAGCGTCATCTTTATGCCATCGAGGGCTAACAGACGATCAATTAACCTAACCACTGTCTCCTGAGATCCTGAAAGGTTAACCAGTAGTCGAGCACACCTCATTTCCGCAAGTAACTGATAACTTCCCCACTTGAATCAGCGGTGAGAGACGAATGATAATGAGACACAATGTCGTATATCAATCATCACGGAGACTGTTGCCGGGCGGGGATTCGAACGCACGACCCCTGGATTGATAGTCAGACGCGTAACCGATTGAGCTAATCGGGCACGGAGAAGAACGTACAACAAAAACAGTCAATTCCTTCTGTCTGTATACTCTTTTTTATTATTTCATTGGGTCTTACTTTGTATTTATTCTATACTGTCCTCATTGGTAAATATTAGCCATGTCAAATTTATCTTTTTTTGTTCCATTTGATAAGTATTGTAAGAATATTTAGTCTCACTGATTTCTGCCGTTGAAAATTTTAAAAAATATCCAAAAAAGGTCATGATAATGTTTTTTATTACGAAGTAATAATCTTGTCTTCTTCTTCCAAGCGCTTTGTATAATGTATATGATATAAAATAACCAAAATGACAAAAAAAAGCGCAACAAAACAAACCTAAAAAAACCCGATTGCATGCGCTAGGACACAAGTCAGCGTATACACTTACGTGCCACATAGTGGTTACACAGTGTCAAAAATTTCAATACCTTGGATATGCCACAAAGTCCGGACAACAGTTTTACTTGTTTATTCTTGCATCGTCTCCTGAACATGACCTTCAAAACACAGACTATGCATCCTAAGAATAAAAAAAATTCGAAGAGTAAGAAGGCGTATGCCACCAGACCCGTACCCGCCCCCCACCCCCACACCTACCAAAAAAAAAATTAAATAAAATCAAAATAAAAAATCAAACAAAAAAAAGCGTACTGGACGTGTACATCATTTTAGAGTCAGCGGGATCACTGAACATAAATGTAGCAACAGAGATGAATTTCGTAATTTCAAATTTCACACATATTTAACAAATACAAATAACCTTATACAAATGCTGGTTCATCAAGATTTTCAAATAGGATAATTTAGTATAATTTATAGGCTTTTTTTTCTGAAATATGTCAATGACGTCACAAAGCATATTATATGTGATTAAATCAGCAATTATTTATTCATCTAAAGCGCTAAGGTAATTTTTAGGGTACATTTTGGGGATATATATACGTTTAATAAGCAACAAATATTTTTATTACAACGTTCAATATTTAACGCTTTGTTGCCAATCCTAAACGTATGTGAGTAAAATGTGACCAATTTTCTATTTAATACGTCATAAATGTAATCTATCTTTTGACATTATAATTCATACTTATTTGATATTGGATATTTGGGGATGAGTTGGCATATTTTTGATAATACAAAACTAGTATTTAAAGTTGGCTTTGTTTCCGCAGGTGTAAACATTGGTCCGGTACGAGAACACATCTAAGTACAAAAACTCGCTAAACGGCTAACCTAGTGTTGAATTGTTTATATAGGACGTTGTTATAAGAAATGAATAATGAAATAATGGATGCATAAATGAATGCATGAATGAATGAATGAATGAATGAATGAATGAATGAATGAATGAATGAATGAATGAACGAATATGGGTTTTACGGCGTACCAACACATTATAGTTATTCGACGCCAACAGGAAGGAAGATTCCAGGTTCACTCTACATGTACAAAAACAATAAATTAACATACAGATGAGAAAGATACACCAAAAAATGAATATGCAAAATTAACCTAGAACTGCAGAGTTCAGGAAATTATATCGTATTACTCAAAGTGTCGTTTCCTGCATGGCTCACAGTGATGCTAAACTTTCCATCACTTATATGGCTCCCTGGAACCACACAGGGGTTTGTCATTTAACCACAATAATGAACATGACAAAAAATGAAAATATGAACGTGATACCCATTCGTAGGAATCCTACCCCTCTGGAGAGATCGGCAGTGATTCTATTCTTACCAGAACAACGTGGGCTCGGGACGGGGTTATATGCACGGAGAGCTAATGTACATAAAAATCTTTCATCACGATTGCGTCCATACATGAGCTAAACTACGTAGTAAAAAAGTTTAAACTTATATTATATTTGAATTTTATGAGAATTCAAAGGATCCTTAATTAGAAAAGCAATGAACTATTCTGAAAACATTTATAACTTATTTATCAGCGGATCATTTGTAACATACTAAACAGTTATATACAACATGGCGTTGTTGTTGTTGTTGTTGTTGTTGTTGTTGTTGTATGGTGTTTAGTGTCGCTTTAAACAATTATTTAGTCATACCGCGATGGTGTGTAGTTGAGACAGTAATCTGACCGCTGCTTCACTGAAGTATCATGCCGCAAACACATGGTATGATACCCCACCCAGTCACATTATACTGACACCGGGTCGACCAGACCTAGAACTATCCTCTAAGCACTGAGCTTCATTCGATGAAGCCTCTAGTATAACTTTGGTATGACCCGACTGGGAATCGAACCCACGACCTTCCGCGTGCGGGGCAGACGCTGTACCACTAGACCACGCTGTGTCACAGTGTCACAGTGCCACATGTCACAGTGGGGTAATAAAATAGTTATATGCTTATCACACAAACTTTTTTTAATTTTACTTATTTTACGCGATTATCCCCATTGAGAATTCAATTTCTTTGAAATAATTAAGAAGGAAGAAAAGACAACACCTAACAAAAATATCCAAATATCAAAGTGAGTAGCAAAACACTGATTTTTATTTTGTTTCCACCTTTCAAATGAAACAATCTCGACATTTTGTAAAAGCATTTGACATTCATCTGATATGGCATCCTTAAGTTAAATGCTGTCCGACAGTCCGTCAGTAGTCAATTACAGCTTTCAAGGTTTCGTATTTACGCGGAACGAGAGGGTCCTCCGTGGCCGAGTAGTCTAAGGCGCCGTCTCAGATCACTTACCTCTCACCGCATATGTCGTAGGTTCGAGTCCCGCTCGCTCTGAGAAACGTGTTCAACTACTAAGAACATATAGCGATGCGTGAGGAAGTTGAGAAATGTCCGCAGTTATGAAAGATAAAAATAATAGGCAAAAAAAAGACACGAAGCGACTCGTTATAATCGGTTCACGGTGAATAAACATTCCCAAATCAGACGCTTTTACATTTTTGATTATTGAAGGTTGATAAAACGATGAACCGATTTGACGCGGTGATAAAGTACATTTATATATATTAACGTGTTTTATTATTGCTGATATGCCAGATGGCAAGCAGCTTAGCTTATAACTGTCAGAATTCAGTAAATAAATGGTTCAGTTAAACTTTTATGATACACACATTACATGAGTGAGATTAATGTATGAAACGTTCATGAGATATGAACCTTGATTTATCACATGTCAGGTAAATGATCTGTTGGGAGAGTTCGCTCACGTAAAGTTGATCATTGCATCTAAATGTTATTCATATCGCATGATTGTTCAGCGAATAACATTAATTTCTTATCTTTATATTAATAAAACACAAATCATATCCCAATAATAAAGTAT
The DNA here is from genome assembly GCA_029582155.1 of Panopea generosa. Taxonomy (NCBI): domain Eukaryota; kingdom Metazoa; phylum Mollusca; class Bivalvia; order Adapedonta; family Hiatellidae; genus Panopea; species Panopea generosa. Next base: position 22,463,839 of record CM055905.1, read on the forward strand.
CTGTCATCTTGATATCGGAAATAATGTTGCTGTAAACGTAGGGTTTAGTCGGTTAACGAAACAGCAAAAGTCACAATTCTTTCGCACTATATCGTGGCGATTTCAAGTTCAAACACTTTTATTATTATGTCATTATTATGGTAAAGTGATTATTACAGGGACTCCGTTTTATAATGACCGTTCATGTATTATGAGCGTCAAACTTCTATATAAGCTCAATCTACCGTAACAAGAGATTACGTCAAAAATGTAAATGTTAACAATTAGTTTATACCTGTAAGTGTATGGCCAATCGCCTACTCCACATGTTACCTCTTTTCGTCCAATATGGTTTTCACCACAAAACGCTACAGTACAATTATCATTCACATAATGTACTATGAATTAACCTGATAACATAATAGTACGATTGAGATCATGTGCATTCTATAAAGTTGAGCTGAAATAATTCAAGTTCATGCACAGCACTTCATTATTCGGGCGGTTGAAGACAGTTTTACCGTCTTGACAACCGCCAAAATGATTATACACGAGAGGGACTACTTTTTTTCGTAAATTTTCATTTCCCCCATATATTCTGTATTGTATTGTATTGTATTGTATATGTGCAGCAAATCTAACAATAAAAATGAATGTATTGATGGACATTGTATAATTTCATTTCTAAAAACTAAGAAATGACACATAAAATAAACCAAACGCTACAATAATAACAATCAAATTACGAAGGCGTATGAATATTTGTTAAAACCCGGCTATCTGAGCTCTAAAGAACTTTGATTTTGCTTTACAGAAAGATATAGTTATTACCACTGCAATTCGTCTGGATGTGGACCTTGACGTGGATACCATTACTGTAAACGGATCAGTAGCAAAACTGGTATTCAAGGACACCGACTTGACCATCAAAACGAAGATGATCCTGGTGACCAACCATGGTCAGCTGATAATTGGAAGTGAGGCATGCAGATTCGTACACACTGTCCATATTGTCCTGCAAGGTAACAATTACATAATGTAATCACTGGAAAAAGGGGGTTAATGGTAATAGTCTCCGTTCGTCCGTCGGTCCGTCCGTGCCTACATGCATCCGTCCGTAACACTTTTGGCCGGAATATAACTACAAAACTATTCAAGCGATTTTGTTGAATCTTCACACAATGACAGAGGACATTGATTGGAAGTGCATTGTATAAGAACCATAACTATACATTGTTAACTTTTTTAACTATCTCCTTATATTAAATTTACTTGTCCGGAGCATAACTCCAAAACTGTTCAAAGGATTGTGATGAATCTTCACACAATTACAGAGGACATCGAGAGAAAGTACAGTGTACAAGTACCATAACTCTATCTTGCTAACTTTTTTTAATTATCTTCTTTTATTTATTTACACTTTTGTCCGGAACATAACTCGAAAACTATTCAAGGGATTTTGTTGAATATTCACTCAATGACTGCGGACATTGATAGGAAGTGCAGTGTACAATAACCATAACTGTACCTTGATTACTTTTTTTGATTATCTCCCTTATCAAATATGCTTGTCCTGGGCATAACTCTAAAAGTGCTGAATGGAATTTATTCAAACTGCACACAAAGATAGAGGACATTAAGGGGAAGTACAGTGTCTAAGGACCATAACTCTACCTTGTATCATTTTTAAATTATTCCTATTTGTCACTTTTAGTATACTTGTCATAAAGATTACTGAAGAACTATTCGAGGGATTTGGTTCATAGTTCACACAAAGATAGAGAACATTGAGAGGAAGTGCATTGTCCAAGAACTATAGCTCTACCTTGCCCTTTTTTGAATTATCTCCCTTTATTATATTTTATTACTGCGTCCGGAACGTAACTCAAGAAGTCTTCAAGGGATTTAGTTGATACTTCATGCAATGATAGAGGACATGTGAAGGAAGCATAACTCTTTATTCTGTTCTCGCAGAATGAATTATTACCCTTCGTTATTTTCCCGTGTTTGGAGCAAACCTTGAAAAGTTTAGAAGTGAACGTTTTGAAACTGCATACAATGATAGAGAGCATTGACAGGAAAAGGACAGTACAAGAATTTGCTTCGGCGAGGGGAACATGGCTCTTGTTTTGATTTAAACACAATATAGCAACTTCGGACCTACTCCGGTCGCTACGTTTCGGGTCACGTGATTATTCTGTTAAACCACCACTTGTTAAACACTCATACACACTTGTTTCGCTCTTTGCTATTGCATCATCGTCGGATACCCTTGGGTGTCAATCCGATACTCTCCATCCATCACGTGATAAATGGAGAGTATCGGAATTGATTAAGCGTGGGTATCCGACGATGAGTTGAAATGGACTAGACGGAGTAATATGCGCTTAGTGTGTTTTGCACAAATGTCCATCCTGTTGGAAAATACACGACAGTCAATGCAAATGCTGTCAGCTTTTCTTTATTTTTAGATATGACATATCCTTAATATGTGCGCATGAAGTTGACCATTTAAAGGTTGATGAAATGGCATCGTCGGATAATGAATTCCTTTGCTAAAAAAATAGAAATTAAAAAAAAAAATCCGAATTACCAACTGGCAACTGTTGAGCATATTCGGTATACTGAAGGAACAACGCGGCACTTGTATTTTTATTGTTATTAACTATTTTTCTAATGGATTGCTTTTGTTACAATTAGCAATTTAAAAAAAAGATCAATCTGCATTTATTTTCATTCAAGCAATTCAATACGTCACATCAGACGACATTCTCGCTAGAAATATAAAAGCTAAATGAGGAAACCGACCTACCGAATATAGGTGTCACAATACAACATTGAAAAAAAACAACAAACAAACTGATTTTTAAGGTACAAGAGACCGCACAAACCTGTTACATGCAGAGGCAGGGGAGAAATTCGTTGCAGTTACTGATAATGGAGTATTACATATACACGGGGAACAGAAATTACCTTGGACAAAGTTGTCGAAAACTGTCAACCGATTTGCTGATGTAAACACGACAAACAATGGTGCTGATGTTATATTTCACCACAAGGTAAGTCGACATTTAACAATTATCACCATAAACATGCAAATATTTAAAACTATCGCCAATAACATGAAAATATTAACAACAATCGCAACAAACATGGAAATATTTACAACTATCGCCATAAAAATGTAAATATTTACAGCTATCATCATAAATATGCAAATATTTACATGCAAATATATACAAATATCACCTTAAACATGCAAATATTTACAAATATCATCATAAACATGCAAATATTTACAACTATCGTCATATACATGCAAAATTTACAAATATCGTCATATACATGCAAATATATACAACCATCACCAGAAACATGCAGATATTTACAACTATCGCCATAAATATGTGAATATTTACAACTATCGCAATAAACATCCAAAATATACATGCAACTATTTACAACTATCTTCATAAACATGCAAATATTTACAACTATCGTCATAAACATGCACATATTTACAACTATCGTCATTTACATGCAAATATTTACAACTATCGTCATAAACATGCAAAATATACAACCATCACCAGAAACATGCAGATATTTACAACTGTCGCAATAAACATGTGAATATTTACAACTATTGCCATAAACATGCAAATATTTACAACCATTACCACAAATATGCAAATATTTACAACTATCGCCACAAACATGCAAATATTTACAACTATTACCACAAACATTATCACCACAAACATTGAAATATTTACAACTATCGCCACAAACATGTAAATATTTACAACTACCAACATAAACATACAAATATTTACAACTATCGTCATAAACATGTAAATATGTACAACTATCGCCACAAACATGCAAATATCAACAACAATCGCAACAAACATGGAAATATTTACAACTATCGTCATAAACATGCAAATATTTACAACTATCGCCATAAAAATGTAAATATTTACAGCATCATCATAAACATGCAAATATTTACATGCAAATATTTACAACTATCACCATAAACATGCAAATATTTACAACTATCGCAATAAACATTATAACCTCAAACATGCAAATATTTACAACTTTCACCACAAACAATATCACCATAAACATGCAAATATTTACAACTATGATCGCTATTAACATGCAAATATTCACAACTATCACCATAAACATGCAAATAATTTCAAATATCGCCATAAACACCTTAAACATGCGAATATTAACAACTATTACTATAAACATGTATATATTTACAGCTATCATCACAAACATTATCACCATAAACATACAAATATTTACAACTATCATCACAAACACTTTCCCCATAAACACGCAAATATCTACAACTATCTCAATAAATATATAAATATTTACAAATATCTACAACTATCTCCATAAATATATAAATATTTACAACTATCACCATAAACATGGAAATATTTACAACTAGCACCATAAACATGCAAACATATACAACTATCGCCATAAACATGTTAATATTCACAGCTATAGCCCTAAACATGCAAATATATACAACTATCACCAATAACATGCAAATATATTCAACTATCACCATAAACATGTAAATATTTACAACTATTTTCATAAACATGTAAAAAATTACAGCTATCACCATAAACATGCAAATATTTACATGTTAATATTTACAACTATCACCATAAACATGCAAATATTTACATACAAATATTTACAACTATCACCATAAACATGCACATATTTACAACTATCGTCATAAACATGCAAATATTCACAACTATCACCATAAACATGGAAATATTTACAACTAGCACCATAAACATGCAAACATATACAACTATCGCCATAAACATGTTAATATTCACAGCTATAGCCCTAAACATGCAAATATATACAACTATCACCAATAACATGCAAATATATTCAACTATCACCATAAACATGTAAATATTTACAACTATTTTCATAAACATGTAAAAAATTACAGCTATCACCATAAACATGCAAATATTTACATGTTAATATTTACAACTATCCCCATAAACATGCAAATATTTACATACAAAAATTTACAACTATCACCATAAACATGCACATATTTACAACTATCGTCATAAACATGCAAATATTCACAACTATCGTCATAAACATGCAAATATTCACAACTATCGCCATAAACATGCAAATATTTAAAACTTTCGTCATATACATGCAATTATATGCAACCATCACCAAAAACATGCAGATATTTACAATTATCGCCATAAACATCCAAAATTTACATGGAAATATTTACAACTATCGCCACAAACATGCAAATATTTACAACTATCGCTATTAACATACAAATATTCACATCGATCACCATAAACATGCAAATATTTTCAACTATCACCATCAACATGCAAATATTTACGACTATCGCCTTCAACATACAAATATTTACAATTATGACCATAAACATGCAAATATTAACAACTATCGCCATCAACATGCAAATATTTACAACTATCGCCATCAACATGTAAATATTTACAACTATGACCATAAACATGCAAATATTAACAACTATCGCCATAAACATGCAAATATATTCAACTATCGTCATATACATGCAAATATATACAACTATCGCCATAAACATGCAAATATATACAACTATCGCCATGAACATACAAATATTTACAACTTTCGCAATAATCATCCAAAATTTACATGTATATATTTACAACAATCGCCATAAACATGCAAATATTTACAACTATTGCCACAAACATGCAAAAAATTACAACTATCGACACAAAAACGCCACAAAAATGCAAATATTTACAACTATTGCCACAAACATGCAAATATTTACAACTATCACCACCACAAACATTATCACCATAAACATGCAGTATTTACAACTATCGCTATTAACATGCAAATATTCACAACTATTATCATAATATGCAAATATTTACAACTATGGCCATTAATATGCAAAATTTACATTCAAATATTTACAACTATCGCCATAAACATCCAAAATTTACATGCAAATATTTACAACTATCGCCATAAACATAAAAAATTTACATGCAAATATTTTCAACTATCGCCATTAACATCCAAAATTTACATGCAAATATTAACAACTATTGTCATAAACATGAAAATGTTTACAACTATCGCCATAAACATGAAAATGTTTACAACTATCGCCATAAACATGGAAATATTTACAACTATCATCACAAACGTTGTCACCATAAACATGCAAATATCCACGACTTTCTCCATAAATATGTAAATATATACAAATATATACAAATATTGCCATAAACATTTAAACATTTACAACTATCACCATGAACATAAAAATATTTCCCAGTATCGCCATAAACATTATCACCACAAACATGCAAATATTTACAACTTTCACCACAAACATTATAACCATAATCACTATCACCATAAATATGCAAATATTTACAACTATCACCATAAATATGTAGATATTTACAAATATATACAACTATCACCATAAACATGCAAATATTCACAACTATCACCATAAATATGCAAATATTTACAACTATCGCCATAAATATGTAGATATTTACAAATATATACAACTATCACCATAACATGCAAATATTTACAGCTATCACCATAAACATGCAAATATTTACAACTATCGCCATAAATATGTAGATATTTACAAATATATACAACTATCACCATAAATATGCAAATATTTACAACTATCACCATAAATATGCAAATATTTACAACTATCGCCATATGTAGATATTTACAAATATATACAACTATCACCATAAACATGCAACTATTTACAACTATCACCATAAACATGCAAATATTTACAACTATCACCATAAATATGTAGATATTTACAAATATATACAACTATCACCATAAACATGCAAATATTCACAACTATCACCATAAACATGCAAATATTTACAAATATATACAACTATCACCATAAACATGCAAATATTTACAACTATCACCATAAACATGCAAATATTTACAACTATTGCGATAATGATCCAAAATTTACATGCATATATTTACAACTATCGCCATAAACATGCAAATATTTACAACTATCGCAACAAACATGCAAATTTTACAACTAACACCACAAACATTATCACCATAAACATGCAGTATTTACAACTATCGCTATCAATATGTAAATATAAATATTCACAACTATCACTGTGACCATAAACATGCAAATAGTTACAAATATATACAACTATCATCATAAAAATACAAATATTTACAGCTATCACCATCAACATGCAAATATTTACAATTATAGCCATAAACATGTAAATATTTACAGCTATCGTTATAAGCATGGAAATATTTACAACTATCGTCATAAACATGCAAATATTTACAACTATCGCCATAAACATGTAAAAAAATACACATGCAAATAATTTCAACTATGGTCATATACATGCAAATATATACAACTATCACCATAAACGTGTAAATATTTACAACTATCACCATAAACATGCAAATATTTACAACTATCACCATAAACATGCAAATAATTACAAATATCGCCATAAATTTGTAAATATTTTCAAATATATACAACTATCACCATAAACATGCAAATATTTGAAACTATCGCCATAAATATGTAAATATTTACAAATATATACAACTATCGCCTTAAACATGCAAATGTTTACAACTATCACCATGAACATGCAAATATTCACAACTATCGCCATAAATATGTAAACATTTACAAATATATACAACTATCGCCTTAAACATGCAAATGTTTACAACTATCACCATAAATATGCAAATATTTACAACTATCGCCATAAATATGTAAACATTTACAAATATATACAACTATCACCATAAACATGCAAATATAAACAACTATCACCATAAACATGTTAATGTATACAACTTTCACCATTAACATGCAAATATATACAACTATCACCATAAGCATGTAAATATTTACAACTATCGCCACAAATATGTAAATATTTACAACTTTCGCCACAAATATGTAAAAGTATTCTTTATCCAGGGATCATGAGTTTGGATCCCCGCCCGGCAACAGTGTTCGTTATGATCGATCATTATCATTCGTTTCTCATCACTGATTAAAGTGGGAAAGTTATCAGTCACTTGCGGAGATGGGGTGTGCCCGAGTACTGGTTAACCTTTCAGGATCTCAGGAAACAGAAGTTAGGGTAACTGATCGATCGCATAAAAAACACTAAATATTCAATCAATCAATTAATCAATCAATCAATCATCATGTAGGTCATTAGTATAAGTTATTTCAGAAATTAAGATTCACATGAATGTTTATAAAACGTGCTGTGTGTATTTTTAATTGTCTGAACGCAAACAATTCGATTTACTAAATGAATTGCCATTAGCTACTAGCTACTAGCTAAATAAATGTGTTACCTAATATCTATCTGTTGCAGAATTCAATCCATAGTAATTTTGAAACCTGGACCCAGGGACTCACACTTCACATCGTAAATACAACTTTTCATGTAAATAAGTATGAAACTTACGACTTCAAACGAACCACAGCGGCCAGTGAACAATCCCAGGTCGACAGTATGGTCAGCGAACTCGATGGTAAGCTTTTCATTTGGACTCGGATTAAGTTCATCAAACTGTTTTGTCCAAAAATTCGGGCTCAAATTCAGACTTGTTGATATTTAGTAAAAAATGTTTTTGTTTTTTTATATTTTCAGAAAGCGTGTCATTGCAATTGATTGTTTTTGTAGAAAACCATTGTTAATTTATAAAACATTTGTTTTGTATACAAATCACAAAATTTCAGATTTTTAGTCTGAAGAATTTGATAAAGTTAGCTCCTGGTGTAAATTAACTTTGACAGCACATGTGTCAGTACTCACTCTAGCTCTAAAGGTCTCACTACGCAGTTGAATTTTGTTCTTTGTTTTATATAAAGTAAGTTTAAAGATTTATACGGTGCAAAAAATGTCCGCATAGAATTTTTTTTCATAGCAGGAAAAACAAACGCACACTAACTGGTAGGCTAACTCTCTTGGTGTTTTAAATACAGTGCAGTGACTCTCTAAGATTGTGTTCAAAAATGTCCTCGAATACTTACAAATATATGCATCTGTTAAATCCTATAAAAGTCATTATTTTTAACACCAGTGATGTCTTATTGCAGTATATACTATGCCAGCAATTGCTCTTCTCATCTGCAGCACAAAATCACAACCACTGTGAAACATTTTGAAAATATTTCAAATCAAATTACATAGGGCTTTTTTAAGCGCAAGATTCATGTTACCGTGGCAACAAAGGGGCGCTACTGTGAGGGAAAGATAAACGACTGAAGGACTAGATGAGCGATTGCCATTGTTGTCGCCAGCAGCCATTTCTCTGAAACTTAACTTCAAATGGACATTTCAAATGGACTTTCGTGCACCTATTAAAAAACACCAAATTGGTGGTTGAAATTTTATAAAATGCAAATGGTGTCCCCGGCGTTAAATGTGACCCCGCCCTAATGGGTTGCATGTGTTTATAATACCGACTTTTTAAAATAAAGCAAAACGACCCGCTTCCGTTTAAATTTTCACGTAATCATTTATCATGGTTGGAGGGGATATGAATGGGTTCCATTGTCTTAATGGGTTAAACGAGGTCCAAAAAGGGTTAAAATTGAGAATTTTGAAAAATCCCCTTCACAAAAACATATTACTGAAAGTTGTTCATGATAGTATGCAACATGAGCAGGGGCTAGGGCATTTTGAGAGTTGCATTGGACTACTATATGGGAAATCATCTCACTTTTCTCATCCAATTACGTATCTGAAACATTGTTTTATTATATAAAATAATATAATAAATGTTATTTATTTCAGCGGTTAGTACTGGAGACCTGGTAGTAATTTGCCTACAAAACTATTTTGAACCGAATTCAGAAACTAACTTCACTGCATTGTGGACAAAAATAGAAAACATGGCTGGCATAACCCCCGGCAATTTACTCATGCGCACCGCGTATAAAAACGACGCATTTTCGCTTGTATTTGTGAATGGTAAGTTCTCATTCATATGGCTTATAAATTTAATTTTTGAATATGCAATGAATTTTGTAACGAGGTTTCTGATTGGCTAATCCCAAAGAAGCCAGTTTAGCGGTGTGACGAGAGCAGTGCATCGATATATTTTTAACGGTTGACCGCTTTTTGATGAATTTGTTTAAGCGACTCATATACTTACGCAAATTTCAAATTGATACTTAACCTTATTCTAACGGACTTTTATGGTTTATCCTTATATTCACACTCTAAATCAAGTAACTCGAGTGACTAGAGTTCAAATTGAACTTACCGACAAGCTGAATGACGTATATCAGAAATGGATGTGCTATAAAAATAGCTCCTAGTAAAAATCGGACTAAATCGTTAAACTGTTCAAAATATTCAATACATCTTTATATTTTGACATTTTACAAGTAAATTCACATTTAAATCGACGAACAGATTTGGTTATATTTTTAAACTATTGTAAACAAATGACGTAATAACATATAAAACGCGAAAACGTGCTAATTTTACCGACGGTATGTGAGTTTATGATATCCACACATTTAAGAGCATTAACCAATTAAATCACAAGGCATTTCTGAAGGGTGTAAGAATATAGCTTTTATTCAAGTTCATTAGCAACTCGACAAGACATTTGCCTGTTGGCTTTTACAATGTTACAGAAATATGGCAAAGACAATAAGATATACAGGTCATACCTAATACCGCGAGTCTAAAAAAAATCAATCATGTAACAAATGGCATCAATACAGTAATAAGGTTACTTAAGTGTGCTGAGTAAAAAACAGTTGCCGATACGAAATGCAAACAATTGTTGACGCTAACGGAAGTTGGAGCTTTACGCATGTCTTCCAAGACTGTTATTATATGGGCATTTGCAGTAATAGGTATATCGCGTTATTAGGTATACATGGGATACAATTAAATACAATGCAAATAAATATTAAGAAACAAAAAATGAATGCAAATTCATACTAGTATATGAAGAAAGTAGAATATAAATTAAAAAAAAACAGTCAACGTTTCAAGTGTAGTGTTTCTAATGACTAATGCTTCTTTAGTGAATTTTGAAAGTTTAAACAACATCTTTTTATTTTTGTTGACATAAAAGTATTGCATTTGTGTATTAAAGCCAATGCTATATGCCCTAACTATGTTTTCCTGATATCAGTATAGCCTGTATAAAATACGATAAAATGATATTCAGATTCAATTACATTTTGATTACACAATTTACATAAACGGTTTTTTCTATCGATTCCATTAAATCTATCTAATTCAATTTCTAATGAGTGTTAATCTAACTTAACCTAAGACATGAAATTTTTTTTTCTCAATGCATCATTGTCTATTTCATCAATATAATCTTCTTAACAAAAGGAGGTCTTCAGTTTTAAATTATGCATATAATGTAGTTTAGACATATAATGTTTACAAGCATTCCATTCATTTCAAAACATAGACTTTATTGTTGGTCTTTACTTATAAGTTTTTATGGCAAGAATTTAAATCAATACAAAAAGCGGGATTTGTTTATTTGTTTTGTGTTAGATATTGCTTCATATACTTTTGCTATAGTGCATTTGTTTGATTATTGAGATATTTAATTTCAGGAGGGAGTAATTATAATCAAATATTGGACAAACAAATTGGCAAAGCTTCCACAAAGGCCACTGCTTCCATCAAATACCAGGAGAAAAAAGTATCTGGAGAATCATGGATAACGGTCGGCAAAACAACCAAATCTTGCATAGACATGAGAATCTTATCCTTGAGTGTTGGTTATCCTACAATCGACGTAGTTAGTGATATTAGCTCATGGCGAATAGGTAAGTGTAGTTTACTGTATGTACGTAGTTAGTGATATTAGCTCATGGCGAATAGGTAATGTAGTTTATTGCATATACGTAGTAAGTGATATAAGCTCATGGCGAATAGGTAAGTGTAGTTTATTGTATGTACGTAGTTAGTGATATAAGCTCATGGCGAATAGGTAAGTGTAGTTTATTGTATGTACGTAGTTAGTGATATAAGCTCATGGCGAATACGTAAGTGTAGTTTATTGCATGTACGTAGTAAGTGATATTAGCTCATGGCAAATAGGTAAGTGTAGTTTATTGTATGTACGTAGTTAGTGATATTAGCTCATGGCGAATAGGTAAGTGTAGTTTATTGCATGTACGTTGTTAGTGATATTAGCTCATGGCGAATAGGTAAATGTAGTTTATTGCATATACGTAGTAAGTGATATTAGCTCATGGCGAATAGGTAAGTGTAGTTTATTGTATGTACGTTGTTAGTGATATTAGCTCATGGCGAATACGTAAGTGTAGTTTATTGTATGTACGTAGTTAGTGATATTAGCTCATGGCGAATAGGTAAGTGTAGTTTATTGTATGTACGTAGTTAGTGATATTAGCTCATGGCGAATAGGTAATTGTAGTTTGTTGTATGTACGTAGTTAGTGATATTAGCACATTGCGAATAGGTAAGTGTAGTTTGTTGTATGTACGTAGTTAGTGATATTAGCTCATGGCGAATAGGTAAGTGTAGTTTATTGTATGTACGTAGTTAGCGATATTAGTTCATGGCGAATAAGTAAGTGTAGTTTATTGTATGTACGTTGTTAGCGATATAAGCTCATAGCAAATACGTAAGTGTAATTTATTGTATTAACGTAGTTAGCGATATTAGCTCATGGCGAATAGGTAAGTGTAGTTTATTGTATGTACGTGGTTAGCAATATTAGCTCATGGCGAATAAGTAAGTGTAGTTTATTGTATGTACGTAGTTAGCGATATTAGCTCATGGCAAATAGGTAAGTGTAGTTTATTGTATGTACGTAGTTAGCGATATTAGCTCATGGCGAATAGGTAAAGTGTAGTTTACTGTATGTACGTAGTAAGCGATATTAGCTCATGGCGAATATGTAAGTGTAGTTTATTGTTTGAACGTAGTAAGTGATATTAGCTCATGGCGAATAGGTAATTGTAGTTTATTATATGTACGTAGTTAGTGATATTAGCTCATGGCGAATAGGTAAGAGTAGTTTATTCTATGTAAGTAGTTAGTGATATTAGCTCATGGCGAATAGGTAAGTGTAGTTTATTATATGTACGTAGTTAGTGATATTAGCTCATGGCGAATAGGTAAGTGTAGTTTATTGTATGTACGTAGTTAGTGATATAAGCTCATGGCGAATAGGTAAGTGTAGTTTATTGTATGTACGTAGTTATTAATATTAGCTCATGGCGAATAGGTAAAGTGTAGTTTACTGTATGTACGTAGTAAGCGATATTAGCTCATGGCGAATATGTAAGTGTAGTTTATTGTATGAACGTAGTTAGTGATATTAGCTCATGGCGAATAGGTAATTGTAGTTTATTGTATGTACGTAGTTAGTGATATTAGCTCATGGCGAATAGGTAAGAGTAGTTTATTCTATGTAAGTAGTTAGTGATATTAGCTCATGGCGAATAGGTAAGTGTAGTTTATTGTATGTACGTAGTTAGTGATATTAGCTCATGGCGAATAGGTAAGTGTAGTTTATTGTATGTACGTAGTTAGTGATATAAGCTCATGGCGAATAGGTAAGTGTAGTTTATTGTATGTACGTAGTTATTAATATTAGCTCATGGCGAATATGTAAGAGTAGTTTATTGTATGTACGTAGTTAGCGATATTAGCTCATGGCGAATTGGTAAGTGTAGTTTATTGTATGTACGTAGTAAGTGATATTAGCTCATGGCGAATAGGTAAGTGTAGTTCATTGTATGTACGTAGTTAGTGATATTAGCTCATGGCGAATAGGTAAGTGTAGTTTATTGTATGTACGTAGTTAGTGATATAAGCTCATGGCGAATAGGTAAGTGTAGTTTATTGTATGTACATAGTTAGTGATATTAGCTCATGGCGAATAGGTAAGAGTAGTTTATTGTTTGTACGTAGTTAGTGATATTAGCTCATGGTGAATTAGTAAGTGTAGTTTATTGTATGTACGTAGTTAGTGATATTAGCTCATGGCAAATACGTAAGTGTAGTTTATTGTATGTTCGTAGTTAGTGATATTAGCTCATGGCAAATAGGTAAGTGTAGTTTATTGTATGTACGTAGTTAGTGATATTAGCTCATGGCAAATAAGTAAGTGTAGTTTATTGTATGAACGTTGTTAATGATTTTAGCTCATGGCGAATAGGTAAGTGTAGTTTATTGTATGTACGTAGTTAGTGATATTAGCTCATGGCGAATAGGTAAGTGTAGTTTATTGTGTGTACGTAGTTAGTGATATAAGCTCATGGTGAATTGGTAAGTGTAGTTTATTGTATGGACGTTGTTAATGATATTAGCTCATGGCGAATAGGTAAGTGTAGTTTATTGTATGTACGTAGTTAGTGATATTAGCTCATGGCAAATACGTAAGTGTAATTTACTGTATGTACGTAGTTAGTGTTATTAGCTTATGGCAAATAGGTAAGTGTAGTTTACTGTATGTACGTAGTTAGCGATATTAGCTCAGTGCAAATAGGTAAGTGTAGTTTACTGTATGTACGTAGTTAGCGATATTAGCTCAGTGCAAATAGGTAAGTGTAGTTTACTGTAAGTACGTAGTTAGCGAGATTAGCTCAGTGCAAATAGGTAAGTGTAGTTTAATGTATGTACGTAGTTAGCGATATAAGCTCAGTGCAAATAGGTAAGTGTAGTTTACTGTATGTACGTAGTTAGCGATATTAGCTCAGTGCAAATAGGTAAGTGTAGTTTTCTGTATGTACGTAGTTAGCGATATTAGCTCAGTGCAAATAGGTAAGTGTAGTTTACTGTATGTACGTAGTTAGCGATATTAGCTCAGTGCAAATAGGTAAGTGTAGTTTACTGTATGTACGTAGTTAGCGATATTAGCTCAGTGCAAATAGGTAAGTGTAGTTTACTGTATGTACGTAGTTAGCGAGATTAGCTCAGTGCAAATAGGTAAGTGTAGTTTACTGTATGTACGTAGTTAGCGATATTAGCTCAGTGCAAATAGGTAAGTGTAGTTTACTGTATGTACGTAGTTAGGGATATTAG
Organism: Panopea generosa; assembly: GCA_029582155.1. Classification (NCBI taxonomy): domain Eukaryota; kingdom Metazoa; phylum Mollusca; class Bivalvia; order Adapedonta; family Hiatellidae; genus Panopea; species Panopea generosa. The sequence continues at coordinate 22,479,015 of CM055905.1, forward strand.
CTCAGTGCAAATAGGTAAGTGTAGTTTACTGTATGTACGTAGTTAGTGATATTAGCTCATGGCAAATGGGTAAGTGTAGTTTGTTGTATGTACGTAGTTAGTGATGTTAGCTCATGGCAAGTAGGTAAGTGTAGTTTATTGTATGTACGTAGTTAGTGATATTAGCTCAAGGCGAATAGGTAAGTGTAACTTATTGTATGTACGTCGTTGGTGATATTAGCTCATGGCAAATAGGTAAGAGTAGTTTATTGTATGTACATCTAAACCTGTTTCAAGGGAAATAGTAAAAACGACCATTTTATATATGTGGCTGCTTAATACCGGTTCATTAAAATTATGATAATTGTAAATAAGACATATGGCTGTTTAAGACAAGTGGTTGTTTAATTGAGGTGATCACTAAACTGCCTGCCTGCCTTCCTGTCTGTCTGTCTGTCTGTCTGTCTGTCTGTCTGTCTGTCTGTCTGTCTGTCTGTCTGTCTGTCTGTCTGTCTGTCTGTCTGTCTGTCTGTCTGTCTGTCTGTCTGTCTGTCTGAATTGTAAATAAGACATATGGCTGTTTAAGACAAGTGGTTGTTTAATTGAGGTGATCACTAAACTGCCTGCCTGCCTTCCTGTTTGTCTGTCTGTCTGTCTGTCTGTCTGTCTGTCTGTCTGTCTGTCTGTCTGTCTGTCTGTCTGTCTGTCTGTCTGTCTGTCTGTCTGTCTGTCTGTCTGTCTGTCTGTCTGCGTGTGTGGTGTTTGGCGAATACATCCATTGAATAGTACAGTAAATAGTAATATGTTTTCATAAATCATCTATTGATCTTATACTCTTTGTATTAGTTTAATAAGCAAATGTGTTTTTTCAGTATTTTCACTAGTAGGTCTCGATAAGCGTCAAATTTAGTATAAGAAACAATCCACATTTATTTGTCCACAGGCGACCGCATTCTTCTGACATCTACAGATTATGCTTACAACCATGGCGAAGTCAGACAGATCAAGGCTATCAACGGGAAGACAATTACATTAAACGGTATGTTATATTTAATCTTTATTTCAGTCTCATTTATGTACAACGCAATAATTATAATAATAATAGCATTAATATCACACAATATATGTACATAGCCATTCAAATATATGAATTACATGAAACTATCACACAATGAAAAAGACAATAAACTATTCACAATATGTATAATGCTGCAAATCGATTTATTAAAAGTGTGTTACTATAACCAAAATACTGACGAATAAAAAAAGAACACTATTGCGCAATATAAAAAATATCTGAAAGTATCGAGTATCCCCTCTGATCAGATCAGAAAAGAACTGATTTGCACCATACACATAGGAGTTGATAAAAAGGTAACATCATAGATATAAAACAAAATATGCATTATTTACAAAGGTAAAATGCGCGTATGTCTTTTATTTTGTTCTGTATGTTTCAATGCTACAACTGTGATCAGACCTTAATTAGCCGAGATATATTTAAAGAATCTAAAGTTCATGTAAAGGGGCTCATATCCTAATTAATATGCTCAGATAAATGAGCGTCTTTCCGTGCTAATAGGCTCAGAATCTTGTAAATATGCTCACATCTATGTGAAAATGCTCATATCTATGTAAACGCAGTCAGAATCATGTAAATGTACATATAAATATCCATGTCAATAGCCTCATATCTATTGTTTATGATTTTGTAAATATGATCATATATATGTTAATGTCTCATATCGATATAAAAAAGTTCAAAATCGTGTAAATAGGCGCATATTCATGCAAATAGACTCGTATCTTTGTAAATGTAAATATGCTAATATCTATGTGAATATGCTAATATCTAAATATATAAACAGGGAGATAATTAGATTCACAACAACGGAATTTACGATTTTTGGGATCTTTTCAGATGCTCATTCACAGTATATGATATATATATGGAGATAATTATTTGTAAATAACCAAGACATCAAGGCCTCTGCCAAACCAATATATTTGATGTTGACCATGACTTATATACCATGGAATTACATGCAATACATCTGGACAGGGTGAACAGATTTACATACATGAACTGATAGCTTTATATGAGTAGGATCCAGTTAAGGATTCATGACTACTCACATGCTATATAAAGGACAGATTATAAACATGTTGGATCATATATATAAAGGCTAATATATATATAAATAGGCTTATATCTATATAAATAGTCTAATATCTATATAAATAGGCTATATCCATGTAAATAGTCTAATATCTATGGAAAATGCTCATATCTATATAAATATGCTCATATCTATGTAAATATGCTAATATCTATATAAATATACTCATATCTATATAAATATGCTCATATCTATGTAAATAGTCTCATATTCATGTAAAGGCGAAATTCAATCGAGTTCGTTTACCGGTTTTAGCACTCTCGTTTCCTTAACCCTTTACTTCATATGGACACCTTTGAACGCCTCTAATATAGAAGGCCTTTAAAAACAGTGTAGAGCCAGTTCTGAATGCTCGTAACGAACAATCAGAACAGGTTCTACACTGTTTTCTGCTCTATCGGAATAAATAAGAAAAACGTATCTATTCATTGAAATTGACTATGTGTGGCTTTTGAGTTCGGAAGAGTCCAGTTAAAATGCATCTGCAGTAAAGAGTTAACCAGAATCCCTGCGGGGAACTGAGGCATCACAATTTACTTGTTCTTGTTGATTTCATCTCATCATCCAAATGTTTATGTTTTAATAATCTTCGTATTTTCTGACAGGATTTGTTTCTATACATTCAATTGTGACAGTCTCGAAATTATACTCTTGTTGTTGTTTTTTTGGTTGAGCCTTATGAAAAAAACATTTATTCTAAATCCAGGAGAACTGTTTTATCGTCATTTTGGAGAGGTTGTCCAAGGTGTAGACATGCGCGCAGCGGTGGCTCTCCTGTCGCGGAACATTAAAATTAGTGGAGATATGTCACGTGATTGCACGAAGGTTAATGGAATATGTTCAAACAAGGACCATGACACTCATGGTGGCCATATGAAGGTAACTTTTATTTTTAATTATTTTAACGCCATTTTCGACACATTTTTGATTATATATGGCATATCCAGTTTAGTTGGCGGCGAAAGAACCATCGTCCTTCTACAAGTAACTGGTCAACCTTTTCACATAATGTTTTAGGAGCGAGTGGGACTCGATCCTACGATTTTAGCGGTGAGAGGTAAGTGATATTGACCCGAAGGTAACTTAAATTCGACCATGAAAGTTCATTGTTTCTTTTTTATGCAGACGACTTTTCTGTTTACTTCCAGACAGTCCACATATGTAATAAACAATGCTTCTCAGTTCATATAAGTGTGACAACATGTCAAGGACAGACTATTCACAAAGGCCGATTAAAGATATATAACAAATATATGAATAACATTTTACTATTTTATTTATATGACACATTAAAAATACCAAATATGAATAAATATACAAACGATAAAATACAAACTTAAACTGTTCTAGATTTTGTTGGCTGAATATTACCGTCTGCTGTATAAGTGCGCGTCCTTTTATTCCAGGCAGTTCCTAAAACACAGCCTCGGTTCTCCATATGCATTTTAACTGGACTCTTCCAAACTCAAACTTTTGTTCTATCATGGCCGATGTGACTGCTGCTTAGAGAGTTATGTGATTTTCTCTCATTGACCTTATTTTCATATAATCAAACACCAACCCATTTTTGAAATATCAAACTAACATTTTTTCAATAAATTGTACATCTCCCTGATATTCTTTGAATGCATCTTGACCCAAATCTAACAATCTTTCTGCATACTTTTGAACATTTTCATTTGGTTTTTGCGTATCGCGTTGCAAGTCCATTTTTCAGTTGTGACCAAGTTTTACTATAATTATTAATTATCCATCTTTGAATGAAATCGCTTACTAACCTCTTACTGGCTTGTAATGCTATTAGTTTGATTTGTTTTTGTAAAAAAAAATTCAATATTTTTGACCAAAGTTTTAAATTGTTTTGAATCTCCATCAAAATGTTTTATGGATTTTCTAATTCCCTGAGCCCCAACATGATTATTTAATTGTGATAATTGATCTGCTAAGATTTTTAATACAGAAGCAATATTTTGGTCTGTCATTTTCGTACGTGTACTTGAAAGAAAATAAATCACATAAACACACTCACCGGTTTTTCTCGTCTCCATGGCGTATACGTGGCCTATACTCTGCATTGTGTTAATCCAAACTCCAGTCCTGGAATAGCGGCACCATTTATTATACCCATGGATAATCGACATAACAACGTTCTTTGTATAGAGGAAATGTTATTCACATAATTATAAAGTTCGTATAAGTTCAAGGTCACAAGCTAACAGTTTTAAATTCGCTATCGCTCGTTTAAACTAACCCTAGTCTAGCTGACATGTTACCAGGTCCGTGTCTACATTCTGACTGAAGGACTGATTTCTACTAAAACCGGACCCTGAATGAATAAACAACTATTCTACCATTGGTCAATTCATTTCTACTTTTCTATTGGTCAGTATTCTAATTACGGACTTAAAAATCCAGCCCACAAATTAACTGTCACATATACATCAAGATAACCCTAGGCTTTTATTTATTTCCAGTAAAATGTCATCATATCTTATTAAACTGCCATAATATACATACAATTCTTAACTACCATAATATTACAATGGTAAATTTCCTTGAATAGATACATTTTACCTATTTATTCTGATAGAGCAGAAAACAGTGCATAACCGGTTCTGATTACTCATTACTGGTTCTACACTGTTTTCAAGCCTTCTATATTAGAGGTGTTCAAAGGTGTCCATATAAAGTAACGGATTTAAAAGATTTAACATTTTTTTATCGCCAATATGTATATAGCAAATGGCCTGGACCACAAGTTCTCGCAAATCGGATTCTAATTCAATTCGAATTTTCTTCGAAAAAATAACCTCATCAAAATTTTATCTTTATCGTTCCACTTCTCATTTTAGAATATCATAATGTGTTGATTTCACATTTGATTAACACATTAATACAATACCATAATACATGCATAGTATAAAATACTGCCGGTGGCTCTGTCGCTGTGCTACTTCTATGGTCGCGTCTTATCACATGGGTAATGGCCTTAATGTAGACTTCGGCCGGTGACTCCAAATCTGGGTTCTTCGTTGGTGACCTGGTATATTGAAGTCTTCATCATATGTGACGCTTGCTTTTCTAAAAGACAAACGTCTTGACAAGTTGTGCAGAAGAAACTTTTGGATTTGGACGTATGTCTGATTGGCTGAAACAAACACACCTCTGCAATGCTAACGTTATAATAAACTATTTATTCGGACAGAATTCATGGCAGTTATCTTCTACAAGATCTTTGCCATAGAAAATATCTAATAATATAAACAATGATGAATATAGAAATAAACATGCAAACGATACTATTAAGAAATACTATGGAAACCTCCGACGTTGTACGATTGTTTGAATCAACAAATCAAAAACGTTATTCGATTTTCGCTAAATAAAAATGATTTTTATTCTCGGCCGAACTTGTCAAGACGTTTATCTTTTATAAACCAACAAGCGTCGCATATGATCAAGACTATGTATTGTAGTTTTGATCATATGCGACGCTTGTTGTTATTTAGTTATTTAGTAATGCAAGGATCACCCACAGGCTACCATTTAACTTAAATGTTAAAAAAATCGCTTAATCAATCCTGGAAAAAAATTTATGAATCACAAACACAAATGACCTATTTTCCATCAATATTACGAAACTGGGTAGATGATATGTATAAAACGTGACTGTCTATACATACTGAAAAGAATTCATAATATAAAACTAGTGCATATTTTTCGGTGATAAACTTACTAGAAAAATAATTAATTAATTTATCAATGAGTGGTGTTTTACGGCACGTCGGCAATTTTTGTTAACCATTTTGAGCACTTGTTTCACAATCGAGGAATATTAAAAAAAAGGAAATAATTTTATATAGTTCTAATTGCAAACTAAATAGTGATACTCAAATCTTTAATAGAGAACTAATTCAAACTTTTCACAAAAAAAAAACACACAACAAAACCAGCTCGAAAGCATTTGTCTTTAGTATGGGAAGCCATCATTCTAAATATAAAACTATAATACGGTTATTAAAGGCATAGTACCACCATTGGAAAAGGAAGTGCTTCCGTGGGGTAGTCGCAAAATTGCGGTTATAAAAAGCCTCGTTTCTTCATCTTTAAAAATGCATTTTCCTTATTGTTATGCTCATTTTTTATTTGAATTGCATTATGGATGTATTTTAAAAGTTTTGATAGCTTTGTCATGTTTGAATTGTGAATTTAGAAGAAAAAAATATGCTTGGAAAATGGGGTATGAATCCATGATTTCGGAAGTCAGTCTACTTTCACTTTGTCAACAGTGTACACACTGCAGAAAAAAAATCTCTTATATGACACATGACCAGGTTTGATAGTGCAGAGGTTGGCAAACAGTAAAATATAGGTTTCACTTCTTTCATTTGTGGTTCTTTATGAATGACAAACCTTCAAACTTTTATTATTTACTAGAGAAAAAAGAACAGAAAATCAATGGTGGTGTTACACCTAGATGTTACTGTCGGACTGGTCCCACTGGAGAACTTCGCCAACATGTGTTTTTTCTTCAGATAGCTTAAAAGTAATTCCAATACGTAATAAAGTTAATCGACTATATTAACATTCTTTACAGTTCATTGGAAACTTTGGTGATGTTTTCGTGGAAGGCGCGGAACTGTGGCACATGGGGATGAGCACGGATATCGGTAGGACTATCATCCTTTTTTAATTGTATGTTTTGCGAATGTCTCATAAGGTACCCAGCACCTTTATATGAGATGGGAAATCAAAATCTAATAACGGAATAGTTTATTAGTATCATATTGGTAAATAACGTATGAACAAGTTAGCAGTTTCCTGTTTTACCAGCCGGGCCCGATTAGCCCAGTCGGTGACGCGTCTGACTATCAATTCAAGGGTCGTGAATTCGAATCCCTGCCCGGCAACAGTCTCATGATGACTTATATACGACATTGTGTCCAATTATCATTCGTCTCGCATCTCTGATTCAAGTGGGAAAGCTATCAGTTTCTTGCAGAGATGCGGTGTGCCCGAATGCTGGTTATCCTTTCAGGACCCAAGGAAACAGTGGTCAGGTTAACTGGTCGTCTGTTAGCCCTCGCTGGTATAAAAAAGACTCTAAATATTCAATCAATCAAGCAATCAGTCAATCAATCAATCAATCAATCAACTGTTTCACTAGCATTCAAGTAAATACTTAAATTTAAATACTTAAAAACTTAAATCTATAAAAAGCAGGTGTTTATGATTTTAGTCCGGCTCCAGAAAAAAATATTGTTTGTTTCATTGACATTTATTTAAGAATGTTTACAAAACTAAATCAAATTAGAAGTAAGTGTTTAAGTATTTAAGTAAAACTTTAGAATATATTGGTGAACTTTTCAAAACATTATTTTTTTGGTGCACTACCACTACAAGAGTTGGTGTATACAGATATTTTAGAGAATATTTATACGTAAAAGTGTCAAATAGTACATGTATATAAAACATGGTTTACGCCAGTTAGACGTACAGAATGTGCACTTTACTTTTAAAGGACGCACGCCTTTCATGTATAAGTTTCCTGTACACTTTTTTTTTGAAAATTAAATATACAATCATATGTATCCGAACCATTTGTTCTTAGAAAGGGGCATAACCCTGGTTATTGTTTGAAGAGGATCCTTTTTTATAGATTTGTGACCATTATTTTGACAAATAGAGAGTTAACTAATATATTTACATTTAATTAGTAAATGAGTGTTTTATTGCAGTTATTGAAAAACATGCCGTCGAAAATGGAAATGAATGGAGATGTCAGGTTGTACCTAGAGACACGTGACTTTAGTGTCATGCAGCTGTATAAATACACTAAACATTTACTGTCATTTATGTTTAATTTGAAAATATTTCACAAAGCATCATGATATTTCATTTCTTGAAACGAATACTTTATGCTAGTATTTTTTTCTATTCAAGGAAACTACCCTTTCCATTTTCACATGTGTGGCAATGTCACCGGTAAACTTGCCATTTTAAAGGAGAACTCAATCCATGACACGTTCATGCGCGCTATCACTGTACACGGTTGCTTCGGTGCCACCGAACAAGATCTTGGAGTTAAGGTTTGTGCACGTTTATACATGGTCCCTTTTTAGTGTCCACATACAACCAGTTTTGTAGTTATATATTTATTGAAATCTTTCTCAGCTTATTTTGTTTACGTGGTTGTTTCTTATAAATACATGTACCTTGAAATACCTAGACATGTAGGTATATTGAATATGCAACACTAAACATTTAATTATATCAAATATGAAACACTAAAACATTTATTTGTATCAAATATGAAACTCAAACATATTTAATTGTATCAATATAAAACACTAAAACATTTATTTGTACCGAATATGAAACACTTAAACATTCAGTTGTAACGAATGAATACCTTGAAACACTAAGACGTTTGAAAATAGGAATATATTTACATGGATATTATATAAAAACAATAAAATCCCCATTTATAGCGTAACTATTGGAGAGTATAATCCCATAATTTCATTAAAACGTCCAACGAGTTACCGCCCCAAATCCGCTGATGTTCAAGAACAACACTCATTAAATATCTTATTAAAGAATTACCTCCCTTACATGACGGTAGAAGATTCTTACGCCCAAGAAATTAGAGCTACTGTGTAAAGCGGTTAGGCATTATTTTTGTTTGGAAGTGCATAATATTGTCATACTTCTTTGTGCAAGAGAACATTGGAATGTTTTCATAATTTCTGCCCAGTTTGCACGGCATTGGGTACTATTTGATGAAGCTTTTACAGTTTAAATATGCGTAGTGATACACTGCAAGAATTTTCAAAAATGAAGTAGTGTCATCAAACCTTCGAAATAGTGAAAAAGCAATCTGGTTTTCTGCAAAATTGGACCAACAGAGGACTTTTTATGGAAACAAGGCACTTTTAGGACCATTGGTAATAAACCCAATCTTCCAGAAGTGCATATCTTTATATGAAGAACAACACACAATTAATTGTTGTGTGAGACGTACAATACACAATCAAGTCAGCAATCTTGCAACCAGCACTTGCACCGTTCCTTGAAGCATAAACGTCACAGCACGTTCGTGTTCATTTTGCGTATCGTTACTTCACATTTTGGCGTATCGTTATTTTCACATTTTGGCGTATCGTTATTTTCACATTTTAATACATTCAACGTAGTCCGTATGCGCAAGGTGAAAGGAATGTTTTAAAATGTGAATCATTGTGCAAATTACTTGTGGAAGTATTAGTTTAGTGCTTAGCGTAGTATTGTTTCAGTAGCACTCGTCAACCGTTACTAGTTTATTTTGTCGGTCAAACCCTCAATGGGGATAATATAAAGCATTATTTCTCCGATGTAACCCTTTTGAATATATTGCACAAATATACAACGTTTCTTTTTCATTTGAATAAGTAAGGCAGACGACAAACTTGTAGCTGTCAAACACACGTGTATTAGGAGTTATCCGTGGGTTGGGGTTAGGGTGGAGGTGGGGGCCACTTGACCTGAAAATGGGTACATATGTACCCTGTACACTTCAAAACATAGGCACACACTCTACATTGCAACCATAAATTAGGTGGGTGGTGGTGGTGGTGGGGGGGGGGGGGGGGTTAAAACTCTACATTTAATCTAAATAAAACTGTGTCATCTACACAATGGATAAGCTCTTATTAAGAATAAAAACCATGAGGTTGCTAGCCTGACGTTCCTAGGCAGGAGGGGATTGATCAAGGGGTCAAAAGTCTTCACTATGTGTCCAGGAAAGAGGGTCAAAGCTCTATAATGCATTGTGCAAAAGAAAAAGGGGTCAAAACGGCGGCACATATGTACTAACCAAGATATAGGGAGTGCTTCCTCCGGGGGTGTAAATATTTAATGGATACGTAAACCTATGGAAATTATATTCTACATATGAAAATATCAAATTTCTTTTCCGATAAAGACTGATGAAATACAGTACACATTTTTCATTAAAAAAATGCGTGAAATAGAACCAAAAGCACAAAAGAAATTAAGGATCTACTGACACAATTCGGTAATTTTGTGTCCCGTACATTAGGTATCACTACGCGGTTGGTTCCTTTCTAACGACGGTAGCACGACTAATACGGTACAATTCTTCTGTGTAATTCGTAACGATTTTTTTCTTCAAAATTGTTGATAAGAAATGTGCTACAGATGAGTAAAGCAAAGGCTGGCATAGCATATACTGCAATGAGATATCACTGGTGTTAAAAACGTGATTTTTATTTGATTTTAACAGATAAAGGCAAACCAAGCTTGTCAACCTAGCACTTACTTTACATTGTTACGAAATTATACATTCCAGCCGTGCTTTGGTGACCTTGAATTCTTCAGTCAAAGACTTCAGCGATACTTGCAACTTGCTCCCTATACAATACAGTCTAAGACTGGTGAAACTATTTAGTCAAATACCTTCGTAGTAAGGAGTTGATGGTGCTCTCCATTGCTTCGTCCGTTTGTGTACCAGTAGTGACCGGAGTAGGCGTGGTAGGATACCATGCTCCTAGATCGATGCTTTAATCTTTCCTGGTAATCCACACTTGTCATCTCGTTGTCAATCACTTCTCAATTTGCATAAAAGTATCTTAGGAACTCTTCTTGGCACTTCACATGCTTCACCTTGACATTGGGTATAAATCGTTAAAACTCTAAACCTCGCGCTCTGTTGCATTGCTCCTTTCCTCCTCAAGACCAAGGTCCTCGATTTTGCTGGTTTCAATTTGCACGAGTGATGATTTCCCCCCAATATCCTGCAACATCCACCTTGCTTCTACATGGGATTTCGCAGTCACGGTCATATCGTCCACAAACGCCCGTGTTGGTGGTTGGGTAGAGCCTGATGCCATCATTGATCCACTGGAGGTGTTCTCTGCTGACTTTACGATGAGGTTCATGGCAAACAACACAATCAATATTGTACATCATGTTACGATGCCTCGGCCAGTCGGTTGTAATGTCCTTAGAGGAGAACCGCAACACAAAATTAACAAAGTAGTACTACAGCATCTGACGGAACATAACAGGAATGTGATATAGCTACAAGTTCTTCTTTATCAGCGCGTGTTAAATATATATATATATATATTATTTGTGAAAAACCAAGACATGAATGTACAGACCAGACTACGGCTAGTGCGCCTAGCTACAATGCAAACCATAGATACATTATCAAGGCCTCTGCCAAACCAATAAATTTGGTGTCGACCATGACTTATATACTATGGAATTACATGCAACACATCTGGACAGGGTGGACAAATTTACATACATGAAGTGATAGCTTTATATGAGTAGGATCCAGTTAAGGATTCATGACTACTCACATGCTATATAAAGGACAGATTTATAAACCTGTTGGATCATATAGATACAGTGAATTCATATATATTTAATTTCATAAAGGGAGATAATTAAATTCACAACAACGGAATTTACGATTTTTGGGATCTTTACAGATGCTCATTCACAATGCATGATATATATATATGGAGATAATTATTTGTGAATAACCAAGACATAAATGTACAGACCAGACTACGGCGAGTGCGCCTAGCTACAATGCAAACCATAGATACAATATCAAGGCCTCTGCCAAACCAATAAATTTGGTGTCGACCATGACTTATATACTATGGAATTACATGCAACACATCTGGACAGGATGGACAAATTTATACATTATTTATATATTTTTATATTATACAGGGTAACACATTAAGGTTTGAAACGTATTTCCAATATGTTCCTTATGATAGAATATAAATATCATATAAATATCATGGTATCAAAATTGTCAAGATGTTGGGTGGGTATCTTGAACTAAAAAACGGGATCTTCCGTAAGGCGACTGTGTCTTCACTGGATTAAGCTGTGAAACAGCCTAGCTTGAAACTATGTTAAACAATTTTGTTCAAACTGTATAATATATAAATTTTCCTCAGGCTTCTTGCCTTATGATTAGTTAACTTCAAACGAAAGGAATAATAAAATGATTCTAATATTTAGAAATCATACAGACAATTGATCATACCAATTAACTCTATACAGTATAATGTTTCAAACCTTGTAGAGTTGAACCGACTGTTGTTCAACACTATTTTAATAATGAGACCCGCTGTTCAGACAACGTGTCTGGACAGCACACGTTTGAGACTTGTTTCAAACTCAAACCAAAACTATATGTTTGGAACACTGTTAATCCCGCATAAATGTACACCTATATGTTTGAAGATTGTTTCAAACGCATGAAACAAATAGAAGTTTCAGCACGTAAATAAAGTTATTGTTTGAGAACGGTTTCAAACTAATAACAAAACTGTATGCTTGGAACGATGCTCAGTTCCAGCATAAATTACACTTATAAGTTTGGTGACTGTTCAAAACCTATGTCTTCGAACTAAGATAAAAAATCTAGTTCCAGCACGAAACTAACCTGTTATGTTTGAGAACGGTTTCAAACTACAGCATCAGCATAAACTATTATGCATGAAACACTCCCCAAGTTCCTGCACAATATATATTCCTATGAGTTTCAAACACAAGCCTTCCCAAAGCCTATCGCTAGACAGAATCTTTGTCGCAGTGCACTCTCCCCCCAACGCAATTAAGCTCATCCGAGGTTTCAAGTACACTTTGACGCTAAAAATCTCAAGCAGACTTCTTGCAACTTGCGTCGAAAGAAACAAGCTAAATATGGTATTGCTCTTTTACGACCTCTGACTCTTATATTTAGATAAACACCTAGTATTTTAAAATGGTTCATGATATTTGAATAATATTTCAATCATTGATTATAATTGTATCGTTCATCTTTTTATGATGAATTATCTTTTATAACTTATATGTGGTTTAATATTATATAATTATAGCAAAAAAATAGAGTTATTAGCCCTTCTTAAAATAATTGCTATATACAAACATTTATGCTATAAAACAACGCCATTATTTTGACAAAAATATTGGTCGAAGTAGCTTTATGAACCTAATATAACAGGGAAGAGCTATACATTATGTTATTTATAGTTACAAAATTACTCAATACTATATGTTCCTTTTTATATCATATACGTAACTGTTACTTTTCAGATCTCCCTATATTTTCAAAATTATATTATATTCGAGTTCTTTTTTCATAGGTATTAGGAAACGTAGCTTTCAACGTTTTAGGACATGCCTTTTTCACGGAAGACGGATCGGAGATTGCAACGCAATTTCATGGCAACCTTGGAGCCCAAGTGTCAAACGTGAAGGCCGACTTTACTTTCGCCACCGACACAAGGTTACTACTATAGTTTTCCGCTTCCATATTTTGTGATAAGTTACATCTGACACCCTGGGATGCGTTTCTTTAAAATAGTCCATGCCTTCTAACCACCTGCGTTACAATAACATGGAGGAATATTTCTGAATGTTATATTGTTTATGAATGATAAAAAAAAAAAATTAATTATTTCGTACGAAAAATAATGGTGGTCATTATCGTTATTGTAAAAGATGGCAGTATATCTTATATTCAACAAAACTACTTAAAGCAAGTCAAATTGAGTGCTTGAATGTTGTTTAGGAAAAACAAGACATGTTATGGAATATTTTAGATATAAGATAGTACTAACGAAAACAAAGCCCAAATAGAGTTCAATCGTTCATGGGACATAGGTCGGTGTGTAAACGCCACTTAGTGGTAACACAATATCTTGCGATGCGGATGAATTCGAAATCGGTGTTTTCAGGTTCGCTGCACGGTGTGACAATAACAGCATTTCGATTATATTCAACAATTTGTGTAACACTGAAAGCTGCACTGTCATAATTTTATTGTTCGAAATTTACTTACTCTTTCTCTTCATTATGGTTGCAGCAAGGCGTCTATATTCTGGATTACAAACCCCAAGGTTATAATGACCGGCAATTACGCTTCGGGAGCGCAGGTACATGTATATTACGTTATATAAATGAAAATTAAAATAAAAACATTAAACTATGCATGAGTATCCATTTTATTCAAAATGAAAAACAATATGATATTCCTTCGAAGAGGCTTCAACGTCACTTAGTTTTCATTGAGGATTTAGATATTTAAAATGTTATATTGTATTACTTATGTTTAAATGTAGCTAATACTTATTTATCATATAATTTACGGTGCATGAGTGTGATATTTTTTATATTGATCTAGCGTAATATCACAGGCAGTATTAATGGACCATGGTTCGTCCCTCCCTACCAACCCCGCACCCCAAATTTTTTTTTCAATTTTTTTTTTGTCAAATGTATGTTCACTCCATCCAAAATACCCATTTAACAAAAAAAAAAAAAAAAAAAAAAATAGTGAGAAACACATTTGAGTAAAGGCCTTTCACTTCAACGAACGGCCAGTATACCTCCAACTTTCTTTAGACACCCGCTGTACAAAAACTATTAAGACTATTCTTACACGGCATACACAGAAAGCTAGAGGAGGTATTACGTGACAAAATAAGCCTAACATCAGAACTATCAAGCCAGCCGTTCAGGAATAAGACCCTTTCAAGTCGCAGCTTCAGCGGCTAAATAGTTTAGTCGACAATTTTAACAGGTTAATACAGGACTTAAACGGTTCGAAACAACTGTAGCCTGTGATGATAACACGTTTTAAGGTATGCATTTTTTCGTGCACACTTATTTCATTATCACCTTGAAAGTCAACGTTTCAGTTGTATATTTCAGGGCATGTGTATATGGTACACGTTTCCATTAGAACCGTTGGATCCTTCAAAAACTGCGTTTGCTGGCGCTGAGTTCAATATGTATCAACTAAAGGAGGCCAAGTACACTCCAATGTGGAAGTTCGCCGATAATACCGTTTCATCCTGTTTGAGAGTAAGATTCGTTTTTGGATTGCCTGTACAGAGGCCACCTATGCATTTAGATACCTTTTCGTATCATGTTAAGTACCCTGTATGAAATGAAACAAGTCAATAGTGCCTACTATAGATTACTGAACATGTATGGAGAAATATTAGTCGGAACGTCAAAACAACGACTCTCAACTAATATTTCTCGAAACACGTTCAGTAACCTTTCTATTTATATATTTGATATTGACTACAAAGCCGCACGAGCTATTCTTAGAAACGACCATAGCACCGTAAGGGCTTTCAACCATCAATCATCTCAGCTTTCATCGAAGCTCCTCTCAGAGTTATCCTCCCATAAACTGCCAGTCAAATGACGTTTAACACTAAACCAGTTAGTTTCCAGTAAGTAAAATTTAACAATAAAGAAATTCCGGAAGCTCCCTGCGGGCGCTCCATGTGGATTTCCTAATTGATAGAGTTTTACTTAATGGACACTAACTGAGTGAAGTGGTCACAACTAATGTCGATTAGCAATAGTAAAATAATCGAAATATGCTAAAAGGATTTCGTCCGAGATAATTTTGATGTTTGGTAACATGAAATTGAACTTATAAAGTTTTGCTGGTCCCAGATACGTAGTTTTATGGGATTTCGTCTGTTTCTCCATACACCGTTTAATGTGACTCATGCGTTATGTTATACAAAGTGTTATAAAAAGTGTTATACAAAGTGTTATACAAAGTGTTATACAAAGTGTTATAAAAAAGTGCGTGTGTGTGTGTTTGTTTTAGATATATACCCAAGACAATTTTCAAAATGTATTATTTCAGTTTTTTAAAAAAACAAGTTTCAAACGCATTCCAACAGCGCATCGGAGGTGAATGTCAAGCTGTTGGTCCAGTATATTTGTTATAATTGAAATGTGTAAACAAGCAATTTCTTTTTATTGATTTATTTTAGCTTATTTTCTGAGATTATATCTTCAATATATAAATCGCTCTCAAGTCGACATTTTTGCAGGACAAATACTTAATTTTGTTTTCGGGAGACGGTCGGATCGCGCCTTGGATCGAACCATTGACTAGTGTAAGCGGCCATTGCTTCCTCTACTACCCCCACACATTTTGTTATAACATAAATCAACGTATGTACCCAGTACGAAGCACGCCCATGCTTCATATCTTGTCTTATATGTCATCATTGTACACTCGCTTAATTTATTCTATTCAAATTCAGGGCGGTATGAACTTTGATAACATTTTAGAAGAAAATGGTAGTGTACGCGGCTGTATGAACTATGAACCGCTTGAAAATCCTAAAAACAAGACATCCAAACCTGTGAAAATCCAAATAATACGTCTTAATGGTGAGTTTCTATGTATACAATATAATTAAAGATTCACACGCACATATCGCATAATAAAAGTGTTTATTCTATACCTGTAAGTGTATAGCCAACCACCTGCTCCAGGTATTACCACGTGACCGTACAATATGTACAAGTTTACTGGATCCAATAACTTTTATATTGTGCAGTTCAAAATTCAAGATGGCGATTAAAAAAAGAAAATAAATTTAGAAATTCCAACGATAAAAAACAAACAACCGACAAAAACAGTAAAACAAATTTAAACAATTTTTGTTCGATTCTTTCTTTATCATTAATATTTTGCATTTAATAGATTTTCATCATGTATATAAATAATATTCAGAAATAGTGTTCAGCAAATGCCACGTTTTCCTTTAAAATGTAGGCCCGCCATTGATGTTTGTTCTTTATTTTATAGTAAAGAAAACTGTTTGCATGCTTTTCATTGATTGAAAGACCGAAATGAAAGAATTGAAACTAACATTTTGTTTGTTTATCAACCTCTGCACTACCATTATATGATGTGAAACAATAGTGGTCGTTCAGCAAATAAGAGAGTTATTAACTGTTTACTGTTGAAAAAGTAAAAGTAGACGTCAGAAACCATGTATTCATACTCCAATTTTCAAGCATCAATTTATTTTTTCTAAATTCACAATTCAAACATGACATTGCTTTAAAAAAAATTCAAAAACATCAATTATGGCATTTAGATAAAAAAAAATATGAGCATTAAAATAAAGAAAATGCATTTTCTAAAGAAGAAGAGACACGGACTATTTATAACCGCCATTATGCATTACCTCGCGGAAGCATCTCCTGTTTCCAGTGGTGGTACTGTGGCTTAATTAATATTAACAACTCAGTACAAGACACTGAAAACGTAAATAACTAAGTTTATAATGTTAATTTTTATTTCAGCTTTTAAGAACATCAACTTTAATGTTTGGATCAGAGGAGGATGGTTTGAACTTATGCAGTTGGGGTATGTATTTGTTGGAATTCGTATAATGTCTCACTACACAGTTATGCCCCCTTTTTCCCACGGAAGCAAGATTATTACGCCTATGTACTTTGGTTATGCAATATTATTAAAATGGTTCATAGTGGTTGTGATTTCTTGCTGCAGATGAGTAGAGCAAAAGTTGGCATAGCATATACTGCAATAAGACATCACTGGTGTTAAAAAAGTGACTTTTATAGGATTTCAACATATGCATGTATTTATGAGCATTTGAGGACTTCTTTTTTTCAAAAAAGCTCAAGGTGTTACTGCACCCTCTTTTAAAAAAAACAACTTAGTCAACCTACCAGTTATTGTGGATTTTTATGTGGGAATACATTCCTGCTATGGAAAAAAATACTTAAAATCAATCTATGTGGAAATCTGTTTTTACCATTGAAATCCTAGACCTTATTTTATATAGAATAAAGAACAAAATTCAACTGTTTAGTGAGACATTATAAGTCAGTATGTCAGGATGTGTGTTTTTTCTCAAAGTTTAGGCTTGACAGCATACCCGAGGCCTAGATATTCGTTAGGAGGGGCATCGTTGGCTTAAGTTGGCTGTGTAGGCACGGCCCATTTTGCAGATAACTTCCCTAATTTCCATCAGCGTGAAACCCTGTGACGTTACTGGACTATGAACGTTTCTAAAACAATACGTTTCGTATTGAGGAAGAGATATTTGTAAATATAAATAAATAAATCCGTTATGATTAAAACATAAATTCTATAAGGCGTTTTATCTAACATAACTTTAAATGAATGCATCTGAAAATGCAACAGTTGGAACACTAATTTTGTATTTCAGGTGTGGAGATAGTACACGATGCGTGCAGTTGGCAAGGTAATAAATAATACTATCCTCGAGCTATTCTGCTCACTTTTTTTTATGTCCGTCGTCCGTCTGGAGCGTAAACAATTTCTTTAAACAATTTGTCTGAAACCACATATTCAAATATGATAAACTTGGGCACAATGTTCGTTGGGACCTTTGAGAATTGTGTTTTCACTTTCGAGATACGTCCCCAAAAAATGGCAGTCATGACTAGAGCTGTCAGGTTTACAGATTTCAGTAACATGTATACATACGAACGCTAATAAACGACATGCCTCCGTTTTCACGTTGTTCAAACCTGGATGTTTTGTATATACATTATCATAGTCTAAGTTGTATTGCTAGCTTATTACTAGTATATACCGTAAATGTTAAAATAACTCACCAAACAAATGACTGACATGTCGCTCATGACATTGCATTTTTGAAATAACTGGCTCTGTGAATCTAACTACACAGTCATAATAATTAATAATGCCGTGAAACACACAAGAATGGTTGGGAAATATTCAATAACAGCCTGTTTCTTCGTCATATGATATATATACTAATTTACCAAATTAAATGGGGTCTGGGGTCAAGGTAAGTGAACACGGATATAAAATTAGTAAACGTGTATTGCTTTTTAAAAACGACACGAATCCGTTTACACGTGTAAACGTGACAGCCCTTGTCAGGACCTGCTGTGGTTTTTTTTTTTCGTTTTTAAGCATTAAACAACTTCTGCTCTGAAATCATTGAACCAATTTCAAAGCAATTTTGCTGAAATGTTACTTTAGTGACCTTCTAACAAACTTGTGTTATTGGCCTACCATCAAACAAGATAGGCGCCGGGCTCAGACAATTTTTACATACGATTAAATACCAAGGGAAATATGTAAAAAAATGTCTTCTCTGAAGCAACTGATTCAATTTTAATATAACTGAGTCATAATGTACCTTAGACGGTGCCATTTTTAGAATGAATAAATGAATACTTAGCGTCATTTTATGCCACATCGGGGGCTAACAGACGATCAGTTAACCTAACCACTGTTTCCTGGGATGACATGTTTAACAATGCTCGAGCACAACCCATCTCCGCAATTGACAGATAACTTACCCACTTGAATCAGCGGTGATAGACGAATGATAATGAGACACAATGTCGTATCTCAATCATCACGGAGACTGCTGCCGGGCGGGGAGTCAAACTCACGACCCCTGGATTGATAGTTAGACGCGTAACCGATTGAGCTAATCGGGCCCTTTTAGAACATTTTGGTTTGGTTTTTCCGACGTCAGTCATCGAATGGGGCTGCCAGGGACTGCTCAGGTGTTGTTGTTTTTTTCATTTTGAAAATTTCTGAACCCACAACATTTTCTTTTAACTTTATCTGAATTGTTTCTTACCCCACAGACCCTATATCAAAAACTGTGTTTTTGTGTCCAAGCAATAAACTAGATTGCCACCACCGATCGGAATTATTTTACATAGTTTTATATACAGAAAAACTTAAAAAAAAACTTACTTTAACAAAACATTGCCATAATTAGTACTCTTCAGATGTGCGACTATTTATGATGGCCGCTAGGGGTTCACCCACTTTTTTTTTCAAACGCGCTCGTGATTGTGTCTGTCATGGACCTAATTCTATAAATAAATATTATGCAACAAGACCATGACCATGAACGCAGAACAACATCTAAGCCGGTTAGAAGTTACATGGAATTTTCTATTGGCTGGCGTAGAAAATACCATATAACTTCTCACCTATACACTGAATTACACCTGTTAATCTCTCTGCACATTGTTTCTTTAAATAATTCACTTCAAATTTAGTTTGTATCTTTACCCTGTTCTTGTAACCAAGACGTCATAAATATATACGTTGACGTCATTATTCTGACGTAACATATATCTCTGTTTTACGGTTTCCTACAACAAATTTCATCAAGTTTTAAAAATAATTTTGTAGACGTTAACACGAAAATATATAATTTTATTATGGTTCAGATTCGTGAATATGAAATAGATTACAAAGAATTATTTAGTTCCAGATTTTCGTCAGGACATGTTAGAAACTTGTCACGTGACATGGAATATTATAAGAATTTTACATGGGTTTGAGGCAATCGTGAAACATCGGGTATTTCCGTATCCTCCGTATAATACACCACGTGTATAGCTCTAGAATACACCAACGCTATTCGCCTGTGTTACAAGTCTGTGTTCATTCCCGTGAAAGTAACAAATTATGTATCCGTCATTAAGTTGAATATATGGCGTTATTATATTCATTTTTTTATTTATACACTCGACATGGGTCATGTTTATAGGGAAATTTAAAATATCAGTCTTGATTAACCAATGTTTATATTTTCAACGTACATGTATATAAACATGTACAACATAAAGGTGGCATAAGGGGGCCGCTATTTTGTTTTATCATGTGACTGAAAGTAGTTTAAAAATGGCGCCTTATTATGTCAGAGGTCTATTGCGTAGCATAAAGGCCGAGGTGATCAGATTGGGGTTTGAGGTTCGGATAGAAAATTCCGTCCCGAGGGATAACTGTTTTGGCGGAAACGAGGCCCGCGCAAACAGTTATCCCAAGGGACGGAATTTTCTATCCGAACCGAAAGGCCATGAATAATTCTTTTTCTTGCATACCAAACAGAGATCTATAAAATAATTATTAGAACTTATTTTATCATTATTATTTTTTCAACAGTCGCTTTTAAGACGTTTTAAATCATAAGATTTACGTCATATATTTTTACGTTACGTCATCAATGAGACTTAACGTCATAGCGAGAGAACTTTATCTCGGCCCTGGGGTGAGATGGAAAGATATTCGTATCTAGTGTGCAAGAAAGAGATTTCCTCCATGGGGGAAACCCGTATCTTAGGCCTATATGAGCAGAAATGGGAGAAAATCTTCTCCTCTTAAACTAGTCGAATGCTAGAGGTTTTATATTTTGAAATATGTATTTATGCACAGTGCCTTTTTAGAACTATGTGTTGCCCTCATGTAAGATGTCTGCCTAGGCTCTGCCCATTGTAATCTATAATTTATAATAATGTTTTATACAGGGCAAGCAAACAACAAAGTACTGTTACTAAGAGCATAATTCTTGGAAGAACTCCAAATGCTGAACCGGAAGGTTATCCAGATGCACCTACTAAAGCCCAGTGAGTAGAAAGTCATTTTTCCTAAATCAAGTGAACGATGTCAATATTAGTGTTAAAGAGAAATAGATAGAAAAACAGAGAGTAAGAAAGGCAGAGAGACACATACACAGAAAAAAGAAAAAGACAAAGTCAGACAGACAGACAGACAGACAGACAGACAGACAGACAGACAGACAGACAGACAGACAGACAGACAGACAGACAGACAGACAGACAGACAGACAGACAGACAGACAGACAGACAGACAGACAGACAGACAGACAGATTTCGGTAAGAACACACAAGTAGTATAACATCACGATGGGATGCAAAACGCTAAATAATTTGTCCCATATACGTTGAAGTTACACACACTGTTGTTGTTTTTTTCAACGGATGGTTTTAACCCAAATTTTGACATTATATATCAGCGAAACAGACTTTGTTGCTGTAAACGTACTTTAATTTTCAAAATATGTTGAATACAGTAAAAAACCTGTGTAAGCGGTCACCTCTATTAAGCAGCCACCTGTCTTAAGCAATCATGTTTTCTATTTCCCATTTCTATGCTTTCAGAGTAAATTAACCTGTTTTAAGCAACAACCTGTCTTAAAGGCAACTTTACTGGCTCCCTTAACTGGCTGCTTAAGACAGGTTTGATTGTACTTTAGAAAATATCACAAAAAGATGGTTATGGTGGACAGCTTTCAATATGAAGATCTATGAAGCTGTAGTGTACGAGAATTTTGAATAAAAATAAAAAATCAGTAAAGCTCGACATTAAATACGCATTAAATTAAGTTTCATTTCACTATTTTACGCCTATCAGGGATTAAGGTAAAACATATTAAATGTTTACTGTTTTTTGGAGAACACTAAATTTACATTGATTTTGCTCAATCAAAATATATTTATTACATTAGAATTGTTTTACTGGTCCGATTTTCGAAAATTTAACATTCTCACTTTCATGCATTTAAAGCATTTTCATTGGATAATGTCAATTTTTTTTTGGATTATTTTTTTATAAAACCTCTCGAGTCGGACTACTTTCTTCGTTCCTAGCTGTTATGTATTCCTACGTATTTACTATGCAGGAGATTATTTAGTTTTCATTGTTATACTCTACTTGAGGGACGTCTCAAACTAAATAAAGACAACTCCTACATAAAATCCTACGGACTTTATTCGCAGGTGGTTTGACTTTCTTTACACGTGCATAAATTTGAGAACAAATGAATCTAATCCTGTAGTACCACTGAAAAGGTGGATCTCCTGATGTCTGATTCACACGGTCTATTTAAACATTTTAAATACAAATGTGATATTTTTAGTCTAAAGAAGAATTTTTTTAAAAAAGCAAGCGTCGAAGATGATCGAGACTATAGAACAAATTAATCTTTCTGTTTCAGGCTGCCTCATATTATTGGGGTGATGTGGTATGATGGACCTTCTTTTGTACAATCAACTTATTTCAATCATTTCAAGCCTGATGCCAGCGGCGCATGGACTGCTGGAGCCCTAGGTTTCAAGCCTGAAAATTTGTTTTCGAGTGCTGTCACTAGTACGTCAACTGACATCAGATATGGATTTATAGATAAGGTATTAAAGAAATTTCACAGAGACAAAATACAGAATTTGTCTCAACAGTGTAAAAGTATTTATTATTGTTGACCAAATATTAAATCACAGCCCGCAATCAAGTCACTCATTGGCCAGTATCGGGTTGTGCTTAACCATTAACGAATAAAATGGAAATGCATTAACACATTTCTCATAAATAAAATAAACTACAAGGACGGAATCAACCATTATCTCCGAATTGGGACCGGCTTCCTCGTTGTGATTCAATAAACATTCCAACACTTAATTACTTAACAGAAAGTTACAGGTGATGCATCTTTAAGGTAGATCGTGGCGTTCCTATCGGATATTTTAAAATCTGGCGTAAATTATCATAAATTTGTACACATATGCTATGATGTATCAACTTTCGTTTTAGCTTTTTTTTAAATATAATCCGTCCGTCCGTCCGTGTGTAACAGCACTTGTGGGTTGAGTTGCCAGTACAGAATGGACTTGTGGGGTTTTTTGGTACTTGTGGGGTGAAATGTTCACCCCACAAGTGCGAATACCCGTGCAAATGGCATTGTGGGGTTAATTTAATTTTCTTCACATTTTTTCATTCTTTTTTAGTGTCATTAGGGTTGGATCTCAAGGTTTGTGATATTAGGGTTAGAAAGAAAATATTTTTTATTTTGTTTTCTGAAAAAAAAGATGTTTTATAACATATCAAAACCTCACCCCACAATTACACTTCCAGCAGAACGTCCGTCCGTCCGTCCGTCCGTCCGGAGCAGCAGTAGTGGGTTGCATTGCCAGTACAGAATGGCATTGTGGGGTTTTTTGGTACTTGTGGGGTGCAATGTTCACCCCACAAGTGTGAAAACCCGTCCAAATGGCATTGTGGGGTTAATTTTATTTTTTTCACATTTTTCTTTTACTTTTTTTTCGCCTTTTTTCATTCTTTTTTAGTGTCATTAGGGTTGGATCTGAAGGTTTGTGACATTAGGGTTAGAAAGAAAATAGGTTTTGTTTTGTTTTATGAAAAAAAAGCTGTTTTATAACATATAAAAACTGCACACCACAACATCACTTCCACCAGAACGTCCGTCCGTCCGTCCGTCCGTCCGTCCGTCCGTCCGTCCGTCCGTCCATCCACCAATATATTACCTACCTGTTTGGGCCGGTGGCCTCTTTAACTAATAAACGAACTTGAAATTTGAACTAACTTTATGTTCGTTTAAGTGTTGCTTGGCTATTTTCTTTGGTTCGCACGCTTTAGTGCGAAAACCTTTCTGAAATGTTTTTTTTTTTTTTTTTTTGAAGAATTAAATTTTTTGATTAATCAATCTAAAACTTAACATGATATACAACTATCAAGTAAAAAGTACATTTTTTTTAGAGAACTGTATGTATTTTATATGTCAAAATTAATATACAAATCAAATGAAACTTCGTCACGTAATTGATTTTTATAAAAACTATTGTGGAGAGAAATTATATAAGAATCATGTTCTTTTGTTTCAATCCTCTTTACTATGTATGTTGTGGAATATGTTGTACATAACTTATGAATAAATATATTCAAACAATGAAAATTCACGCTTAATTGTGCAAAAAAATGCTCTGCTACAAGTTCTTGAATGTTAAACTTTATTAATTTCACTACAATATAACTGAATAAAAAGAAGGGCGTTCACGCTAGTCTGTTTTCACAATTCGAATTCAAATTAAAAATGGAACACGGTAAACTTTTATCCAGGCTGGTGGTAACAGAGTGTTTAACGACCCAAGCGCAAAAGACGACAACAACCTTTCAACTTTTGACGGGAGTGAAAGTGCAACATTCAGAGATGGGGACGGATCTGTCACACAATGTACTTCCAGCGACCCTGTCCCGGCACAGCTTGTCATACCTAAACAAGTGTTACTGACAGAGAATTGCACATTTCGCGAAAACTGGAATATGTGTATATGCCCCGATCTTTACGGAAAGGTAGGTTAATGGATTCGATTTATTTTCAGATGGGGTATAGTTCAATTTCTTAATAAATGTAGTTTTCAATCAGGAATTTTTTTTTAAAATTTTTGTTTGGTTTACAGACGGTTCTAGGATTTCCAGTAGGGCGGGGATCCTGTGATGATTGTAAAACCCCCGGAGGACGGTCTTCTTGTTCCATGGGCTGGGGTACAAGAATTTTATGGAAAAAAAACAATCAAAATTCAGGATAACTTAGTTTCTATGACGTGTAGTAAACTTTATTTTAAAACTAGTGCACCACTCTTTTGTTAATAAAAGTAAATAGTTCGTAAAAGGTCCTACATTTCTCGTTTTGTTATGTATATGTGTATACACTTGGCAACAAAATATGTATAAACCGATTGTGATATATCTTGCTGTAGATGAATAAAACAATTGCTGGCATAGCAGTCATCACTATTATCTTGAAACATTGGTCATTCTAAGTTTTGTTATTTGTTAACTAATCGACTTTATTTTAGAGCAAGTGAAAACTATGTTGTTGTTTTTTAAAAAGAGATATCACTGCACTCTCTTTAATAAAGACTCAAACTGGTCAACATATCAGTTATTGGTCACTTTTCCTCGGCAGGAATGAATCCGCAGATAAATATGCACACTAACTTGAAGGTTGACGATCATTAAAAGATCCATCTGTTAATATCCTATAAAAGTCACCTTTGACACCAGTGATGTCATAATTATGACAGTATACGCCACCTTTTGCCCTTCTCGTCTTCAGTAAGAAATCACAGCCCCTATCTATGATTCTGGTTTGAAATATTTTCAAAAAGGTTCATAGAGACTGTTAATGTTTTGCTCCCGATGAGTGAATCAACTGATTGATTGAATAGTTAACAATCAGTTAACCTAACCACTGTTTCTCGGGATCCTGGAAGGTTAACCAGTACTCGAGCACACCCAACCTCCGCAAGTAAATAATAAATGTCCCACTTGAATCAGCGGTGAGAGACGAATGATAATGAGACGCAATGTCGTATATCAAACATCACGGAGATTGTGGCCGGGCGGGGATTCGAACTCACAATCCCTGTTTTATATTCAGACGGGTAACTAATAGGGGCCAGTAGCAGATGAATGAAGCAAAAACTGGCATAGATAGATAGATATATTTATATCAGTAATGAATGCATACATGGACAGTTAAAACAACATGTACATTAACTAAAATTATCACATACATAAGGCATTGTGAGCCATGGCATGCACACCACCACCAAGGATAACACAAAAAAGAGTAATTCTTCCATTGTGGTCATTTGTGTTGTTAGCATGACATATAGACGCAATCAATCAATCAAAACCTTAATTATCATAGAAAGTAATTGCACTAATAACTAAATAAGACTTAAGTAGACAATTCGTGCAATATCAGTATTAAGTTGATTAAATATATCACTTTATATAACTTGCACAGTTACATTTAATTTCTTACATGTTTAAATGAATATCACATACTTAAATGATACATTATTAATAATGCATTTATATATAAAAAAAACAAAAAAACAAAAGATGTGATTAAAAATTATACTAAGTTATCGAGCAAATGAGACTTAAAAGCAGCCTTAAAACAAGGGAACTCGTTCTGTTATGTATATTTGTATGTACAGTCAAACCTGTGTAAGCGGCCACCTCCATTAAGCAGCCACTTGTCTTAAGCAGCCACATTTTCTATTTCCCATTTATATGATTTCAGAGTAAACTAACCAGTGTTAAGCAACAACCTGTCTTAAAAGGTCACTTTAGCTCATTCCCTTGACTGGCTGCTTAAGAAAGGTTTGACTGCATTATCCATATAGTGCAATAAGATGACATACCGAAACTAATGTTATGTGTGGAGCGCGTGGTCTAGTGGTTGAGCACCGAACCTATGATCGGAGGGTCGTAAGTTCGATCCTCCACCATGGCTATGTGCTGTGTCCTTGAACAAGACACTTTTTCCGCACATGCTTTGTACTGGTTCTACCCAGGAAGACTTCGAGCGTGATTTGTCTAAGTTGTAAGAACTTATTTCACAATCGAAATGAAATAAATAAGTTTAAACCAACTAATGTTATAAGCAACTTTTATTGGATTTTAATAAATGGGTCGACATTAACGCATTGTGGGACATCGTATTTTGTTTAAAACCTAGCATAACATTACTGCAATAAAATATACTTTACCAGAAGTAAAAGTAACTATTGGAGTTTAACAAGTGTATGTATTTTAGGGGATATGGGGATTTCTTTATTTTTAAAAAAAATGTTAGGCTGTCGGTGTCACTGCACTGTTTTATGGACAACACTTCTTTAAACATTCCTCTTTGTGGATTTTATACCGAGTCATTCCTGAAGCATATTTTACAGAACATAGAAAAAATTCATAATGATGATTAGGAATTGATTGAACTGAATATTGATTGAATATCTAGCGTCTTTTTTATGCAATTGAGGGCTAACAGATGAACAGTTAACCTAACCACTGTTTCCTGGAATCCTGAAAGGTTAACCATTAGTCTAGCACACCCCATATCCGCAAGTAACTGATAACTTTCCCGCTTGGATCAGCAGTGAGAGACGAGTGATAATGAGATGCAAAGTCGTATATCAAACATCACGGAGATTGTGGCCGGGCGGGGATTCGAACTCACAACGCATGGATTGACAGTCAGACGGGCTAATGGCTGAGTTAATCGGGCTAATTATTGAATCAGAAATAATCATACCATTGAGTCCATGTTTGATCTTTATCTTCCATGACGTCTCATTATTTTATCTCATCTTATCTAGGTGAAAGTCTCCACTCTTGATTCTGGAGTCACTGGTGACTTTGACAATTCTGCGCAAATGAAAAGAACAAAGTTTACAGAACAGACTGACAAGGCATACGAAGATCATACAGCAGAAAGATCTGCTCCTGAATTTATGGTCATCCTAGGCGCTGAGGAGTACTTCTACGACATGCAGTTCAACAACTCCTTCCCAAAAAAATTCAGATTAGAAGCAAAAGGTGTTGAAAAGTATGTATTTGTAGATTATTTCATTAGCTGCGGTGGGCATCAACGTTGCATTAAAAGTGTTTGTTTCAAGAAAATAAGAAGACTTTTATTTTTCGGAATCTGTCAAATAGACAAGAAATATTATTTGTGTAATATCACTTCTTTCATTGCTCGGTGTTTTCCGTATAACTCGGCTCTCGTACGTAAATAACGAATGTATTTTCGGACTTGCCGAGACATTACGTCATACTGATTCACGGAAACAAATATGCCCGATTTTTTTCTCGTTTCTTATAGAGAAGATCTGTTTAATATATGGTAAATGTAAAATTTTACGAGTTATGTTAGAAAACGAATCTTATATTCGTGCTCATTTATTATTCAATTTATCAAACTCGCTGGGGAAAAATAATATCATACTCGCCAGATGTCTCGCATGGTATATGTTTTCCAACTAGTATGTATTAAACATTCAATAATTAATGAGAACTCGTGTAAGATCCCCTATGTATGACTTATATCATTACAAAGGTATATATGGTAATTAAATGGCCACTTAACACATTGGTCTTTCTTTTATAATATATGCTGCATATTCTTAACAAAAACGAAAATAAAACAGGAACTTTGGCTGAAACACACGTCACTACGAATTAGTAAGACTGTCGAAACAGTTTAATTTCTGTACAAAATAACTGACACAGAAAAAAGTATCGTAAATGCAGAGTCTTTAATCTGTTTAATGCAGGTTAATTTGCTCTGAAAGCATAAAAATAGAAGATAACAAATGTGGCTGCTTGAGACAAGTGGCTGCTTAACAGAGGCGACCGCTTATACAGGTTTGACTGTATAGTAAATATGAATATAATTAGGTTGTTCAAACATACTGAACCTATACATTCATTATTCTAGAGAACGAACTATTTAGGATTGTTGATATTACTATATTATATACTGCATGGTAATACAGTTTGTATACTGTATGGTATACAGTTTGTATCCGTCCACTGGTTCTATAGATGATGTGAAATTATAGTATCTTCTTTATTCTCCCACATTTGCGTTTGCGAGAGCGAGCATCGCTCCGCCTACTGACCTCGTGACGTTGTTTGCCCATGTGACGTTGTTTGCCCATGTAAATACGGACAATTTAGTGTTAACTTAAACATTGTCAGCTTGTCTAAGGACAAATAAAGCGCTGGATCAATATCGACCGCTGATTGGATCATCGACTTGATTTATTGACAGCCCTCGTCAGGTCAATTCATGATTCTCCCATTCTACTTTTGGACAGGTAAATCAATCAAGCGTGATAACTTATAGGATATTGACAATAATCTATATCCATTATCATTCAATTCAAGTTAAATGTTTGCAAGAAAGTATATAGAAAAGGAAATGCAACTGATTGAGATTTTGTAAACGCTCGCATATTCACGCAAAATCTCGCAATATCTCGTTTTAAATTATCTTAACTTCCATTCATTCCAGGAATACAAATCAAAATTCTTACATTAGAGAATGAAATTGTCATCAAAACAATACCATTCCAAGCAATTTGTGTTTACAATTGTTGAAGTGCTTCTGATTATAAAATTTAAAATAACGACAAATTACGATAAAAAATTCCTTCAAACCTCAATATCTTTAACTGAAGATCATTTTGCATGATCGAAACATGTTTAAACATCTAAGATTACATACAACTTTCGTATAATTATGTAAAGAAAACCAGTTGCCTGTGGATTATGAATGATTAATTTTCCAAATCCGTCGTATGCTATTTTATCAACATTTAGACAGGAGATGCAAGTTTCCTATCCTTCTATACAAGTCCTTGCTGTTTGTAAGACAACGATGATTTGTTGCATTTAATAATGTAGTAAATGTACATAATCCAATATTTTGATAGTTTCATAAAGCCAACTCTGGGTAATAAGTAATTAGAAAAAAGTAATTAAAGCAAGTTTAATTATAGTGTTAAAATAAATGATTGATACATTTAAAAGATGCTGTAAATTATTATTATTTTCATTATTATTTCTAGGTTAAAATTTGAAACAGACTTCATTTGTGTATACTAGAAGATGTGAAAGGTGCTAAGAAGCAAATGACAATATCTAATTTCCCCATAGTATTGATTTTTACTCTTTTATTAAAGTGGGAAAATCAGAAATACACCGGAAACTCAGGTGGCAGACATATAATTAATTAAATGATTGATTGAATATTATGCGTCATTTTTACGCCGTCGAGGGCTAATAGACGATCGGTTAACCTTACCACTATTCCCTGGGACCCTGAAAAGTTAACCAGTACTCGAGCATACCCCATCTTCGCAAGTAATTGATTACTTTCCTACTTGAATCAGCGGTAGAGACGAATGATAATGAGACACAATGTCGCATGCCAAGCATCACGGAGACTGACAGACGGACGGACTGACGGACGGACGGACGGACGGACGGACGGACGGACGGACGGACGGACAGACAGATAACATCAAAGTCTAACTGAACTCGAACAGATAAATGATTCTATAGAAATATATGACATATGAAAGAGATAAGTGAAGGATGTCACATTAAATAAGTGAATTACGAATCTTTCAGAAATAAGCCGATTATTGCTGGTATTTGCCTTCCTGATGGAGCAGAGTTTGGAACTGACTTCAAACTTTTTTCTTGGACACCGGATGATGTGTTCTGGGGTAACGACGAATTTAAATTCGTAAACAGTTTTGATGAACTAAAGGCGGACACGTCTATGAGGAGAGTGTATTACCACAACAGGTACCAGTACAGATGTCACTCATGATAGACAGAGATCATGTTTTGTTAACAGTCTTTCTTAACCATTTTTATAGTGTTATTATGTCTTCCACTCTCATGGCAAACAAGTATTGATAATTTGTGTTTTTAGGATGTCCATCCGTATGTCCGTCTGTCATAAAATCTTACCCTAAGAGCAAACTCCACCGACATCCGTCATGGGAAGGATCAGTGCAGGGTCTAGTTGCATATATTTTTGTGTGTATTTTATTGGGTTATGGCAATTTTTATTTTCGGAATTAAAGATATTTTATCACGTTTCTTCTCTTGAATCATCCGTTGGATTTCATTGAAACTTGCTTGTGTTTGTGGTCTAGTTCCGAAAATCACTTTTCAATATGATGTTTTGCTTTTCGGAATGAAAAAAACACCCGGGGAACTCCTCCATCATCTGTGGTTGCATTTAGCCGAAACTTGGTGGGATGGTATCTTTAATATAACTTTTTGTAAATGAAATAGCTGTAAACCATTCGTGTCTGTGAACTTTTTAACGCCCTGTATATTCAAAGTTGTACTAAGTGATAAGTGCAAAGTCGTACTAACTTATCAAAGCAAATTTGTATTGACGTGTGTGTACGATGTCGTACTAACTTGTCAATGCAATGTCATACTAAATTGTCATTTCAATATCGTACTAACCTGTTTTTTATAATCTCGTTTTAACTTGTCTGTCCAAAGTTGTATTAACTTGTCAGTGCAATATCAGACTACTTTGTCAGCGCAACGTCGGACAAACTTGTCAGTGCAATATCAGACTATTTTGTCAGCGCAACGTTGTACACACTTGTCAGTGCAATATCAGACTGCTTTGTCTTTGTACTAACTTGCATTGTCAGCGCAACGTCGTACAAACTTATCAGTGCAATATCAGACGTCTTTGTCTTTGTACTATTTTGCATTGTCAGCGCAACGTCGTACAAACTTGTCAGTGCAATATCATACTAACTTGTCTGTACATTGCCGTACTAACTTGTCAGCGAAACGCCATACTAACATGTCTGTATAATGTCGTTTTAACGTGTCTGTCTAAAGTCGTACTAACTTGTCAGCGCAATGTCGTGCTAACTTGTCAGTACAATATCAGACTTGTTTTGTCTGTGCAATGTCGTACTAACTTATCTGTACAATGTCGTATTAACTTGTCTGTAAAAAGTCATATTAACTTGTCAGTGTAATATAAGACTAACTTGTCAGTACAATCACGTACTGAATTAACATTGTAATGTCGTTATAACTTGCCAGTGCAATGTCTTCCTAACTTATCTGTACAATGTCGTATTAACTTGTCTGTAAAAAGTCATATTAACTTGTCAGTGTAATATAAGACTAACTTGTCAGTACAATCACGTACTGAATTAACATTGGAATGTCGTAACTTATAAGTGTACTGTCGCTTTAACTTGTCAGTGCGATGTCGTACTAACTTATAAGTGCAATGTCGTTTTAACTTGTCAATGCAATGTCGTACTAATGTGTCTGTACAATATCGTATTAACTTGTCAGCAAAAAGTTCTAACTTATAAATACAGTGCCGTACTAACTTCTTTGTACAATGTCAGTGCAAAGTTGCAAAGTCGTACTAATTTCTTCGTGCAAAAATCCACTAACTTATCATTGCAAAGTCGTATTAACCTACCAGTGCAAATTCGTATAAATGTTCAGTGTAAGTTAAACCTTGAACTGTTACTCTCGTTGACCAGGATGCTATACATAAAGTTTCAAAACAGAAACACAAGAAACCCCGCTTGGGATGCGCATGATACGGATCACTGCCCGGGAAAGGCCTGTCCTACGTTCACCGTCGAGATGCTGCAGAATAACCTCGCGTATACCAGGTGTTTTGATGCAACAGAGGAAGAGGTTTGTCGTTTTTTTTTCTTTAAAGGTCACTCAATATTGTTGACATCGAGTGTCGTTTATATTAGAATTGGCGGAGGATTTAAAATATTCTGCAATCTATTCCACACGTAACAGCCACACATATAAATTCTTCAATTCTGCGTTAAAAATATTGGAAAATGAACTAATGTCAGAATTACGCGATCCGCTTCTTAAGAAAATGATATCAAAGGGTTGATTGGTTGAACATTTAGCGTCCTCTTAATTCCAACGATGGCTAACAGACGATCAGTTATCCCAACCAATCTTTCCTGGGATCTGCGAGATAAACCTGAACTCGAGCCCACCCATCCCCAATATCAACGGATAACTTTCCAACATGAATCAGTGGTGGGAGACAAATGACAATGAGACACAATGTCGTATATCAATCATCACGGAGACTCTGGCGGGGATTCAAACTGAATAGACTAATAGACGTACTACTGACTGAGTTAATCGGGCCTCAAAATACAATGTCATGTGGAGTGTTAACAAAATAGTTCCTTTTCATGAATCAAATACGTACTATACAACTAAGTTATCGTAATAAAAGACAGAAGCTAAGGTAAAATTTGAAAGCAAACGCAACACAGGCAAACATGTTTAAATGGCCACCTCTATTTAGCAAACACTTTTCTTAAGCAGCCAGTTTTGCTATTTCCCGTTTCTATACTTCAAGAGCATATTAACCTGCATTAAGCAGCAAGCTGTCAAAATGTTGACTCGCTGCTTAAGACAGGTTTGACAGTTCATAAAGTCCCAATATAATAAATAATTGTTATCCCGAAGATGTTTTTATTTTATTGTTATAAAGGGAAAAAGGCTGAACGCTTCCAAATCAAATCAGTTATACACCTTTAGGCGATATTTATCACTAAGCAATGGTTTTTATGTTTATTGAATAATTTACTTTTTTATGTATAAGTATGATGTAGTTACCAGTTTTTGATCACTCAAGAATCGCCGTTAAATATTTCAATGCAAAACGGAAGTTGACACATTACATGCTTGTATATAACGTTAAAATAACTATAAATTAATAATTTTCTACCAAAAAGAAATAACAAATACATGTCAGTTGCCTTCACCAATCAAGTTAGATCACGGCGACTCTAAAATACTTCCAACAAAATGGCGGCACCTGATTTCAATCACATGACTGGATGACGCAATGTGTCAAACCTAACACGAGGCTGTAGAAGTGCAAATAAATGCGCAAGCAGATAAAACTGCACTTAGCTTTCACATGAATAAGTATTTCTCGATAGATTTATTCCATAACAATAAAATCACGTAAGAGTTTGTGCATGCACACTGGGGTATTCCAATTTTATGTTTTACCAATTTGTAGATAACATTATATGATTTCAGAAATAATGTTGTGAAAAGATTTCAAATATGCCGCGTGTTCCTTTAAGCCCGCATTAGCTCGTATAGTATATCAGATTTCCACTTTCATTATCTATATATACATGTAAGTTGTAAATGTACTTCACATTTTTCAGTTAAAGGGTGCAGTGGACGTATCTGCACTAAAACAACACGATTGTGATCTAGCTATTAATAACCCGGATGCGGTGAGTGTTGTTTTTTTTCAGGTTCTAAATAAACTTGATCATAAATAGTACGTTCAATTCAATACAATTCAATTCAATAGTTTATTCACTTAATTCATGGTATACATGACACTATGAGTAATAACAAAAATACATACACTATACAATAGAGGCTAATTACATATGATCAGGAACTAGAGTATTGCAAAAAATACTATAATTATATTTTATTAAATTTTGTTCAAAATCATTTTGGAAGTTCATCGAGATTAATATGTATGTGTTTATTGCATACTTATTGAAAAAACTTAATCTAGAACTTTTATATTGGTTAAAATTGGCTTGCCGCAAGAACGGCCATCGCTCTGCCCACTGGCCGCGTGGCATTGTTAGTCCAAGGATATACAATGTAGTGTTTATTTAAACATCGTTTGTTTGTCTAAGGAAAATGGCGGCGCTGGAAACAATATCGATCGCTGATTGGATTATCGACTTATTTGATTGACAGCCCGCGCCAGGCCAATTATAATCAGTGGATTGATATGCACAGATTAAATCCTTGACATACATTATACATTAATCTGGAATTTATATATCAGCGGAAAGCTGCATATTTATAGTTTTGATGAAAGCATTGAAATATTTTAAAACTTGTATAACAGTCTGATAATTCCATGAGATTAAGGATTTAGCATCAGTTATATAACAACCGAATTTTTAGAACGTATAGACTAGTTTATATAGTTCTAGAAAGGGTCCTCTGTGGCCGAGTGGTCCAAGGCGCCATCTCATGATCACTTACCTCTCACAGCTATGGTCGTAGGTTCGAGTCTCGCTCGCTCCAAAAACTTTATGTGAGAAAGTTTCCCGTTACTTGCGAAAGGACGATGATTCTACTCAGTCCTAGGTCTTCCTCCACCAGAAAAACTGGATATGCCATATATAACCTGAAATGTGCTGAAAATAACACTAAACCCCATTCAAAAAATTCTAGGAATACCATTGTTTATTTAGATTAAGACCTTAACACAAATTGTAGTTTATCTCTTTACCATCAAATATGGTTTACCTACATAGAAACAAACAAGGAAATAGAACAGCGTTAAGTTAAACCGTCGATTCACCCCTCCCCCGCCCCGCCCCCCGCCCCCGCCCCCGTCCCCTGTAAAATATTATAAGTTTAATCTTTAATAGTATGTTGCAACTTCAAAACTTTAAGCCGATACGGTTTTATCTATATATGTTTGGGAAAAAAAACTAATGTGATTTTTTAACAATTTAACGTTAGATAATTAGTAGACTGAATGATTGATTGATTGAATTATTAGCATCATTTTATGCAATCGAGGGCTTACAGGCGATCCGTTTACCTAATCACTGTTTCCTGGTATCCTGGAAGGTCAACCAACGCTCGAGCACACCTAAGTAAACTTAATGAAAACTAACGAACACATCATAGATATTTTTATTGAGTAACCGTATTCCCCTGTTGCTTTTATAAAATCGATCGGTACAAACGTATATATATATAAGATAATTTTTATAATTCCATCTTTTCCAGGACTGGGGTCCAGGTGACAGATATGCAAAAATCCATGACGGGAATTGGGGACCCTATACTGGTTGGTCGTACTGCTGTTATAAAGGTAATCATGTCACGCAAAACAAACCGTGTACACTATCCACCAGTCTTTATGCAGAATACAATCATACCAGAGCCACCTGACACAAACACACTGACTCTATCAATACAAAATCTTTAGAAAGAATAAACAGCATCACGAAAATTTAAATGTATTTAAACAGAGCTACTTCAGAAACAGTATATTCTTGAATACGAGGACATAATCTTTGACAATTGCTATTTTATCATGTTGATAAACTGCCTGCCTGATAAACATAGGTTTATCACGACATTGCAAGTTTATTAGGCACATGAATTTATGTATACTTCTTGACGTCATTATGTATAATTATACATTTTAATCTGAACGGAACTTCTTTTAACCCTACTTAAAATGAATAAAAAAAGAAATAGAAATAGAAATATTGACATGATAAATAGAATACCATGTATTTCGGCACGAAAAAGACTCGACAGAGCCTCGTCCTGGTTTTTTTCTAAGCTTCACCTGATAAAGTTAATAATATCAGACACTAACATGGTATTCTCTATTTATGTGTTGGTGCCTGAGATCTCAGTCTGCATTTTTATTACTATTTAGTATTTATTTACTATGAGTTATTCATTTCTCTACATTTTTAAAAAAATAGTTTTGTTCGATTGCGAAGAAAGCCCAGAGCTTTGTATGAACCGCTTTCGAGTCCACCAACGGTTTCCTAGGTGAAACCGGGGTCGTTTATGTGGCTGATGTGTGGTGTATAGCGTCGCTTCAGCAATTTTGCAGAGTCACCTTGCGACAGTGTCTACTTGAGACAGTAGCTGAGCGCTGCCGCACTGAATTATCATGCCACAGACACATAGTATGATACCCCACACAGTCACATTATACTGACACTAGGCCGACCAGACCTAGAACTTTCTTTTAAATTCTGAGCGAGAAGCTACGACCGTTTTTCCGCCTGCGCCTCTCTCGGACGCAGACGCTCTACCTCTAGATAGACCACGCCGCGGTGTTGAACCGGGACCGAACACCCAACCTTAGCATATACGACCAATTCTCTTACCCATTTATCTGCATGTGCTTAGCAATGGTTCTACCAAGGAAGGCATCTAGTAAGATTTGTAGAAGTATTCACAATATGCGTAAAATAAATAGGTTTCACTTGAAATAAACAACGCAGAGGTCACAGACAAAGCGTTGATTTTTAAATAGTCTAAACCAGTCACAGATATCTCCCGAATCAGGTCTGCAAACTCCGCATGAAAAGAAAAACCCAGTTAAGTCCACGTGTGGCCCACAATGTAAAGCGCACATGAGCGTTTAGAATAAATAACAACATTGGCGCCCGAAACCAAACATTTATTACGGCTTTCCAAAGATGTAGCCAATCAGCATGCTCCTAACAATTCTAAATTGACGGGCATAATCAGAGAGAGAGAGAGAGAGAGAGAGAGAGAGAGAGAGAGAGAGAGACAGAGACACACAGCGAGAGAGAGAGAGAGAGAGCGACAGAGAAATTGGTCCGTTCTAAAGTGTGTTATTTTCAACAACAGAGAGATATAGGATATAACCTGCTCTATATCGATACGAACAAAACTTTGATGCAAACTTTCTATGCTCTATAATTATAGACGGTGAGACGAACCAGACCACTACAAGAAAACGATTTTGTGATAATCCGCCCCCGTCTTCTGGTGGAGCTACCTGTGCCGGTCCTAGCACCGAGACTAAAGCCTGCGATGTGAAATGTCCAGGTAATTATGAATAATAATGGTTTGTGTTACGTGATAACAATGATTTGTGTTACGAAATAACACTGGTTTTTGGGTTACGTGATGACACTGGTTTGTTTTACGTGATAACACTGGTTTGTTTTACGTGATAACATATTTTGGGTTACGTTATATCACTTAATTGTGTTACGTGACAATACTGGTTTGTGTTACGCAATAACATTGGTTTGGGTTACGTAATAATACTGGTTTGGGTTTCGGGATAACACTGGTTTGTGTTAAGTGATAACACTGTTTATGTTACGTAATATCACCGGTTTTCCTTTCGTAATGTCAAATTCCTGGAATGAATACCCGTTTCTTAACATTGTTAATGTATATCACATATAAACACCTGATACACATGCACGTCAAGTAATGAAGTTGTTTTATTTTACACGTGTAACATGCAGTTGCATTCATCTGCAATTGTTTTATACCACACACGCGACTTAGAATTAATCTCTGGAAACAAATAGATTGTTTCCCGCATGTACTTTCTTACTACATTACCTTAATTCCAAATGTCAAAAGGGACGGTGCGCTGTTCTACTAACACTCACATGAGAATCACGCTGCAAAGTGCACCTTACTTTTAAAGTGTCTGCATCACAATAACCATCACCTATCAGCTAGTGATAGCTGCTATTAATTACGTCTCTGTAATGGTGTTTCCAGAATGTATTATTGAGGCTCTCCCAGGGTGGGTCCATGCTTCCCAGATCTCTCAGTTAAAGTGATGGCTATTGTTCCCAAGATCTCTAATTGTATTTGCCATAGTTCCCCAAAATAATTCCCTCCGATCTCTAAAATAATGACTTTGATCCCCGGATCCCTGATAGTAAAGGCCAATGCTCACCAGATCTGTAAAACCCATGGGAAAGCCTTATTATCGTTATCTAATCCAAAAGGCATGCTCGAAAATGAAAGGAAGTTTGAAATGCCAATGTTTCCTAGTCAACCACTATAAAATGGTGTGGAGATCCTTCCAATAAACTTTGGTGTTTAACCCCATTTGACAACCAATGGAATCGGTTAATTTTTTAAAAAATTGTCGCACTTATTGATTAAGAAGTCATTCTTAATAACTTGTATTCAGTCATCACTGCGCATGCGTAAATGACATTGTACAGACTCCGCCCTTGATTCAATTCTGAAATAGTCATGTACAAACCACAAAGCCTTCGCGAGCTATGCATAGAAACGGCCTTAGCAACGGATGGGATTTCAAACATCAATAATCTCAGCTTTCATCGTAGCTCCGCCCAGAGTTACATAAACTGTCAGTCAAATGACGTTTGACACTAAGTCAATTTCCATTAAGTTAAACTTTAACAATTAAGAAATTCCTGTCACTGCCTGCGGTCGCTCCTTTTGGTAATCTTAATTGTTAAATCTTTACTTAATGAACACTTTCTATTAACAAAACCGCCATGATTTTAACACAGTCAGTGGACAATGCATTTTGTTTTCTGCTTATTTTTGATAAGTAATGTGACCTGCCAGGTTATCTATGTCATAGACACACGTGGTAACATTTGTTTCGAATATCATCTATTTTACAAGCATTTATTTGACTGTAATATGACATCAATAGACATGGATGATTGTTGCGATACAAACTGTATTTGAATATTTATAGTTAATGGCGAGTTAAGTATATGGTCTACGTGGAGCGATTGTGGTTGTGATGGCAACTCGTATGGTAGCAGAACTAGAACAAGAAACTGCAGTGTCGCCAACGGAGGAACAATGTGTCAAGGTAGTCTCAAAGATACGAAAGCTTGCAACGGTGGCTGTGTATAACTAACGGTCTCCAGAAAACACGGTTCCAACATCCGGGATCGTAGGATTTAATGACCTCGGAAACGTTTTCGCATAGAGAATAATTTAACAGTACTGAATGTATAAGTAAATTAACGTGATGACTGTTGTTTTAAGTTTAAAATGTTACTGCTTTTAAAGTACATGTATTAATATATACAGTTAATGATCAGATATAAAAAATATATTAAATAAAATTGTATTAAAATAAAGTTTATTTAGTTCCGTTACCTACATGGGACAAAACGGTATGTACATGATCATTTTGTATCTATCAATAGTATGTTATTGGTACGGACTTCACCGAAGTAGTCCGATTGACTAGTATAACTGTGATGTGACTTCCAGGACTGACTGACAGGCAAGAAAAATATATCTTGAAAACATATCTGAACATTTAAACAGAGCAAAGCTTTTGTTTGGTAAATTTAAAATGGGACACAACTCTTGATTTACTTATAGAATTTCATGAATTGTTCTTGATACATTGGTGCAACCTGAAAACACTTATCAATCGTACACACTCGACCAATTTCGACATCTTCTGTATTATTATTAGTCTGAATTACAATCTGATCACCTCGGCCTTTATGCTACGCAATAGACGTGTATTATACGGAGGATACGGACATAGCCTTGTCAGCCTTATTGTGGCCAAGAATATTTCAGAAATACTATTAAAAGCAGTAAAAGTTATGTCAAGGTAAATAGAGAAACTATTCTTCCAAGATAATGGAAATAGATCCAAAACAGGTAACATTATTGACCGCTAATTCTTTATTATTCATGGCTGCCCTTCATAAAATAACTTAAGATAAAAATCGCCGTAAGCCAGTTGACAATAATTACGTGGTTTGTTTAAATTTTGATCGACATTTAAAATGATTGTATTTCCAGAAAATATATCATTTTCTGCATGGTTTTAATAATTTTGGATTAATTTCGATGAATATTAAAACTAATATGAATAAGTGTTGCTTAACGTTTACGACGATTTTTCTCGTAAGTTTTTTTTTGGGAAACGCACACCTGGTCATTACCGGGAAAACAACATGTTTAAGCCATTGGCATGAAGCGAAGTCCGACCTAGGCCTTGTTGCACCATCTAACAATTGTATCACAAACTATATTTCTTCACTTTTATTTATTTTTTTGTTTAAATTACATTTATAAGAAGATATACATCTCCCTGGAAAAGGTTTTGATTTTTGATTCCTTCAAAGAAAACGTCGCACATTAGTGAAAAAAAGATGTCATACGCATTCTTAATTCGTGCACACTTGGCAACGTTTTGTACTAATGTGACAAATGTATAAAAAATACACGTGTTTTGTTTGGGTTAAATCTTTTATTATACATACGCGAATTTTATCTTATAGTTATCCTTTATTATGAAATTTAGTGAAGCGCGTGGTCCAGTGGTATAGCACCAAATTCATGATCAGAGGGTCGTGGGTTTGATCCTCCGCCACGGCCATGTGTGGTGTCTTTGAGCAAGACACTTTTCCGCATATGCTTAGTACTGGTTCTAACCAGGAAGACATCGAGCGTGATTTGCCTAAGTTGTAAGAACTTGTTTCACAATCGATGTAAAATAAATAAGTTTAAACTAAACTAATGAAATTTAAAAGCAAAATGTTGAATATACTAATAAGAAAGGGACCGTTTATATATACTAACTTAGGAACAGAAAATATCAAAGTCTTGAGTTAACAACTTAAAATAATTTGTAAATGACAAGGTAAATATCTAATTTTCTATTTGATTTGATTATTTTTTTGCAATTTCTATCTAGATGGTGGTTGTCGACATATAGGAAATAAACCGCGTGTACTTTTATCTACAGTGCATTTACTCAAAAGAAAACGTTTAACCATCACTTTCGTGCAAGTATATATTCAATGTTTTAACTATATTTTTATCGTAGTATGTAGATAATCTTCAACAGGTGTTTTATTCATTCTATAATCTGGCTGAAAGGTTACTGCCCCTTTAGGTAAACATTTTGTCAAAAAAAAACAACTTGTCTAGTCAAACACCTGAAACAATGCAAATGATGGGATATTACATTATAGAATAAAAGAACTGAAAAAAAGATCATAATATGTCATCACGATATCCACATTTCCATTTGAAAGTTAAATTAAAATTTAATTAAATTTTAAAGTTTAATCGTAAAATTACCTCCCTTTACATTGAAATAAGAACGATTTAGAATAACAGATATCACCTTGCTACACATGATTTAATCACCGATTCTGTTTTACAGACCCAATTTAATTTCAGTTTGCATCTTTAAAATAGTATGTCCATACCGAAGCACACATCCGTCTTTAAATGAACTCCCACGGGATTTACCATGTATTTGCTGACTAAGCGTTTTGTTTTGAGTATATATATATATATATATATATATATATATATATATATATATATATATATATATATATATGCAGTATATGTATTTGTCTTTTAGAACTGAAAACACAAAATTATTATTTTTAGATTTGCTTTCTATGTCGCATATATACCTTATGTATATTTGTCATCCAATTTTATCTTTTAATAAACTTTCGATCAAGCAATACGATGTTCTTGGTTTTGTTTCATCGTCCCTTGCCCTGTCGCCTCAAGATCCCTTGTCTCTCACTTCTGCGATCTTCAATTCACTGTTTGTTCCGAACGTTGCTAAAGGAAAGAGCAAACTACAGGGTGAAATGTCAATCATATGGCTCAGAGATTATAAAACATTTTTTCATGCTCAACTCAGATTCGTTCTCAAATACAATTTCCAGGATTAATATAAAAACACAATTTAAAGCGTAGACATTGTCTTGAATTTGAATGTATTAATGCAGATTTGAGGTAAAAAGCTACAGGTATTTACAATTAAAGTCTTATAATAAGTGCATTTGTTTTTGAGTTGATCAAGATATCTTGAGTTGAGCAAGGAGCAAAAGTTTTATACCTCAGACCTACTTATGTTCTAGCACGCTTACAACAGTTGCATACAGTGACAGTTTTATACCTCGGACCCACTTATGTTCAAGCAAGCATACAGCAGTTGCATACAGTGACAGTTTTATACCTAGGACCAACTTATGTTCAAGCACACATACAGCAGTTGCATACAGTGACAGTTTTATACCTCGGACCCACTTATATTCAAGCACGCATACAGCAGTTGCATACAGTGACAGTTTTATACCTCGGACCCACTAATGTTCAAGCACGCATACAACAGTTGCATACAATGACAGTTTTATACCTCGGACCCACTTATGTTCAAGCACGCATACAACAGTTGCATACAATGACAGTTTTATACCTCGGACCCACTTATGTTCAAGCACGCATACAACAGTTGCATACAGTGACAGTTTTATACCTCGGACCCACTCATGTTCAAGCA
The DNA here is from genome assembly GCA_029582155.1 of Panopea generosa. Lineage (NCBI taxonomy): Eukaryota > Metazoa > Mollusca > Bivalvia > Adapedonta > Hiatellidae > Panopea > Panopea generosa. The sequence goes on from CM055905.1 coordinate 22,521,908, forward strand.
CGCATACAACAGTTGCATACAGTGACAGTTTTATACCTCGGATCCAATTATGTTCAAGCAAGCATACAACAGTTGCATACAGTGACAGTTTTATACCTCGAACCAACTTATGTTCAAGCACGCATACAACAGTTGCATACAGTGACAGTTTTATACCTCGGACCCACCAATGTACAAACACGCATACAACAGTTGAATACAGTGACAGTTTTATACCTCGGACCCACTTATGTTCAATCAAGCATACAACAGTTGCATACAGTGACAGTTTTATACCTCGGACCCACTTATGTTCTAGCACGCATACAACAGTTGCATACAGTGACAGTTTTATACCTCGGACCCACTTATGTTCAAACACGCATACAACAGTTGCATAGAGTGACAGTTTTATACCTCGGACCCACTAAGGTTCAAGCACGCATACATCAGTTGCATACAGTGACAGTTTTATACCTCGGACCCACTTATGTTCAAGCACGCATACAACAGTTGCATACAGTGACAGTTTTATACCTCGGACCCACTTATGTTCAAGCACGCATACAACAGTTGCATACAGTGACAGTTTTATACCTCGGACCCACTTATGTTCTAGCACGCATACAACAGTTGCATACAGTGACAGTGTTATACCTCGGACTCATTTATGTTCAAGCACGCATACAACAGTTGCATACAGTGACAGTTTTATACCTCGGACCGACTTATGTTCAAGCACGCATACAGCAGTTGCATACAGTGACAGTGTTGTACCTCGGACCCACTTATGTTCAAGCACGCATACAACAGTTGCATACAGTGACAGTGTTGTACCTCGGACCCACTTATGTTCAAGCACGCATACAACAGTTTCATACAGTGACAATTTTATACCTCGGACCCACTTATGTTCAAACACGCATACAACAGTTGCATACAGTAACAGTTTTATACCTCGGACCCACTAAGGTTCAAGCACGCATACAACAGTTGCATACAGTGACAGTTTTATACCTCGGACCCACTTATGTTCAAGCACTCATACAACAGTTGCATACAGTGACAGTGTTATACCTCGGACCCACTTATGTTCAAGCACGCATACAACAGTTGCATACAGTGACAGTGTTATACCTCGGACCCACTTGTGTTCAAGCACGCATACAACAGTTGCATACAGTGACAGTGTTATACCTCGGACCCACTTATGTTCAAGCACGCATACAACAGTTGCATACAGTGACAGTGTTATACCTCGGACCCACTTGTGTTCAAGCACGCATACAACAGTTGCATACAGTGACAGTTTTATACCTCGGACCCACTAATGTTCAAGCACGCATACAGCAGTTGCATACAGTGACAGTTTTATACCTCGGACACACTTATGTTCAAGCACGCATACAGCAGTTGCATACAGTGACAGTTTTATACATCGGACCCACTTATGTTCAAGCACGCATACAGCATTTGCATACAGTGACAGTTTTATATCTCGGACCCACTTATGTTCAAGCACGCATACAACAGTTGCATACAGTGACAGTTTTATACCTCGGACCCACTGATGTTCAAGCAAGCATACAACAGTTGCATACAGTGACAGTTTTATACCTCGGACCGACTTATGTTCAAGCACGCATACAGCAGTTGCATACAGTGACAGTGTTGTACCTCGGACCCACTTATTTTCAAGCACGCATACAACAGTTGCATACAGTGACAGTGTTGTACCTCGGACCCACTTATGTTCAAGCACGCATACAACAGTTTCATACAGTGACAGTTTTATACCTCGGACCCACTTATGTTCAAACACGCATACAACAGTTGCATACAGTAACAGTTTTATACCTCGGACCCACTAAGGTTCAAGCACGCATACAACAGTTGCATACAGTGACAGTTTTATACCTCGGACCCACTTATGTTCAAGCACGCATACAACAGTTGCATACAATGACAGTGTTATACCTCGGACCCACTTATGTTAAAGCACGCCTACAACAGTTGCATACAGTGACAGTGTTATACCTCGGACCCACTTATGTTCAAGCACGCATACAACAGTTGCATACAGTGACAGTTTTATACCTCGGATCCACTAATGTTCTAGCACGCATACAGCAGTTGCATACAGTGACAGTTTTATACCTCGGACCCACTAATGTTCAAGCACGCATACAGCAGTTGCATACAGTGACAGTTTTATACCTCGGACCCACTTATGTTCAAGCACGCATACAGCAGTTGCATACAGTGACAGTTTTATACCTAGGACCAACTTATGTTCAAGCACGCATACAACAGTTGCATACAGTGACAGTTTTATACCTCGGACCCAATTATGTTCAAGCAAGCATACAACAGTTGCATACAGTGACAGTTTTATACCTCGAACCAACTTATGTTCAAGCACGCATACAACAGTTGCATACAGTGACAGTTTTATACCTCGGACCCACTTATGTTCAAGCACGCATACAACAGTTGCATACAGTGACAGTTTTATACCTCGGACCCACTTATGTTCAAGAACGCATACAACAGTTGCATACAGTGACAGTTTTATACCTCGGACCCACTTATGTCCAAGCACGCATACAGCAGTTGCATACAGTGACAGTTTTATACCTCGGACCCACTTATGTTCAAGCACGCATACAACAGTTGCATACAGTGACAGTTTTATACCTGGGACCCACTTATGTCCAAGCACGCATACAACAGTTGCATACAGTGACCGTTTTATACCTCGGACCCACTTATGTTCAAGCACGCATACAACAGTTGCATACAGTGACCATTTTATACCTCGGACCCACTTATGTTCAAGCACGCATACAACAGTTGCATACAGTGACAGTTTTATACCTCGGACCCACTTATGTTCAAGCAAGCATACAGCAGTTGCATACAGTGACAGTTTTATACCTAGGACCAACTTATGTTCAAGCACACATACAGCAGTTGCATACAGTGACAGTTTTATACCTCGGACCCACTTACATTCAAGCACGCATACAGCAGTTGCATACAGTGACAGTTTTATACCTCGGACCCACTAATGTTCAAGCACGCATACAACAGTTGCATACAATGACAGTTTTATACCTCGGACCCACTTATGTTCAAGCACGCATACAACAGTTGCATACAATGACAGTTTTATACCTCGGACCCACTTATGTTCAAGCACGCATACAACAGTTGCATACAGTGACAGTTTTATACCTCGGACCCACTCATGTTCAAGCACGCATACAACAGTTGCATACAGTGACAGTTTTATACCTCGGATCCAATTATGTTCAAGCAAGCAAACAACAGTTGCATACAGTGACAGTTTTATACCTCGAACCAACTTATGTTCAAGCACGCATACAACAGTTGCATACAGTGACAGTTTTATACCTCGGACCCACCAATGTACAAACACGCATACAACAGTTGAATACAGTGACAGTTTTATACCTCGGACCCACTTATGTTCAATCAAGCATACAACAGTTGCATACAGTGACAGTTTTATACCTCGGACCCACTTATGTTCTAGCACGCATACAACAGTTGCATACAGTGACAGTTTTATACCTCGGACCACTTATGTTCAAACACGCATACAACAGTTGCATAGAGTGACAGTGTTATACCTCGGACCCACTAATGTTCTAGCACGCATACAGCAGTTGCATACAGTGACAGTTTTATACCTCGGACCCACTAATGTTCAAGCACGCATACAGCAGTTGCATACAGTGACAGTTTTATACCTCGGACCCACTTGTGTTCAAGCACGCATACAGCAGTTGCATACAGTGACAGTTTTATATCTAGGACCAACTTATGTTCAAGCACGCATACAACAGTTGCATACAGTGACAGTTTTATACCTCGGACCCCCATATGTTCAAGCACGCATACAGCAGTTGCATACAGTGACAGTTTTATACCTCGGACCCACTTATGTTCAAGCAAGCATACAACAGTTGCATACAGTGACAGTTTTATACCTCGGACCCACTTATGTTCAAGCACGCATACAACAGTTGCATACAGTGACAGTTTTATACCTCGGACCCACTGATGTTCAAGCACGCATACAACAGTTGCATACAGTGACAGTTTTATACCTCGGACCGACTTATGTTCAAGCACGCATACAACAGTTGCATACAGTGACAGTTTTATACCTGGGACCCACTTATGTCCAAGCACGCATACAACAGTTGCATACAGTGACAGTTTTATACCTCGGACCGACTTATGTTCAAGCACGCATACAACAGTTGCATACAGTGACAGTTTTATACCTCAGACCGACTTATGTTCAAGCACGCATACAACAGTTGCATACAGTGACAGTTTTATACCTCGGACCCACTTATGTTCAAGCACGCATACAACAGTTGCATACAGTGACAGTTTTATACCTCGGACCGACTTATGTTCAAGCACGCATACAACAGTTGCATACAAGGACAGTTTTATACCTGGGACCCACTTATGTCCAAGCACGCATACAACAGTTGCATACAGTGACAGTTTTATACCTCGGACCGACTTATGTTCAAGCACGCATACAACAGTTGCATACAGTGACAGTTTTATACCTGGGACCCACTTATGTCCAAGCACGCATACAACAGTTGCATACAGTGACAGTTTTATACCTCGGACCCACTTATGTTCAAGCACGCATACAACAGTTGCATACAGTGACAGTTTTATACCTGGGACCCACTGATGTCCAAGCACGCATACAACAGTTGCATACAGTGACAGTTTTATACCTCGGACCCACTTATGTTCAAGCACGCATACAACAGTTGCATACAGTGACAGTTTTATACCTCGGACCCACTTATGTTCTAGCACACATACAACAGTTGCATACAGTGACAGTGTTATACCTCGGACCCATTTATGTTCAAGCACGCATACAGCAGTTGCATACAGTGACAGTTTTATACCTGGGACCCACTTATGTTCAAGCACGCATACAACAGTTGCATACAGTGACAGTTTTATACCTGGGACCCACTTATGTCCAAGCACGCATACAACAGTTGCATACAGTGACCGTTTTATACCTGGGACCGACTTATGTTCAAGCACGCATACAACAGTTGCATACAGTGACAGTTTTATACCTCGGACCGACTCATGTTCAAGCACGCATTCAACAGTTGCATACAGTGACAGTTTTATACCTGGGACCACTTATGTTCAAGCACGCATACAACAGTTGCATACAGTGACAGTTTTATACCTGGGACCCACTTATGTCCAAACACGCATACAACAGTTGCATACAGTGACCGTTTTATACCTCGGACCCACTTATGTCCAAGCACACATACAACAGTTGTATACAGTGACAGTTTTATACCTCGGACCCACTTATGTTCAAGCACGCATACAACAGTTGCATACAATGACAGTTTTATACCTCGGACCCACTTATGTTCAAGCACGCATACAGCAGTTGCATACAGTGACAGTTTTATAACTCGGACCCACTTATGTTCAAGCACTCATACAACAGTTGCATACAATGACAGTTTTATACAAGGAATGAAAGTTATACACAAGGAATGACAGTTACTTTTAAAAAAATACAAAAGTCGAAATCGATTTTTACTAGTACTAAAGTTCAGGGACAAAATCCATCTTTATACTTATAAATATATTATCATAATTATGAAGATTTTAATTTCCCAGTTTTACCATGTGACTCTTCATATGTAAGAAAATATATATAACTGGTGGTATTAAAACAAATAAGTAAAAATTCTTTTAAAAAAAACAAAAGTCGATGGATTTTTTCTCTATCTATCACACCTATAATAATATTTGCTACATTTTGCCATACGTGACAACGAATATGCAAATTAGGGCTTCAATTAATCATTTACATGAGTTATGTCCCTTTGCAAACGAAATTGAAGGTCGGCTTTATATATACTAGTTAGTATTTTAAGGTCTCACTACACAATTTTTTGTCACGGTATCTAAATTCTTGTGTACTTTGTAATTTGGTTTGAAATATTTTCAAAATGGTTCATAGAGGCTTCAGATGAATAGAACAAAAGCTGACACTAATAGCATTTACTGCAATAAGACATCACTGGTGTTAAAAAGGTGACTTTTATAGGATTTTAAAGATGCATGTATTGATGAGTTTGAGGACTTATTTTTTTTAAAAAACAATCTTGGGGTGTCACTGAATGGAAAAAAGGAACTTGTCAACCTACCAGTTATTGTGCATTTTTTATGTCCGGATACATTCTTGCTATGGGAAGAAATACTGTAAAACTGTAAAAAAGATTCTGTGTGGATTTGGTTTTTTTTCGTGTACAGCCTACTAGACCTTATTTTATAGTCATAATTCCACCATTGATTTTTTTTCTTTGTTCTATAGTAAATAATAAAAATTTGAACGATTGTCATTCATAGAGAAACCCAAATGAAAAAAGTAAAGCTTACATATTTTACTGTGTGTCAACCTCTGCACTACCGAAATATGATGAGAAAAGTAGGTGTCATGTGTCATATAATAGATTTTTCTTCGGCTCAGTGTGTACACTGTTGACAAAATGAAAGTAGATTTCCAAATTTATGTATTTATACCCAATTTCCAAGCATCAATTTTTGTCTCAATTCACAATTCAAACATGACAATGCTTTCAAACTGTTCAAAATACATCAATGATACCATTCAAATAAAAAATGAGCGTTTAAACAAGGAAAATGCACTTTTAAAGAAGAAGAAACAATGATTATTTATAACCGCCATTATGCGACTACCCCACGGAAGCACTTCCTAAGTCCAATGGAGATTCTATGCCTATAAATTACAAAGAACAAAATTCAACTGTATAGTAAGTCCTGTATAGTAAGTCCTGTATAGTAGGTCCTGTATAGTAAGTCCTGAATTTCAAATTTGCAGTATGAAGATATAAAATTTTTAGGAAAACATTTTTCTATCAAATATAATAAAATGTTGACACAAAAAGAACAGGTAGATTTAAATACATGAACAAACAAATAATTATTTCCACAGAATATCCCGTAAAGCGATTAGGCTTATTTCCAATGGAGTCCATGTAGAATTGAAAGCAGGCCAGGGGCCCGCTTCACTAACGTTCGCAAGTTTACAAACTTCTTAGTGTTTCGCTTACTTATTTTACGATATTTTGTAAGCCTTGTAAAAGAATTATTTCTAAAACTGGCAAAAAACTCAAATTTGTTCGTACGAAATTGTTAAGACTTATGAAGAATAGTAAAACGGGGGCCTGGCCCTGTATTTACAAAACAACTCAGCTTGAGGACACACCAAAGCTGATTTTTTTAAGCTTTTTCATTGGAAAACTCATAAATAATATTTACACTTGAAATATTCGAAACACGAAGGAAATATAGATGCCGACGCATACGGACAGTTTTGTAATTAAGTCTCTGGGTCACTGGTGACAGTGACGTTATAACTGTTCAGAAAAATAACGTCCGTTAAAAATGAAACGTGAGCTTGAGTTAATCTCTCCCGGAACCTGATATCTCACGAGTCAGGTCTATCAACACCCGATGAAAGTGCAGGGAATTCCCACAACTCATAGCAGTTGAACGCTTACTAAACTGCGACGTCATTCAAACTCTCATTTGAAGCAATTAACCAATCAATGTGCTCAAATGTGGCTTTTCCGATATTACTATTTAACTGAGCCAATCGGGTGAGCTGGATCCGTTCTACAGACAAGCTTGAATTTATACTAAAACAGAAGCTTTGTGAATTCACCGTAAGTATGCACGGGCTAATGCTCGGGTTGGTTGCTATAAAAGACAAACATGCACATGCTACTAAAGCTTTTCTCTGCTAATTAATTTTAATTATATATGTGTGTGTGTGTTTTTTGAAATGATGTTCAACATTCTGGTTCAAGTAACTGTCAAACTTTGTTTTTGGACAGATTTCAGTATCATTACAGAAGGTGTACATTCACACTGAGCATATTTAACTTTGGCATGGGTAAAACAATAATCACGTAAACAAATTGGTGCTATTCTCTCAAGTAACGACATAACATGCTTGGACATTAGCCCGTTGACGTCGATCAGCTAACCTAGCCACTGTTTCCTGGGAACCTGAAAGATTAACCAGAACCCGAGCACAACCCATCTTCGCAAGTGAGTGATACCTTTCCCACTTGAATCAGCGGTGAGAGACGAATGATAATGAGACACAATGTCGTATAACAATAATCACGGATACTGTTGCTGGGCTGGGATTCGAACTCGCGACTCCTGGATTGATAGTCAGAGCTAATCGGGTCCGGCAAATATAGTGTGTGAGTGGACCATGGAGGGAGAATGGGGTGGGGTTTCTCTCGTCCCGTTAGTGGGAATGAGGGGTGGGGGTTATTCCGGAAAGTGTTGATATCTTAAACTCCAAATGCTGCTGTCTAGCGAGTTTTAAGGATAAAAGTATGATTGTTGGTTATTCCATATTTTGTGACTTTTAAAAGTTTTTTCAGAAACAAAAGATTTATTTAAAAAAGTTCACCTTGTTTTAAACCTGTTACCACATGCACTAGGAGCCAAAGCGTACGTGGTGGTTGGATGATAATAATAACAATAATAATACTAATAATACAGAGCGCCCCTTCCCCCCACCTCGGCTCTTACGCCTATTATATACAAAAATTTGACTTTCCGGTTGCTGACAATATTTCTGAAAGTTCTAATTATTTACCGTTTCGGGGACCCATTTTGCCCCTTATCGCAATTCAATCCAAATTTACATTTGCTATGACTATAGATGATGCTTCAGATCTCAATGTGTATACTATGTTTTAATTTTCATACTCATGGGGATACATGTACTTTCCCAAAGTCCCACCCCGAAGTCTCACATTAGGACCCACACATGAAAACTTTTACTTTTGAAATATTCTCCACATTTACCCCTTTCTACTCCCTTTGCACTACCCCTGGGTTCGGTAACACTAGCAATAACAATTTGTGCTTAAGTTCAAGTTATCATTGCCGTCTACCTAACCGACCACAATTTCGGTAATGTCAGCAAAAATACCAAAAGTCTTCTCATTGCCAACTATTTACATACCAAGTTTCATAAAAATATATTTAGTACTTTTTTCATAAACGATAGATTCCGATTTTGAGGACAGACATACATGCGGACGGACGGACTGGGGCAAACCTAACCCATAACGACCGAATTACACCGGTAGGGGACTATAAAGTGTAAGACTACTTGCAAGTTCATTCATTCATTCATTCATTCATTCATTCATTCATTCATTCATTCATTCATTCATTCATTCATTCATTCATTCATTCATTCATTCATTCATTCATTCATTCATTCATTCATTCATTCATTCATCCATCCATCCATCCATCCATCCATCCATCCATCCATCCATCCATCCATCCATTCATTCATTCATTCATTCATTCATTCATTCATTCATTCATTCATTCTTCATTCGTTCGTTCGTTCGTTCGTTCGTTCATTCGTTCGTTCATTTGTGTATAAACCCAGGCGTCTGTTTTATCAATATATTTGTTTAAATACTTCATTAAAATAAGATTTAAAGTAATTAATTTAAACATATGGAAATGCTGCTCTTCTGTTTCATCACGTTTACACTTTAAGAACATTCGTGAAAGGTTGAACATGTGTATGGTAGAATAATGGGAATGGTATATTAGTTGTTTTTTTTGTTTAACTGAGGAGGGCAACTGCTATGGCTGCTGTTCCGAGGTCAAAGTGTAATGTCCCCATATTAGAAAATAAGTAAGTGAGATGGGGACAAAGGGAGGCGATCACGCAGCTGTGGCGGTAAACCAAAAACCCGTACTTGTAGGCATATGCGGAAAAAAGTATCTTGCTTAAGGACACCAATATTGCCATAGAAGAGGATCGAACTCACGACCCTCCGATCATGGATTCGATGTTCTACCACTGGACCATGCGCTTTACTAAATCAATTGCTCTTTATAACACATTTCAATACTTAGTCGTTAAAGCATAAAACTGTGCATTCTTTTTTTAAAATATGCATAACTGTACATGAGAAATATTTACCAATTCTGTTTTATTCCTTCAAGTTTATACGTTATAAACTTCCTTTAATTTGAAAACAAACAATCGTATTAACAAGTATGATTATACAATCGTGGGTTCTAACACCAGCCTCTGACTTATTAGAGAAATATTATTTCAATAAATTTTATCATGGTTACTGTTTTCATACCGTATACCGTACATAACACGTGTTACTTTAGGTCATAAACTAGAGGGGTTGTGACTTTATGATTTCTTTCATTTTCTCCAATATTTCTACATATCAGTCTCTCTAACTCACTCTCCATTTCCACTTTATTAATCTGCATATCTTTCTTATTCCCTCACTCTCTCTATAAAATCACTTTTCTCTGCCCCATTCGCAAGTTCCATCTCTCTCCCTCATACACTTCTTTCTCACTCTCTTTTTTCATCCAACTAACTATGTTTTTCTTTCTAACTCACTCTGTCTCTCCATTTTTCACTCCCTTCTTTCTCTCTTCAACGTAAAAAGCAACCATAAAAAATGTAAACAAAAAGTCAAGAAAAAAATATATGTAGTGTACTAATTTTTACAAACACTATGACTAAAGCATGACAGTTGTGAGATAGTTAATAACTATTGTGAGATGCGTGTTATTAGACGGAAGTTGTTAGAAAATAATTGTGAGTTGCGTGTTACGAGATGGAAGTTGTTATATAACGATTGTGAGATGCGTGTTACGAGATGGAAGTTGTTATATAATAATTGTGAGATGCGGGTTACGAGATGGGAGTTGTTAGATAATGATTGTGAGATGCGTGTTACGAGATGGAAGTTGTTATATAATAATTGTGAGATGCGTGTTACGAGATGAGAGTTGTTAGATAATAATTGTTATATGCGTGTTACGAGACGGAATTTGTTAGATATTAATTGTGAGATGCGTGTTACGAGATGGAAGTTGTTATATAATAATTGTGAGATGCGTGTTATGAGACAGAAGTTGTTATATAATGATTGGAAGATGTGTATTACGAGATGGAAGCTGTTAGATAATGATTGTGAAATGCGTGTTACGAGATGAAAGTTGTTATATAACAATTTTGAGATGCGTGTTACGAGATGGAAGTTGTTAGATAATAATTGTGAGATGCGTGTTACGAGATGGAAGTTGTTAGATAATGATTGTGAAATGCGTGTTACGAGTTGGAAGTTGTTATATAATAATTGTGAGATGCGTGTTACGAGACGGAAGTTGTTATATAATAATTGTGAGATGCGTGTTGCGAGTTACGAGACGGAAGTTGTTATATAATAATTGTGAGATGCATGTTACGAGACGGAAGTTGTTATATATAATGATTGTGAGATGCGTGTTACGAGATGGAAGTTGTTATATAATGATTGTGAGATGCGTGTTACGAGATGGAAGTTGTTATATAATAATTGTGAGATGCGTGTTACGAGATGGAAGTTGTTATATAATGATTGTGAGATGCGTGTTACGAGACGGAAGTTGTTATATAATGATTGTGAGATGCGTGTTACGAGACGGAAGTTGTTAGATAATAATTGTGAGATGCGTGTTACGAGACGGAAATTGTTAGATAATGATTGTGAGATGCGTGTTACGAGATGGAAGTTGTTATATAATAATTGTGAGATGCGTGTTACGAGACGGAAGTTGTTATATAATAATTGTGAGATGCGTGTTGCGAGTTACGAGACGGAAGTTGTTATATAATAATTGTGAGATGCGTATTACGAGACGGAAGTTGTTAGATAATAATTGTGAGATGCGTGTTACGAGACGGAATTTGTTTTATAATAATTGTGAGATGCATGTTACGAGACGGAAGTTGTTATATAATAATTGTGAGATGCATGATACGAGACGGAAGTTGTTATATAATGATTGTGAGATGCGTGTTACGAGACGGAAGTTGTTATATAATGATTGTGAGATGCGTGTTACGAGATGGAAGTTGTTATATAATAATTGTGAGATGCGTGTTACGAGATGGAAGTTGTTATATAATGATTGTGAGATGCGTGTTACGAGACGGAAATTGTTATATAATGATTGTGAGATGCGTGTTACGAGACGGAAGTTGTTAGATAATAATTGTGAGATGCGTGTTAAGAGATGGAAATTGTTAGATAATGATTGTGAGATGCGTGTTACGAGATGGAAGTTGTTATATAATAATTGTGAGATGCGTGTTACGAGATGGAAGTTGTTGTATAATAATTGTGAGATGCGTGTTACGAGATGGAAGTTGTTAGATAATGATTGTGAGATGCGTGTTACGAGATGGAAGTTGTTATATAATAATTGTGAGATGCGTGTTATGAGAAGGAAGTTGTTATATAATGATTGTGAGATGTGTATTACGAGATGGAAGTTGTTAGATAATGATTGTGAAATTCGTGTTACGAGATGAAAGTTGTTATATAACAATTTTGAGATGCGTGTTACGAGATGGAAGTTGTTAGATAATAATTGTGAGATGCGTGTTATGAGATGGAAGTTGTTAGATAATAATTGCGAGATGTGTGTTACGAGATGGAAGTTTTTAGATAATAATTGTGAGATGCGTGTTACGAGATGGAAGTTGTTATATAATGATTGTGAGATGCGTATTACGAGATGGAAGTTGTTAGATAATAATTGCAAGATGTGTGTTACGAGATGGAAGTTGTTAGATAATAATTGTGAGATGTGTGTTACGAGATGAAAGTTGTTAGATAATAATTGTGAGATGCGTGTTACGAGACGGAAGTTGTTATATAATGATTGTGAGATGCGTATTACGAGATGGAAGTTGTTAGATAATGATTGTGAAATGCGTGTTACGAGATGGAAGTTGTTATATAACAATTGTGAGATGCGTGTTACGAGATGGAAGTTGTTAGATAATAATTGTGAGATGCGTGTTACGAGATGGAAGTTGTTAGATAATAATTGTGAGATGCGTGTTACGAGATGAGAGTTGTTAGATAATAATTGTTATATGCGTGTTACGAGACGGAATTTGTTAGATATTAATTGTGAGATGCGTGTTACGAGATGGAAGTTGTTATATAAAAATAATTGTGAGATGCGTGTTACGAGATGGAAGTTGTTATATAATGATTGTGAGATGCGTATTACGAGATGGAAGTTGTTAGATAACGATTGTGAGATGCGTGTTACGAGATGGAAGTTGTTATATAATGATTGTGAGATGCGTATTACGAGATGGAAGTTGTAATATAATAATTGTGATATGCGTGTTACGAGATGGAAGTTGTTATATAATAATTGTGAGATGCGTGTTACGAGATGGAAGTTGTTGAATAATAATTGTGAGATGCGTGTTACGAGATGAAAGTTGTTGTATAATAGTTCTGAGATGCGTGTTACGAGATGGAAGTTGTTTTATAATAATTGTGAGATGCGTGTTACGAGATGAAAGTTGTTGTATAATAGTTCTGAGATGCGTGTTACGAGATGGAAGTTGTTTTATAATAATTGTGAGATGCGTGTTACGAGATGGAAGTTGTTGTATAATAATTGTGAGATGCGTGTTACGAGATGGAAGTTGTTAGATAATGATTGTGAGATGCGTGTTACGAGATGGAAGGTGTTGTATAATAATTGTGAGATGCGTGTTACGAGATGGAAATTGTAATATAATAATTGTGAGATGCGTGTTACGAGATGGAAGTTGTTGTATAATAATTCTGAGATACGTGTTACGAGATGGAAGTTGTTGTATAATAATTGTGAGATGCGTGTTACGAGATGGAAGTTGTTGTATAATAATTGTGCGATGCGTGTTACGAGATGGAAGTTGTTAGATAATGATTGTGAGATGCGTGTTACGAGATGGAAATTGCTAGATAATGATTGTGAGATGCATGTTACGAGATGGAAGGTGTTGTTTAATAATTGTGAGATGCGTGTTACGAGATGGAAGTTGTTGTATAATGATTGTGAGATGCGTATTACGAGATGGAAGTTGTTAGATAATGATTGTGAGATGCGTGTACCGAGATGGAAGTTGTTATATAATAATTGTGAGATGCGTGTTACGAGACGGAAGTTGTTTTATAATAATTGTGAGATGCGTGTTACGAGATGAAAGTTGTTGTATAATAGTTCTGTGATGCGTGTTACGAGATGGAAGTTGTTTTATAATAATTGTGAGATGCGTGTTACGAGATGGAAGTTGTTGTATAATAATTGTGAGATGCGTGTTACGAGATGGAAGTTGTTAGATAATAATTGTGAGATGCGTGTTACGAGATGGAAGTTGTTGTATAATAATTGTGAGATGCGTGTTACGAGATGGAAGTTGTTAGATAATGATTGTGAGATGCGTGTTACGAGATGGAAGTTATTAGATAATGATTGTGAGATGCGTATTACGAGATGGAAGTTGTTATATAATAATTGCGAGATGCGTGTTACGAGATGAGGGTTGTTAGATAATAATTGTGAGATGCGTGTTACGAGACGCCGTTGTTAGATAATGATTGTGAGATGCGTGTTACGAGATGGAAGTTGTTATATAATGACTGTGAGATGCGTGTTACGAGATGAAGGTTGTTAGATAATAATTGTGAGATGCGTGTTAAGAGATGGAAGTTGTTAGATAATGGTTGTGAGATGCGTGTTACGAGATGGAAGATGTTATATAATAATTGTGATATGCGTGTTACGAGATGAGGGTTGTTAGATAATAATTGTGAGATGCGTGTTAAGACGGAAATTGTTAGATAATGATTGTGAGATGCGTGTTACGAGATGGAAGTTGTTATATAATAATTGTGAGATGCGTGTTACGAGACGGAAGTTGTTAGATAATAATTGTGAGATGCGTGTAACGAGACGGAAGTTGTTAGATAATAATTGTGAGATACGTTTTGCGTGTTACGAGATGGAAGTTGTTATATAATAATTGTGATATGCGTGTTACGAGACGGAAGTTATTAGATAATAATTGTGAGATGCGTGTTACGAGATGGAAGTTGTTATATAATAATTGTGAGATGCGTGTACCGAGATGGAAGTTGTTAGATAATGATTGTGAGATGCGTGTTACGAGATGGAAGTTGTTAGATAATGATTGTGAGATGCGTGTTACGAGATGGAAGATGTTATATAATAATTGTGATATGCGTGTTACGAGATGAGGGTTGTTAGATAATAATTGTGAGATGCGTGTTACGAGACGGAAATTGTTAGATAATGATTGTGAGATGCGTGTTACGAGATGGAAGTTGTTATATAATAATTGTGAGATGCGTGTTACGAGACGGAAGTTGTTAGATAATAATTGTGAGATACGTTTTGCTTGTTACGAGATGGAAGTTGTTATATAATAATTGTGATATGCGTGTTACGAGACGGAAGTTATTAGATAATAATTGTGAGATGCCTGTTACGAGACAGAAGTTGTTAAATAATAATTGTGAGATGCGTGTTACGAGATGGAAGTTGTTAGATAATGACTGTGAGATGCGTGTTACGAGATGGAAGTTGGGTGAGAGAGAAAAAGTGACAAATAATCAGAGGCATTAAGTAAGCATGGTATGTTTTATGCCGCTGTTAAAAGTAAAGTATATTCATTTTGCTCGAACTTACCTTAATGCTCGACTTATTTAATAGTCTGAGGGATAGTACTTTATAAATACATGTACAAATAACACAGTATATCCCTTACATAGTTATATATGCTTCACTTTTGTATTATGATTCTTTTTTCTTATGTGTGATGATAATCTAGCAATTAATTTATTATGGCCTTATATTATTTTTCATCCAAGTGTTGGTTCTATTTTTTTATTAATGTGTAATCATATAGAATTGAATTCATTAGCTTATTCACTTTGGAGCCTGAAACTGTTACTTGGTGTTTATAACTGTTGTAAATGTAGCCAGGTTGATCTTTTTTTGGTACAATAGTTTAAAATTTGTTTATGGGAAGTACCTTGTATTATTATTTATACATGCCCGGCCTCATTTTCTCATATATATCTACTTGGAAACCTGTCAGAGCATTTTGTTTTGTACCGGTAATAATGAAATACTCTGCCCGGCGTCAACTTACCTGCCAAAGAGGCCCAACTTAAATTAGAATAATTTCTTATTAACTTTACTGTATACAAAGTTAGATATTATAAATGATTGATGATTAACTCATTTTATTCTTTCAATAATTTCAGGTGTTCATTGTTCCCTCTTGGCTGCTGGGTAACGCTTGCCCAGTCTAGGTCTTCCTCTATCATACAGGCCGTTGAAGGCAGCCTTCCATTCTGCTGGTAGAGTAATGAGAGACCCTTCCTTAAAGACTTTGTCTCTTGTACCATTGGAACCAGTAGACACAGATTGGTCAGGTGTGTGCTATTATAAAAACTCATGCTGTTGTTGTATGGTGTTTAGCGTCACTTTCAACAATTTTTTAGTGATATCGGGATTACTATAAACCTAGTTTCATTATATGACAGTGGGCCAACCAGACCTAGAACTATCCTCTAAATGCTGAGTGCTAAGTGAGGAAGTTTCTAGTACCATTTTTCATTTCTTTGGTATGACACAGCCAGGGATGGAACCCACAACCTCCCACATGCGAGGTGGGCACTCTAACACTATACCAACGTGTACTGTTTGTGCATATAGAGAGTCAACATTATTTGCTGTTATATTGTAAACTTAAGGGTATCGCGCATGTCAGGCTATAGATCATTAGATAAACACGTACAAACACAAAAATCAACAAACTTTATTGAAGGAAATTTATCAAATGGGAAAAACAATACTAAGTATCAGGATTTCAATTGTTTCCTGAATATTATACCGGGCGCCGCCATGTTTATACCTCTTTTATGTTGGAGGTTTTCAGTGACATAATAACTGCATTTTTGTTTTATTTCCTGGACATATTTCACTGTGTGACTGCTCTCTACTGAAACTCTCATTTATATCTGTACACAAATTACGTAAAATGTTGATAGATAGCTGTACGGTAAGTTAGCGAACATTGTAGGAAGATAAATAAACAAGAAAACGATTCTGATTTGAAAAAAATTGTTTCTTCTGTGGAATAAGAGGATGGAGAAATGTGATGTGTGGAAAGCGTTGTGTTAAGTTTTTATTAATATAAGATTTCGTAATGCCTCAATGTCAAGCTTTTGTCTGGAAAAGTAAAAAAAGTTTATTCAGAATACCAGACCGGGAAAAGTCTAAAGAGAGTAAAAAATTGTGAAAAACATGGATCTAAAACATTAAAAATGGAAAAGGACGTTTTGAAGCATTCAAGGCTTTAAATCTTTAGTTGTTTGTGAGGATCACTTTACAAAGGATTGCTTTAGTGGTTATTTTGTTAATTCTGTGGCAGAGTTTGAATTTAAGCTCAAGAGAAAATCATTGGGACCAGATGCTGTGCCGACCATCATTACTACTCTCCAAATACGAGATAGTGTCAGAAAGTCCAGTGTCAAACTGTTGGAAAGGAGACAAATAGCACAGGTATGTCTTTTAATATCTTTTCAACTAGATCGTTTTGTAATTCACTTTTATATATGATTATATAACTATTCGTTGGTATTCATTTTTGTTGTTTTTGGTTCAAGGACATATTTTTCGGTACTTAATTTCGTTGAAAACGAATTTAAAAAATAAGTGTTATAGTGCGATCTTTGAATAAGAGTTTTTCTATTATATAAAGCATTTTA
This sequence comes from Panopea generosa, assembly GCA_029582155.1. NCBI lineage: Eukaryota > Metazoa > Mollusca > Bivalvia > Adapedonta > Hiatellidae > Panopea > Panopea generosa. The sequence goes on from CM055905.1 coordinate 22,539,685, forward strand.
ATTACTGACCGGTACCGGTATTAAGTCACTGCCTGTACCTACACACGCTGAAGTAAATGCTCTTCGCAACATGGGGTAATCGTGGGAAGAGATGTCAATTAGTCAGTGCTTTGGTGTCAAACTGATATGGAAACAACAACTGGAGAGAATGTGACACAAGTTGAAGGTGTAAATAGGTTGAGACCAACGCAGAAATATTTATCCCTTGTCGGCAAAAATAAATAAAAAACAAAATAGCCTAATAGATTACCTTTTAATTAAATAATAGATGTATCATATTTTTTTTTGCACTCATACTTTCTCTTTTAAAAGTAGCTACATAACAGAATGCTTGGAAAATATGTCACACCGACGTAAAATATGTCGTGTAATTGACTTATTCTTCTAGGAAACGGTCTATTTTAGCACTTTCCACAGTGACAGAAATGAAATACACATGAATAAACATACGACCTGTGATATTGAAACGCATATTTTATAAAATGATATGAATGTTTTTTTACACCAAATATTCCGCGAAATTCGGCCCCATTCCCCCCTCAAAATAGTATGTTTTTTTTCATATTTCTTTTGAAGTGGGGTTTAATGTCAGTTTAATAAATCAATCAAGAACAAGGATGTTGACCTGTTAACTGTTTTAAATATACATACTTTTTCTTTTGTTTTTTTAGCTCACCTGAGCCAAAGGCTCACAGGTGAGCTTTTGTGATCGCCTGGTGTCCGTCGTCCGTCGTTAACTTTTAGCTTTTAACAACTTCTCCTCTGAAACCACTGGACCAATTTTGATATAACTTCACAGTAATGTTCCTTGGGTGACCCTCTACCAAGTTTGTTCAAGCCATCTTGATTCATCAAAAAACATGGCCGCCAGGGGGCGTGCAAAGTTTAATAAGTAAAACCTTAAAAAATCTTCTTGTCAGAAACTACTGTCTCCATTTTAAAATAAATTGTTCAACCCATCTTGATTCGTCAAAAAACATGGCGGCCAGAGGGTAGTTTACTATATAAGCTATAGTAAAAACTTAAAAAATCTTCTTGTCAGAAACTACTAGCTAGATTTTAAAATAATTTCACAGAAATGTTCCTAGGGTGACTCTCTACCAAGTTATTCAAGCCATCTTGATTCGTCAAAAAACTTGGCGGCCAGGGGGTGGGGTTAGTTTTATGTCCAATTAATGCCCTTGTTTTATAGCATAAATGTCTGTATATAGCAATTATTATAAGAAGAGGTAATAAACTCTTTAAATAAACCTTTTTTTGCTATTATTATACAATATTATACCAGATATAAGTTTTAAAAGATAATTCAGCATAGAAGATGAATGATACAATTATAATCAATGATTGAACTGTTATTCATATATCAATAACCATTTTAAAATAGGTGTTTTTCTAAATATAAAAGTCGGAGTTTTTATGGTTCAGACAGGGATGGTTTACTGCTTCATTATAAAGCAATACCATATATTTAGCTAGTTTCTTCACAGCATGAAGTCTGCTTGAGATTTTCAGTGTCATCTTGGAGGAGGAGCTTAATTGTTTTTGGGAGAGAGTGCACTGCGACAAAGATTCTTTCAAGCGATAGGCTTTGTTTGAAACTCATAAGAATATTTATTGTGCTGTGGATTGTTTCATGCACAATAGTTTAGTCTGCTGTTTTAGTTGAAACAGTTCTCAAACATAACAGGTAAGTTTTGTGCTGGAACTTGATTTTTTATCTTAGTTCGAAGACTTAGGTTTTGAACAGTCGGCAGCTATAGTAAAAACTTCAAAAAGCTTTCTTTTCAGAATCTACTGACCTGATTTTGATGTTATTTCACTGACATTTACTATGGGTGAACCTCTACCAAGTTTGAACTTTTCTACGCATCTGTTACATCTTCAAAACAGATCAAAATTCTAACTACCTGCCCATCTCGTCTTTCTGGAATTTTGAGCGTACATGTATTATATAATCTACTTAAGTTGGGTGACTCAAGGTCAGTCAGATGAGCGATATAGGGCCATCTTGGCCCTCTTGTTATTTTATTTTATGACCTAAAATTCCCCCAAACGCTCATTTTTCCCTCTTCAAAAGGCACCGACCCCCTACCCCTAAAAGCAAAAAAAAAAAAAAACACCCAAAAAAACACTGGAATAGAACAATTATTTCGAAGTGAGAGTCTTTTAAGTTTCCAATACTAATTTCAGTAACTGCATTTTGTAGCATGTATTTTCTTCAGTTAAAGGCATCACTACACAGTTTTGCAGCTACAACAAACTATTACAAGTATAAACAACTGTCCCGTCTCATTGTTAAAGTCGTTTTCTAGTTCACTTAACTGTGCTTCGGAAAATTCATGCCTAAAGTTGTAGGCCACATTAGTCCTTATCCGCTGTTGTTCTTATAAAATCTGACAATGTCCCTCGTGAAGTCAGCAATGTTTTGTTGCCTTTATAGCGGGCTGTGTTTCAACTGTTATATAATATGTGCATTTATCAGAACCAATGTATTACAAAGATTACAATCTCCAAGCAGTACATTGGATAACTTGGCATGGTATTCTTGATCTGGGGGACAACTTATATTTTGAAAAAAGTGAAGAGAGTCGTTTGCCAGATTCTTCATTGACAGCCATGAGACGTCGGTCACTATCATTACCACTTCTAAGTTTAAATCTCATGTGAGCGACACATTTTTCCATCTCTCTGCAAGGATTTAGTAGCTCCCACAGTATCGAGCTACATTCTGGTGCCTTAACAGTCAAATCTGTACCTGAGACATAGAAAGAGTTATGGATAAGCCGTTTATCAATAATAAATAAAGTAGAGGTCCAAGGAAAGAGCCTTGTGGAATGCCGCATGCCGCGGGGTTTTGTTCTGACATAGTTTATTTTAAAAATGTAACCTTATGTATATTTGGTCAGGAAGTAGCATGTATATTGCGTCAGTATACTTGGATAGACATGTAACATTACATATATTTGAGTAGATATGTAACATCATGTATGTTTTGGTAAGTATGTAACATTATGTATATTTGGGTAGACATGTAACATTATGTATATTTGGTTAGACATGTAACATTATGTATATTTGGGTAGGTATGTAACATCATGTATATATGGGTAGGCATGTAACATTATGTATGTTTGGGTATGCATGTAACATTTTGTATGTATGCTTGGGTAGGTATTTAACATTGATATGTTTGTGTATGCATGTAACATTATGTATATATGGGTAGGCATGTAATATTATGCATGTTTTTGCAGGCATCTAACAAAATGTATGTTTGGGTACGCATGTAACATTATGTATGTTTGGGTAGGCATGTAACATTATGTATATATGGGTAGGTATGTAAAATAATGTATATATGGCTATGTATGTAACATTATGTATGTTTGGGTAAGTATGTAACATCATGTATATATGGGTAGGTATGTAACATAATGTATATTTGGTAGGCATGTAACATAATGCATATATGAGTAGGTATGTAACATAATGTATGTTTGGGTAGGCATGTAACATAATGTATATTTGGGTAGGTATGTAACAAAATGTATATTTGGGTAGGTAGGTAATATCATGTATGTTTGGGTAGGCATGTAACATTATGTATGTTTGGGTAGGCATGTAACATAATGTATATTTGGGTAGGTATGTAACATCATGTAAGTTTTGGTAGGCATGTAACATTATGGATGGTTGGGTAGGCATGTAACATAATGTATATCTGGGTAGGTATGTAACATATTGTATATTTGGGTAGGTATGTAACATAATGTATATTTGTGTAGGCATGTAACATCATGTATGTTTGGGTAGGCATGTAACATTATGTATGTTTGGGTAGGCATGTAACATAATGTATATTTGGGTAGGCATGTAACATAATGTATATTTGGGTAGGTATGTAACATATTGTATATTTGGGTAGGTATGTAACATAATGTATATTTGTGTAGGCATGTAACATCATGTATGTTTGGGTAGGCATGTAACATTATGTATGTTTGGGTAGGCATGTAACATAATGTATATTTGGGTAGGCATGTAACATAATGTATATTTGGGTAGGCATGTAACATAATTTATATTTGGATAGACATGTAACTTTTATGTATGGTTGGGTAGGCATGTAACATTATGTATATTTGGGTAGGTATGTTACATATTGTATATTTGGGTGGGTATGTAACATTATATATATTTGGGTAGGCATGTAACATTATGTATGTTTGTAAAGGTATGTAACATAATGTTTATTTGGGTAGGTATGTTACATTATGTATGTTTGGGTAGGTATGTAACATTATGTATGTTTGGGTAGGTATGTATATTTCGGTAGGTATGTAACATTTTGTATATTTGGGTAGGTATGAAACATAATGTATGTTTGAGTAGGTATGTAGCATAATGTATATTCGGTAGGCATGTAACATAATGTATATATGGGTAGGCATGTAACATAATGTATGTTTTGCTAGGCATGTAACATTATGTATGTTAGTGAAGGTATGTAACATAATGTATATTTGGGTAGGTATGCAACATCATGTATGTTTGGGTAGGCATGTAACATTATGTATGTTAGTGAAGGTATGTAACATAATATATATTTGGGAAGGTATGTAACATAATGTATGTTTGGGTAGGTATTTAACATAATGTATATTTGGGTAGGCATGTAACATTATGTATATTTGGGTAGGTATGTAACATAATGTATATTTGGGTAGGTAGGTAACATCATGTATGTTTGGGTAGGCATGTAACATTATGTAAATTTGGTAGGTATGTCACATAATGTATATTTGGGTAGGTATGTAACATCATGTATGTTTGAGTAGGCATGTAACATTATGTAAATTTGGTAGGTATGTCACATAATGTATATTTGGGTAGGTATGTAACATTATCTATGTTTGAGTAGGCATGTAACATAATGTATGTTTGGGAAGGCATGTAACATTATGTATGTTTGGGTGGGCATGTAACATTATGTAATATTTGGGTAGGCATGTAACATAATGTATATTTGGGTAGGCATGTAACATTATGTATATTTGGGTAGGCATGTAATATTATGTATGTATGGGTAGGCATGTAACATAATGTATATTTGGGTAGGCATGTAACATTATGTATGTTTGGGTAGGCATGTAACAAAATGTATATTTGGGTAGGTATGTAACATAATGTATATTTGGTTAGGCATGTAACATATTGTATAATTGGGTAGGCATGTAACTTTATGTATGTTTGGGTAGGCATGTAACATTATGTCTATTTTGGTAGGTATGTAACATAATATATATTTGGGTGGGTATGTAACATTATATATATTTGGGTACGCATGTAACATTATGTATGTCTGGGTAGGTATGTAACATAATGTACGTTTGTAAAGGTATGTAACATAATGTTTGTTTGGGTAGGTTTGTAACATCATGTATGTTTGTGTAGGTATGTAACATTATGTATATTTGGATAGGTATGTTACATAATGTATATTTGGGTAGATATGTAGTATAATGTATATTTGGTAGGCATGTAACATAATGTATATATGGGTAGGCAAGTAACATAATGTATGTTTGGATAGGCATGTAACATAATGTATGTTTGGCTAGGCATGTAAAATAATGTATATATGGGTAGGCATGTAACATAATGTATGTTTGTGAAGGCATGTAACATAATGTATGTTTGTGAAGGTATGTAACATAATGTATATTTGGGTAGGTATGTAACATCATGTATATTTGGGTAGGTATGTAACATAATGTATATTTGGTAGGCATGTAACATAATGTATATATGGGAAGGTATGTAACATAATGTATATTTGGTAAGCATGTAACATAATGTATATATGGGAAGGTATGTAACATAATGTATATTTGGGTAGGTATGTAACATTATGTATTTTTGGGTAGGCATGTAACATTATGTATGTTTGAGTAGGTATGTAACATCATGTATGTTTGTGTAGGTATGTAACATCATGTATATATGGATGGGCATGTAACATGTATATTTGGATATGCATGTAACATAATGTATATATGGGTAGGCATGTAACATAATGTATGTTTGGGTAGGCATGTAACATAATGTATATTTGGGTAGGTATGTAACATTATGTATGTTTGGGTAGGTATGTAACATTATGTATATTTGGGTAGGTCAGTAACATTATGTATGTTTTGTTATGCATGTAACATTATGTATGTTTGGGTATGTATGTAACATGTACATTAGGGTAGGTATGTAACATTATGTATGTTTGGGTAGGTATGTAACATTATGTATTTTTGGGTAGGTATGTAACATTATGTTTATTTGGGTATGCATGTAACATTATGTATGTTTGGCTAGGCTTGTAACATAATGTATGTTTTTGAAGGTATGTGACATAATGTATATTTGGGTAGGTATGTTACATTATGTATGTTTGGGTAGGTATGTAACATTATGTATGTTTGGGTAGGTAAGTAACATAATGTATATTTGGGTAGGTATGTAACATTATGTATGTTTGGGTAGGTTTGTAACATAAAGTATGGTTGGGTAGGCATGTAACATAATGTATATATGGGTAGGCATGTAACATACTGTATGTTTGGCTAGGCATGTAACATAATGTTTGTTTGGCTAGGCATGTAACATAATGTATATTTGGCTAGGCATGTAACATAATGTATGTTTGTGAAGGTATGTAACAAAATGTATACTTGGGTAGGTATGTAACATCATGTATGTTTGGGTAGGTATGTAACATAATGTATATTTGGTAGGCATGTAACATAATGAATATATGGGTAGGCATGTAACATAATGTCTATTTGGAAAGGTATGTAACATAATGTATATTTGGGTAGGTATGTAACATTATGTATGTTTGGGTAAGCATGTAACATACTGTATATATGGGTAGGTATGTAACATCATGTATATTTGGGTAGGTATGTAACATAATGTATATTTGGTAGGCATGTAACATAATGTATATATGGGAAGGTATGTAACATAATGTATATTTGGTAGGCATGTAACATAATGTATATATGGGAAGGTATGTAACATAATGTATATTTGGGTAGGTATGTAACATTATGTATTTTTGTGTAGGCATGTAACATTATGTATGTTTGAGTAGGTATGTAACATCATGTATGTTTGTGTAGGTATGTAACATCATGTATATATGGATGGGCATGTAACATGTATATTTGGATATGCATGTAACATAATGTATATATGGGTAGGCATGTAACATAATGTATGTTTGGGTAGGCATGTAACATAATGTATATTTGGGTAGGTATGTAACATTATGTATGTTTGGGTAGGTATGTAACATTATGTATATTTGGGTAGGTCAGTAACATTATGTATGTTTTGTTATGCATGTAACATTATGTATGTTTGGGTATGTATGTAACATGTACATTAGGGTAGGTATGTAACATTATGTATGTTTGGGTAGGTATGTAACATTATGTATTTTTGGGTAGGTATGTAACATTATGTTTATTTGGGTATGCATGTAACATTATGTATGTTTGGCTAGGCTTGTAACATAATGTATGTTTTTGAAGGTATGTGACATAATGTATATTTGGGTAGGTATGTTACATTATGTATGTTTGGGTAGGTATGTAACATTATGTATGTTTGGGTAGGTAAGTAACATAATGTATATTTGGGTAGGTATGTAACATTATGTATGTTTGGGTAGGTTTGTAACATAAAGTATGGTTGGGTAGGCATGTAACATAATGTATATATGGGTAGGCATGTAACATACTGTATGTTTGGCTAGGCATGTAACATAATGTTTGTTTGGCTAGGCATGTAACATAATGTATATTTGGCTAGGCATGTAACATAATGTATGTTTGTGAAGGTATGTAACAAAATGTATACTTGGGTAAGTATGTAACATCATGTATGTTTGGGTAGGTATGTAACATAATGTATATTTGGTAGGCATGTAACATAATGTATATATGGGTAGGCATGTAACATAATGTCTATTTGGAAAGGTATGTAACATAATGTATATTTGGGTAGGTATGTAACATTATGTATGTTTGGGTAAGCATGTAACATACTGTATATATGGGTAGGTATGTAACATTATGTATGTTTGGGTAGGCATGTAATATTATGTATATTTGGGTAGGCATGTAGCATTGTGTATATTTGGGTAGGTCAGTAACATTATGTATGTTTTGGTATGCATGTAATATTATGTATATTTGAATAGGCATTTAACATTATGTATGTTTGGGTATGTATGTAACATTGATATTTGGGTAGGCATGTAACATTATGTATGTTTGGCTAGGCATGTAACATTATGTATGTTTGGGAAGGTTTGCAACATTATGTATATTTGGGTAGGCATGTAACATTATGTATGTTTGGCTAGGTATGTAACATTATGTATGTTTGGGAAGGTATGTAACATCATGTATATATGGGTAGGTATGTAACATAATGTGTGTTTGTGAAGGTATGTAACATAATGTATGTTTGGGTAGGCATGTAACATAATGTATGTTTGGGTAGGTATGTAACATAATGTATATATGGGTAGGTATGTTATATAATGTATATTTGGGTAGGTATGTAACATTATGTATGTTTGGGTAGGTATGTAACATTATGTATGTTTGGGTAGGTATGTAACATTATGTATGTTTGGCGAGGCATGTAACAAAATGTATATTTGGGTAGACATGTAACATTATGTATGTTTGGGTAGGTATGTAACATAATGTATATTTGTGTAGGCATGAAACATAATGTATGCTTGGATAGGTATGTATGGATAGGTATGTAACATAATGTATATATTGGTAGGTATGACACATAATGCATATTTGGGTAGGTATGTAGCATTATGTATGTTTGGGTAGGCATGTAACATTATGTATATATGGGTAGGTATGTTACATCATGAATATATAGGTAGGTATGTAACATTATGAATATATGGGTAGGTATGTAACAATATGTATATATGGGTAGGTATGTAACATAATGTATATTTGGGTAGGTATGTAACAATATGTATGTTTGGGTAGGCATGTAACATTATGAATATTTGGTAGGCATGTAACATTATGTGTGTTTCGTAGGCATGAAACATTATGTATGTTTGTGAAGGTATGTAACATAATGTATGTTTGGGTAGGTATGTAACATTATGTATATTTGGGTAGGCATGTAACATTATGTATGTTTGGGTAGGCATGTAACATAATGTATATTTGGGTAGGTATATACCATTATGTATGTTTGGTAGGTATGTAACAATATGTATATTAGGGTAGATATGTAACATTATGTATATTAGGGTAGATATGTAACATAATGTATATTTGGGTAGGCATGTAACATTATGTATGTTTGGTAGGCATGTAACATTATGTATGTTTGGGTAGGCATGTAACATTATGTATGTTTGGGTAGGCATGTAACATTATGTATGTTTCAGTAGGCATGTAATATTATGTATGTTTGAGTAGGCATGTAACAGTATGTATGTTTGGGTAGGTATGTAACATTATGTATATTTGGGTATGTATGTAACATAATGTATAATTGGTTAGGTATGTAACATAATGTATGTTTGGGAAGGTTTGTAACATTATGTTTGTTTGGTAGGCATGTAACAGTATGTATGTTTGGGTAGGTATGTAACATTATGTATGTTTGGGTAGGTATGTAACATAATGTATACTTGGTTAGGTATGTAACATTATGTATATTTGGGTAGGCATTTAACATTATGTATGTTTGGCTAGGCATGTAACATTATGTATATTTGGGTAGGTATGTAACATTATGTATATTTCGGTAGGTATGTAACATTATGTATGTTTGGGTAGGCATGTAACATTATGTATATTTGGGTATGCATGTAACATTATGTATGTTTGGTAGGCATGTAACATTATGTATGTTTGTATAGGCATGTTATATGGATTATGTACATTTGGGTATGCATGGAACATTATATATATTTGGGTATGTATGTAACATTATGTACGTTTGTGTATTCATGTAGCATTATGTATACATGGCTAGGTATTTCACAAAGTAGACTTTCCATGTTGAAAATTTTCAGCTGAATCTGCATTGTTTACCAAAGTTTAGTAAAAAAGACTAAGTTATCATTTTGAAATAAAAAAAACTAATAGAAAAAGATGCATTGTGATTAGACAAATATAATGTTTGTTTTATTTCGAGGCTATCATACATGGACTCTAGGATGGGCAGATGGTAGAAGATATTGTGTTTGACTGCATGGCAGCTCTGTGGAAGACCATCCAACAGTTGTTCCATGACACTGGAATTAAGGGCAGATCCTTCTGCTCGGGACAAGCTGTTTGGCATCAAATCCAGGTAATCAGACATGAAGAATTAAAGAAATAAATAACAAAGAAGAAGAGCACCCAGAAATAAAAAGAATTAAAGAATAAATTTATTACACATTTAACTTAAGATGTAAATATGTTTTAAATTCTTTTTATCTTTATTTCAGATATAGATCTAACAAGCTGTCGGGGACCAGCCTCCTGAAGAATGTCTTTACATTTCTACAGACATAGCATTACCCGGGGTCAGGAGGAAGACATTACCCGGGGTCAGGAGGTGGACACTACCTGTTGTCAGGGAGAGGACATTAACCGGGGTCAGGAGGAAGACATTACCCGAGGTCAGGAGGTGGACATTACCTGATGTCAGGGGGAGGACATTACTCGGGGTTAGGAGGAGGACATTACCTGGGGTCAGGAGGTGGACATTACCTGATGTCAGGGGGAGGACATTACTCGGGGTCAGGGGGAGAACATTACCTGGGGTCAGGAGGAGGACATTACCTGGGGTCAGGAGGTGGACATTACCCGAGGTCAGGAGGAGGACATTACCCGGGGTCAGGAGGTGGACATTACCTGGTGTCAGGGAGAGGACATTACCTGGGGTCAGGAGGTGGACATTACCTGGTGTCAGTGGGAGGACATTTCCTGGTGTCAGGAGGAGGACATTACCAAGGGTTAGGAGGTGGACATTACCTGGTGTCAGGGGGAGGACATTACCCAGGGTCAGGAGGTGGACATTACCCAGGGTCAAGAGGTGGACATTACCTGGTGTCAGGGGGAGGACATTACCTGGGGTCAGGAGGTGGACATTACCTGGTGTCAGTGGGAGGACATTACCTGGTGTCAGGAGGAGGACATTACCAAGGGTTAGGAGGTGGACATTACCTGGTGTCAGGGGGAGGACATTACCCAGGGTCAGGAGATGGACATTACCTGGTGTCAGGAGGAAGACATTACCCAGGATCAGAATGAGGACATTACTTGGGGTCATAATGAGGACATTACCTGGGGTCAGAATGAGGACATTACCTGGGGTCAGAATGAGGACATTACCTGGGGTCAGAATGAGGACATTACCCGGGGTCATAATGAGGACATTACCCGGGGTCAGAACGAGGACATTACCTGGGGTCAGAACGAGGACATTACCTGGGGTCAGAACGAGGACATTACCTGGGGTCAGAACGAGGACATTTCCTGGGGTCAGAATGAGGACATTACCTGGGGTCAGAACGAGGACATTACCTGGGGTCAGAATGAGGACATTACCTGGGGTCAGAACGAGGACATTACCCGGGGTCAGAATGAGGACATTACCTGGGGTCAGAATGAGGACATTACCTGGGGTCAGGAGGAGGACATTACCTGGGGTCAGAATGAGGACATTACCAGGGTCAGAATGAGGACATTACCTGGGGTCAGAATGAGGACATTACCAGGGTCAGAATGAGGACATTACCAGGGTCAGAATGAGGACATTACCAGGGTCAGAATGAGGACATTACCTGTGGTCAGAACGAGGACATTACCCGGGGTCAGAATGAGGACATTACCCGGGGTCAGAATGAGGACATTACCTGGGGTCAGGAGGAGGACATTACCTGGGGTCAGAATGAGGACATTACCAGGGTCAGAATGAGGACATTACCTGGGGTCAGAATGAGGACATTACCTGGGGTCAGAATGAGGACATTACCCGGGGTCAGAATGAGGAAATTACCCGGGGTCAGAATGAGGACATTACCCGGGGTCAGAATGAGGACATTACCCGGGGTCAGGAGGAGGACATTACCTGGGGTCAGAATGAGGACATTACCAGGGTCAGAATGAGGACATTACCTGGGGTCAGAATGAGGACATTACCAGGGTCAGAATGAGGACATTACCTGGGGTCAGAATGAGGACATTACCAGGGTCAGAATGAGGACATTACCAGGGTCAGAACGAGGACATTACCCGTGGTCAGAACGAGGACATTACCCGGGGTCAGAATGAGGACATTACCCGGGGTCAGAATGAGGACATTACCTGGGGTCAGGAGGAGGACATTACCTGGGGTCAGAATGAGGACATTACCAGGGTCAGAATGAGGACATTACCTGGGGTCAGAATGAGGACATTACCCGGGGTCAGAATGAGGAAATTACCCGGGGTCAGAATGAGGACATTACCCGGGGTCAGAATGAGGACATTACCCGGGGTCAGAATGAGGAAATTACCCGGGGTCAGAATGAGGACATTACCCGGGGTCAGAATGAGGACATTACCCGGGGTCAGAATGAGGACATTACCTGGGGTCAGAATGAGGACATTACCCGGGGTCAGGTGGAGCAGGAGGATTCAGAAATAAATGAACTTAAATGTTTTGTGTTTTCTAGTTTGATTGTGTCAGAGCTATGTATTTGTGTTCATGTGTGTATTGTTATTTGTTGTGAAAATTTTAATGAATTGAATGCATTTACAGATCAATAAGAGATGAAATGTAATAATCCATTTGTTTTCTTTTTATTTGGCATTGGTCGGCAAATAGTGTTGTTATTATCTAAACCAGTGTTTTATTAATTTACATTGTGTTTTTAAGATTTTGTATCAATTTAAGTAATTATTACATGAAAATAACTAATAGCACATATTTTTTTGTCAAATGGGTTATCATTGTTGATTGGTATAGTAACATATACATATATTAATTTATTCGTGTTTCATCAGATGTACAAAACATCAAACATAGGACATTTACATAAAATAACGTATGCCATTCTAAAAAGAATTATAACAGACTCATAAAACTCATAAAATATTTCTTCTAATCGCTATATAATATATGTTATTTACATATCTTTTAAAAAATGTTGAAAACCCATCGCTAATCTTGACTTCCATCTTAAAAAATACTTAAAACAAAATAATAAAAAGTTGACAAGCAGGAGAAGCACTCGTGCACATTTTTAGGAAATGTTTTAAAATATTGATTATCACTTTCAATCAGCAATGGGCTTTTATGCTGTAATAAAATATAATACATTAAAACAGGTTTTGGCAGTAAATATTATCATCTCTCTATTTGAAAATAGGAACATCTTTTTATATCAATCATTAAAATTATATAATTCAGGAGTAAGGCCATTATAAATTAATTGCTAGATTTTCAACCATTTTTTCTTAAAAACGGGGAGGGCGGAAGGATTTTATTTTTTAATATTTATTTTTAAAATTGTTGATGGTTTTTTTTTTATTAAAAAAAAAAAAGGAAGAAAATAAAAAGGGTTGGGGCAGCATGAAAATAAGGGGGCGGGCAGGGATGATAATCTAGAAATTAATTTATTATGGCCTAATCTCATTGACTTTAAGTAATAAACCTCTTCGTTTATCAACATATAAATTGCAGTTTAACATAACATGAAACTCATCTTCAACAAATTCACTACAATATGGACATAAGCGTCCATTTTCCAGAATATTTTCATATCAACGTATTTCAATTCGTGGTGGTTCTACTCCACAACAAAATTTTGCTATCCTTGACCTATGTTTTTGTGGTAAAAGCATTTTACAATATTGTTCTGTGTTACATTCACACTTAAATAGCCAGTACGTTCTTAACTTATTTCATCCAGTACCACTGACACCTGTAGTTCGATTAATATTAGAATTCCACTCAGAAATATACATTTATCTTTTTTTACAAAAACAGTTTCATTAATTTGCGATTTACTTACAGTTGTGTCATTAATATCAAAGAAATGTGGCACTTCAAGATTAACAAAGTTACATTTGACAGCAAAGCACCAATTCTTACATCTAACATTAGCTTTACTATGTGCCCAGATAAATATTTGTTAATTAAGTTAAATGATATTTGTATGGACATAGCGACTCCAGTGGTAATATATGCATTTTCTTTTCTTTTTTTTTAATTTGAAGTGGAGTTATTTCCCTTTGACCATTCCGATAACATTTTACGAGATAACCATAATATGAAAGTTTCAGTGAGAGTGATTTTTTTATATAAGCTTAAGCACATTTACAACTTATAATGACTACTATTACTAGATGTATATAGATAGAACAGTTGTTTGTAACTAATATGCTTACATACTTACTTTTAGAAAATAAAAAAATGTTAATACGCAATTCAAAGTATAAAGTTTAATATATATTGAAGTTATTTCCCTTTAACCATTTCTGTAATATTTTGTAGTGAAGTGGACATCAAAAACTCCTGTCTTGTCATCAGAGGTACAACCAACTGACTTTTTTTTTCTCCAATTTTTCATCAACATCCAGAGTAGCAGCTATAGTCGTAGTTCATGCATTGTCTGTAAACAATTTGTATATAGCATGCACAGAGATTATCAAACAGAGTATTGCTACTTGCCTTTAACAACACATGCGTTGGACTTGGGTGTTCTTTTCGTGCAAGGGTGTCACATCAGAGTATTTGGACATGTTAGCATGTTGTCTTGTTAGAAAGAGCTCTACATAAAGATCATTTCCAATAAATGCAGCAAAGTAAACTGCTATGTTTCCGCCATGGCATATTTACATCATTCTTTTTCCTACTTGATCATTTTGTCTAGTTTCTCCTCTATCATTTATTTTCAAAACATCGTAACATCTTTGTTTTGAAGTACGTCAGAAAGTCAAATAATGACATGTTGGCCTTCCTAAAATGTATTGGAAATGTAGTGATCAGATGACATTTGTATTATTATGTTGGACCTTCAGAAGGCTTTTGATACAGTTGATCATGGGATATTATTCCACAAATTAAAAGAAATAGGGGTGGAGTCAGTTGAGTGGTTTCAGTCTTATCTGACTTATCATTATGTTGACAATACAATCATCAGTGTCAGATTTCATGATAATTTCATACGCTGTTCTTCAAGGAAGTGTATTGGGTCCATTTCAATTTTTTTTTCATTATAACAATAGGAATCTTTGCATAAAATAAAAATGTAAATTTTTTAGATTAAACAGTCTTCCGTGGTCAAGTGGTAAAGGCGTCTGCCTTGAAAGCGGGAGGTTGAAGGTTCAAATCTGTCTTCTAATGAGGCCGGCTGCTCACTCAGCATTAAATTAATGGGTACAGAATGTCTAACAGCCTACTGCCTGGCAAAAATTAAGGTGTCTCATAAGTCCAATGTTGTTGGCCCTTCCAATAGGGGTAACACTATAATTGACAAACACTTTACTTTAATTACTTAAATTTTTAAATATATATAGTTCCAATACTTCGAGGGGGCAGGGTAGTTGATGCTGTGTTTTTTACTTACATCTTTCCCTTAAGTTGCCTTCAGTGCATGTTCCAGTGTCGTGTTACTGTCAGCTTGACTTTCGATTCTTCCTGCTGGTCAATTAAATCTTTCTTTATGTTATAATAATACGTTGTAGCATAATTTGTTCAGCCTTGTCTGCCCAATTCAACATGTTGTATCTGCATAAATACATATCACAGGCTTACGAATAATTATTTTTTGTCATGTTAACAATTGTGCATAGGTTACCACTAGTGTGGTTTCAGCGTGCAACATGAGTGATGGCAAGCACATGACCACTGTGACTTGTGCATGTCGTAAAATGCGACAAATGTTGGGCTCCGATAAGCTTAGTTGGTAGCGCATCTGACTATCAAACCAGGGGTTGCAAGTTCAAATCCCAGCCCTGCCACAGTCTCTGTGATGGTCGATATACAACATTGCATTTCAGTGACATTATAATAAATAGATAAATAAAAATATATACCTTATAATTATATATATGTATTATTTGCATTTAACATATTCTTTGAAAATAAGGTTTGCATCTATTACAATTTCACAACAATGATATGTCCAATCTATCAAGTGATGTATGATATATATGGAGATATATATGGAGATCCCAAAAATCGTAAATTCCGTTGTTGTGTATTTAATTATTTCCCTTTATGAAATTAAATATATATGAATTCACTGTATCTATATGATCCAACAGGTTTATAAATCTGTCCTTTATATAGCATGTGAGTAGTCATGAATCCTTAACTGGATCCTACTCATTTAAAGCTATCAGTTCATGTATGTAAATTCGTCCACCCTGTCAAGATGTGTTGCATGTAAATCCATAGTATATAAGTCATGGTTGACACCAAATTTATTGGTTTGGCAGAGAGGCCTTGATATTGTATCTATGGTTTGCATTGTAGCTAGGTGCACTTGCCGTAGTCTGGTCTGTACATTTATTTCCTGGTTATTCACAAATAATTATCTCCATATATATATATATATATATATATATATAAGGGAATGGACAAAAGTGGCCTTTTAAGATGGGTTGTTGCTTAATACAGTTTAATTTACTCCAAAAGCATAGAAATGGTAAATAGAAAATATGGTTGCTTAAGGCAGGTGTCCGCTTAATAGAGGCGACTATTGAGCAGCCACTCGCCAGATTTTCATTTCTATGCTTTCAGAGCAAATTAACCAGTATTAAACAACATGTCTTAAAAGGTCAACTTTGCCCCTTCTCTTGACTGGGTGCAAATAATGATATAGCATCATTTTTCATTTGCTTGGAATTTCTACTCCGATTTTCTAACATGTGAGCCAATGCTAGTTTTGTTGGAAATGGCAGAATATAGTTTCGTTTTCAAAATAAATCCACAATTTTGAAAATGAAGCTTGGCAGTTTATGTACAGGTAGGCACTGGTTTTGAAATTATTGTTTTGACTACCTGTCACATGTTTGTGAGATGAAGCTGTATATTGCTCCCCATGCTTGATTCCCAGCTGTTTATAAACATGTTCTGTTAATTACTCCAGAGCAGTTTCTTAATTATTACTTGCACTGTTTATATTGGACTGGAGATTATGATGTTTTATTAAAGGGCACTTCGGGGTGCATATTTAAGGCAGTGGGCGGGACGCTGTGCCCCATTATCACACTATAGATATAACTAGTATAACGCTATATACATATGATTGATAATATAAATTGTTGTTTTTTTAAATACCTCATTTAGAGAAGAACGATATTATGCTAGCATATAATAATTTATATTTTATGAGCATATGGTTTTATTTTGGACCAGTCAATTATCGTTTAGAAGGGGCGACAGAGAGCCAAATGATGTGCAGAGTGAGATGCCAACCAGATAACATCATTCTCATTAACGGACATTTTCGAGTTACTAAATGATGCAGACTGCCTGTGCTTGATTTTATTTTAGGTGGCACATTTTACATTTTCCAAACACAACTGGTAATGAACCAACCAACAGGTTTTGCTATCAAATGAAAGGACTTGATTGTAATTGTAGGTGGAAAACTTTTACTTTAGAAAACTTGCATCTCCTGACTAAAAGTTGATAAAATAGCTCACAAAGGATTCATTATTTGATAAATAATCCTTCATAATTCAGAACTGATTTCTTGTATTCCAATGTAAGTTTTATGTTATTTTAGATGTTTCAAAATGTTTTGATCATGCAAAATGATTGATTGATTGAATATTTAGCGTCATTTTTATGCCGTTGAGGGCTAACAGATGATCAGTTAACCTAACCACTGTTTTCCTAGAAGGTTAACCAGTACTCGAACACACCACCTTCACACGTAACTGATAACTTTCTCACTTAAATCAGTGGCGGGAGACGAATGATAATGAGACACAATGTCATATATCAGTCATCACAGAGACTGTTGCCAGGCAGGGATTCAAACTCACCATCCCTGGATTGATAGTCAGATGCATTACTGACTAATCGGGCCCAGCCATGCAAAATGATCATGAATTAAAGATATTGCGGTTTGAAGTAATAGTTCTCGTAATTTGTTGTTATTTCAGCTGCAGTATACAAATTTTGTAATCAAGAGTGCTCAAATTAACAATTTTAAACACAAATTGCTGGGAATGGTATTGTTTTGATAAGAATTTCATTCTGCATTGTAAGAGTTTTGATTTGTGTTCCTGAGATGAATGGAAGATAACTTAAAACGAGATATTGCCAGCATTCACAAAATCAGAAAGTTAGATGCCTTTCCTTTTCTATAAAATTCTTAGATTTAAGAAATGAAGAATTTCATACTTAGTTTTTTTTTGGTAGATAATTTTGTCACTTTTAGCCCTTTTTTAAAGTAAGAAATAATTTTTATGCCATTTAGGGCAATCAGTTAACCTAACCACTATTTCCTGGGATCCTAGCAGGTTAACCAGTACTCCAGCACACCCCATCTTCACAAGTAACTGATAACTTTCCCACTTGCATCAGCCATGAGAGACAAATGATGAGACACAATGCCATATATATTGACCATTACAGAGATTGTGGCCGGGCAGGGTTTCGGACTCGTGACCCCTGGAGTGATAGTTGACACGCTAACGACTGAGCTAATTGGGGCCCAGCAAAGAAATAAGAAAAACTTATTTTAATATTGTTATGAAATTTTTACCACCCATGGAGAATTTACTTTTCCGTCTTTCTACATAAAATTGATATTTCTATGATTTGTAGTTAAATTATTTTTCTAAAACTAGAATATCTTTTTTTTTTTTAATTAATTTTTTTGTTATTTCATAATACATACATTTTACAAATATATTTGATATAATACATACAGTAAACTTTTTTATATGAATGTATTCTATGAAATAAAATTTTAATAAGAAAAGACGGGGAAAGAAAGTGGAAAAGGAAAAAAAGACGTTGATAGAAGAAGGAAACGAGACAGTTGCAGTTGTGAAAAGAGATTGAGGTGCTTTAGTTACACTGTCAATTTGAATTAAAGTTCAGTTGTGAGATTTTTATTAGAATAATTGCAATTTATTTCGTTCATTTTCGTGTTGCGTCACATCTTGTTTTGTTACTGTCACTGTGTACTTAAACAGAGTTAAGGAAATCATACTTTAATGTCTGCATAAACAAGTTTTTTAAGTTTCTGCCTAGTTGTGTAAATGTTGGTAAAACACAACTCAGAACCTTCCAGGTAAATGTGTTTTTGAGAGGTCATTGCGTTGTAGATCTCTGGTGTCAGTACAGGGCTAACAGTAAATCACTACACCAGTACTAGCCTTGATTGAGAATATAAACAGCTCATTTCAATTAATGAAGGGAGATAACTCATGTCAGGGTTTAAAATAACCAAGTTCTACTACATAATATCAACCATTGAAAACATTAAATTAGAAAAGATAATAATGACAAAACTATTAGAGTATTGGCATAAAATATAATACAATATTTACAACATGACCCAACAATACAGAGCTACAAGTATAAAACAACTAACTATGACTGTTCAAGTCTTAACTCTCTTCTGCAGAACTGTGGAGCAGCAGTCCATTATCAAACAATGACTACATATCAACAATTCTCTCTCTCTCTCTCAGACAACTCTAATATATAACCCATGTTTGTGTTGATAAGTTCTAAACAAGAACTTGAGAAGCTGTTAAACACTGCATATACATTATAATAAGCTTTCAGACAGTAAGGCAAATTCTTTCTCTCGGACAATTGTATATAACCCATGTTTGTGTTGATAAGGTATTGTACAACTCTGTTATGCAAATATAATTTTTGCCATCAAGATGGGGACAGAATATAGTTTTTTCTCATAGTTGGTGGTGATAGGCCATATGTTTTTTAATTGACTGCATACTTTAATTAAAAGCTTAAAAAGTTGTAACATTCTGCATTTTATAATGATGCATAAAAAAATCTTGCAAAATAAAAGGTAAAACTAGCTTGTAAAGACAGACAATAGGTCGATCAAAGTTTCAATGAAAAAAAAAGATCCATAACCAAACCTCCCCATATAGCAAACCCTTACCACCTCTTTTATTTTGTATAAGGGCTATTTAAGGAAAAAATCTCAGGGTGGGGTGGGGGTTGGAACCGGAATTATTTTTTAGGGTACCATCACCAGAATTTTAGTTGATTGGAATAAAAAGCTACATATGTTAACCTCATCCAGTATTTTGTACGCAATAACCTGTCATGTTTGCTTCACTTCAACACTTGAGTGGAAAAGTATATTCTGTTTGGAAAGTTCAGTTTCAATAGTCTAAGAGTGAAAAGTATTTTCTATAGATATTGTTAGTGAGATCCAATTCTTTTTTCAATTAATCTTTTTCTGATAAAATTCAGACAAAAGGACCCACACCAAGATAATTTTGATAAGAATATACCCTCACCCAGCAAAATCAAAGTGACTATTTTACTCACCACCACCACCACCAGTAAAAAAATAGGGTACAGTTCCGGCCCCCTGAGTTTTTTCCCCTGGAATAGCCCTAATTAAAAAGTAGCTTCTATAAATGTGATTTTTGTTATTTATTAAGAAATTATTGAAATTTAAAGATCCCTTTCTGGGAGGTCAGAATTCCTGACTTAAGTTTATTTTACCAAATCTAAAATTTTCTGACATTGAAAAATGTACAGATTCTCTGACTTTGTCTAATAGAGCCTATTTTTAACATGGCTCCTTGAGCAGCCTATACGACAGTAAGACACATGTAAAATACCATTGAGGCATGACCAATAATTAGCCAGATTGCTGAATAATAAAAAAAATATAACAAAGCTCCATTAAAAATCTATGCCAACAATGTGGTGTCGGAGTACAATATCTCTGAAAAAATTATTGTTTATGCTAAAAAATGTTGTTTTTTTCAATAAACCAATAAAAAATGTTACCATCTATAAATGCATAATTTGTAAATTTATATAGATGAGACAGAACAATTAATTATAAATAACTGTATTAATATATTCAATTGATTATTTTAACTCTGTACATTGTCTTTAAGCTAAAAAACAATACAGATCTTCAAGTCTCTCTCTCTCTCTCTCTCTCTCTCTCTGAAAAATAAAAGAACACAATCTCTCTCTCTCTCTCTCTCTCTCTCTGAAAAATAAAAGAACACAAAAATCACCTACAATTAAGACCAAAAGTGCGGAAACAAAACTTGAAAATTTACAAATGAAAATTTAACAAAAATTTACCATGTGTTTATAGTTTATCTTCAGTAGTCATGATTTGTATCTATTGCTTCAAAAATGAATTAATAATGTAGTATGGCAAATGTTAGATAAATAGAAAATAAAAAAATTGCCCTATCATAATGGAACTTAGTACAAAGAAATTCAAAGTCTTCTATACCGATATTTAGTTTTAAATATTGGAATTTGATAGAACTTGTTACTGGCAGAACACAAAGAACACAAAGAAAGCTTAAGTCATAGTAACAATTATCTCTTCATTTATTCTTTCACATCTATAAAAAGAAAAGAAAAATTATATTGATCAGTTTGTGTTAAAATGTCTCTGAAGGGGGCGAGATGTCCATCATCCAATTAGAAGCAACTCTGTAGGATTGTAGTATTGATACCTCCAAATCTCGCCTGAACCTGGAAATTGAAATAAGAAACTTTCAGAATAAAAGTTTTGCTCTCCTCTCTTATAGACATAAACTGTAAAAATCAGGGTTGTGGAATAATGACTATCAAATTTTGGTCAGTGCTTTACCAGATAAAGTGGATACCTATTAAGATAAGTTATGAGTTCTGTTCTTATGTTGGAGTTATCTCCCTTTAATTGATTAAGAGGGTTTTCAAATGATGACTTTAGTCCACACTTTATTACATGTCAATACTGACCTGGGACTATTTGACAAAGAGATTAATATCCTCAGAACCACAACATTAGTGTGACTGGTCTTGATCATTTTCAACACTTGCCTTTTAAAGGGAATATACCAGATTTTAAAAAAAAAATAAAATTGGCTAAAAAAACATTTATCACTACATTTACATCATGCCTATAGTTACTTAGTGACCCTGAATTGGGCTACTCACCTAGGTTTAGACTAAAACAGATTTCCTGCTTAAAATTACAAAATATTTTGTGATGTATCATACGAGTCACATGATTTAATTTAGATTTCAATTTTACCCATAATACAATTGTACATGTATTAATAACAAGAGACCCATGAGGTCCTGAATCACTCTACTGAAAACAAACCGCTAGAAGAATTGTTTTCGTCCGAGATCTTGTGAATATTTAACTGCTGTGCAAGTTTGGTCAATGAGAAACGCAGTTGCTAGCATTTTCCCTATATAACTCTACATAAAAAGTGATCCCTGTGGCGGCCCCAAATTTGACCCTGGGTAGCTGACTTCAACAACCCTTTTCAGGTCTATGGCTTGAACATTTAGAGAAAATGATTTTTAAAGTTTCCTTTAAAATGTGCCTATAAGCCGTGTGGTCAGGGCATTTGTTGTGTATATAATGGGAATTTCGTTTCAAGTTACCACTACAAATTAAAAACTGATTTTGTCACATTTTGGTGGTTTCAACATACCAAAACATTCAAATTTTGTTTATAAATGGTAATGAAATGCCTTTTGTCCATTTCAAAAATCATTTTATTTTTACAATATTTATAGCATTCCATTTTTCCATTAAAAAGAACCAATTGTCTACCAGTACTTATTATTTGACAAGTTTAAATTTGATTAGAATTATAACACGTGAGCATTTTACCATTTGTTTTCTGTGGAAACTAAACAGTCACCAACTTCTGCAGAATTGGGTGTATTCTCATGGTCTCAAAGTCTTATTTGCTGCAATAGATATGGAAAAAATACTTAGCTGCCAGCAGACAACAAATAGAATAAACAGATAACAGACATAAAAGCAGCTGTCAGATTGTATTGTAGCCGTGCTTTAACGGTTAACAAACCGTCTTTCAATGTTGTACATGTGGTACTGTTAAACACTCCATATAATCTGGCACCCATTTATAAATAAACAGTACATGTAGGTATAGTTTTCAAATACATGTACATATATTTTTTGTGGGATTTAACGCCATTGCATGTTATATAATGCATAATTCAGATTTATGGGTGGAAGAAGACTTCAGAATGAATTTGGTAGAATCTCCATCCTTCCACAATTGGCAAACTTTCCCACATAACCTTTATGAACCAAGTGGAACTCATACCTACAACCTCAGCATAGAGAGGTAAGTGTTCATGAGATGGCGACTAAGACCACTCGGCCATGGTGGACCCGTGTGATGTTAATATATTTCAACCTTTGAAAAAAAACAAGTAATCTCCGTGAACATAATTTCCTCTTATACAATTTAACTGTTACCATCTTTCCTATAATATACACCCCAGAGGGTGATGAATTTCCAAAAAAGGGGTGTATAGCTGGTGTTTGAGGAACAGGGATAATAGAACATACAAGATGGTAGGACATCCTTATAGCTGGTGATTGAGAAAGAGTGATAACAGAACATAAAGAATATAAGATGGTAGGACATCCTTATAGCTGGTTTTTGAGAAACAGTGATAACAGAACATACAAGAATACAAGATGGTAGGACATCCTTATTTCTGGTGCTTGAGGAACAGTGATAACGGAACATACAAGATGGTAGGACATCCTTATAGCTGGTGTTTGAGGAACAGTGACAACAGAACATACAAGATGGTAGGACATCCTTATTTCTGGTATTTGAGTAACAGTGATAACAGAACAAACAAGATGGTAGGACATCCTTATTTCTGGTGCTTGAGGAACAGTGATAACGGAACATACAAGATGGTAGGACATCCTTATAGCTGGTATTTGAGGAACAGTGACAAAAGAACATACAAGATGGTAGGACATCCTTATTTCTGGTATTTGAGTAACAGTGATAACAGAACAAACAAGATGGTAGGACATCCTTATAACTGGTGTTTGAGGAACAGTGACAACAGAATATACAATATAGTCGACATCCTTATAGCTGGTGTTTGAGGAAAGATGGTAGAACATCTTTATAGCTGGTATTTGAGGAACAGTGATAACAGAACATACAAGATGGTAGGACATCCTTATAGCTGGTATTGAGGAACAGTGATAACAGAACATACAAGATGGTAGGACATCCTTATAGCTGGTGTTTGAGGAACAGTGATAACAGAACATACAAGATGGTAGGACATCCTTATAGCTGGTGCTTGAGGAACAGTAATAACAGAACATACAAGATGGTAGGACATCCTTATAGCTGGTGTTTGAAAAATGGTGATAACAGAACATACAAGATGGTAGGACATCCTTATAGCTGGTGTTTGAGGAACAGTGATAACAGAACATACAAGATGGTAGGACATCCTTATAGCTAGTATTTGAGGAACAGTGATAACAGAACATACAAGTTGGTAGGACATCCTTATAGCTGGTATTTAAGGAACATTGATAACAGAACATACAAGATGGTAGGGCATCCTTATAGCTGGTGTTTGAGAAACAGTGACAACAGAACATACAAGATGGTAGGACATCCTTATAGCTGGTATTTTAGGAACAGTGATAACAGAACATGCAAGAAGGTAGGACATCCTTATAGCTGGTATTTGAGGAACAGTGATAACAGAACATACAAGATGGTAGGACATCCTTATAGCTGGTATTTTAGGAACAGTGACAACAGAACACACAAGATGGTAGGACATCCTTATAGCTGGATTATAGGAACAGTGATAACAGAACATACAAGAAGGTAGGACATCTTTATAGCTGGTGTTTGAGGAAAATTGATAACAGAACATACAAGATGGTAGGACATCCTTATAGCTGGTGTTTGAGGAACTGTGATAACAGAACACACAAGATGGTAGGATATCCTTATAGCTGGTATTTTAGGAACAGTGATAACAGAACATGCAAGAAGGTAGGACATCCTTATAGCTGGTGTTTGAGGAACTGTGATAACAGAACATACAAGATGGTAGGACATCCTTATAGCTGGTGTTTGAGGAACAGTGATAACAGAGCACACAGGATGGTAGGTCAGCCTTATAGCTGGTGTTTGAGGAACATTGATAACAGAACATACAAGATGGTAGGACATCCTTATAACTGGTGTTTGAGGAACAGTGATAACAGAACATACAAAATGGTAGGACATTCTTATAGCTGGTGTTAGAGGAACAGTGGCAACAGAACACACAAGATGGTAGGACATCCTTATAGCTGGTGTTTGAGGAACAGTGATAAAAGACCATACAAGATGGTAGGACATTCTTATAGCTGGTGTTAGAGGAACAGTGGCAACAGAACATACAAGATGGTAGGACATCCTTATAGCTGGTGTTTGAGGAACAGTGATAATAGAACATACAAGATGGTAGGACATTCTTATAGCTGGTGTTAGAGGAACAGTGATAAAAGAACATACAAGATGGTAGGACATCCTTATAGCTGATGTTTGAGAAATAGTGACAACAGAACATACAAGATGGTAGGACATCCTTATAGCTGGTGTTTGAGGAATAGTGACAAAAGAACATACAAGATGGTAGGACATCCTTATAGCTGGTGTTTGAGGAATAGTGACAACAGAACATACAAGATGATAGGACATCCTTATAGCTGGTGTTTGAGAAACAGTGATTACAGAACAAACAAGTTGGTAGGACATCCTTATAGCTGGTTTTCGAGAAACAGTGATAACAGAACACACAAGATGGTAGGACATCCTTATAGCTGGTGTTTAAGAAACAGTGACAACAGAACATGCAAAATGGTTCAACATCCTAATAGCAGGTGTTTGAGGAACAGTGACAACAGAACGTACAAGATGGTGGGACATCCTTATAGCTGGTGTTTGAGGAACAGTGACAACAGAACGTACAAAATTGCAGAACATCCTTATAGCTGGTGTTTGAGGAACAGTGACAACAAAACATACAAGATTGTAGGCCATCCTTATAGCTGGTGTCTGAGGAACAGTGACAACAGAATATACAAGTTGGTAGGACATTCTTATAGCTGGTGTTTGAGGAACAGTGACAACAGAACGTACAAGATAGTAGGACATCCTTATAGCTGGTGTTTGAGGAAAAGTGACAACAGAACATACAAGATGGTAGGACATCCTTATCGCTGGTGTTTGAGGAACGGTGATAACAGAACGTACAATATTGTAGGATATCCTTATAGCTGGTGTTTAAGGAATGGTGAAAACAGAATGTACAAGATGGTATGCAATCCTTATAACTGGTGTTTGAGGAACGGTGATAACAGAACGAACAAGATGAAAGGACATCCTTATAGCTGGTGTTTGAGGAATGGTGACAACAGAACATACAAGATGGTAGGGCATCCTTATAGCTGGTGTTTGAGAAACATTGACAACAGAACATACAAGATGGTAGGACATCCTTATAGCTTGTGTTTGAGGAACAGTGATAATAGAACATACAAGAAGGTAGGACATCCTAATAGCTGGTGATTGAGGAATGGTGATAACAGAACACACAAGATGGTAGGACATCCTTATAGCTGGTGTTTGAGGAACAGTTATAACAGAACACACAGGATGGTAGGTCATCCTTATAGCTGGTGTTTTAGAAATGGTGAAAACAGAACATACAACATGGTAGGACATTCTTATAGCTGGTGTTTGAGGAACAGTGACAACAGAACATACAACATGGTAGGACATCCTTATAGCTGGTGTTTGAGAAACAGTGACAACAGAACATACAAGATGGTAGGACATCCTTATAGCTGGTGTTTGAGGAACAGTGATAACAGAAAAAACAAGAAGGTAGGACATCCTAATAGCTGGTGATTGAGGAATGGTGATAACAGAACACACAAGATGGTAGGACATCCTTATAGCTTGTGTTTGAGGAACAGTGATAACAGAACACACAGGATGGAAGGTCATCCTTATAGCTGGTGTTTCAGAAATGGTGAAAACAGAACATACAAGATGGTAGGACATTCTTATAGCTGGTGTTTGAGGAACAGAACATACAAGGTGGTAGGACATCCTTATAACTGGTGTTTGAGAAACAGTGGCAACAGAACATACAAGATGGTAGGACATCCTTATAGCTGGTGTTTGAGGAACAGTGGCCACAGAACATACAAGTTGGTAGGACATCCTTATAGCTGGTGTTCGAGGAAAATTGATAACAGAACATACAAGATGGTAGGACATCCTTATAACTGGTGTTTGAGGAGGAACAGTGACAACAGAACATATAAGATGGTAGGACATCTTATAAATGGTGTTTAAGGAACAGTGACAACATAACATACAAGATGGTAGTACATTCTTATAGCTGGTGTTTGAGGAACGATGATGACGGAAATACAAGATGGTAGGACATCCTTATAGCTGGTGTTTGCTGAACAGTGATAACAGAACAAAAAAGATGGTAGGACATCCTTATAACTGGTGTCAGAGGAACAGTGATAACAGAACACACAAGATGGTAGGACATTCTTATCTAGTAATTTGTTGAACAATGGAGTAAATATTTATGAAGAAAGATGTTATTCCGCTCCATTTCCAATGGCAAATAGTACTGTATCTTGTACTGTATCTTGTACTGTATATTGTACTGTATCTTGTACTGTATATTGTACTGTATATTGTACTGTATCTTGTACTGTATATTGTACTGTATAGTGTACTGTATATTGTACTGTATATTGTACTGTATCTTTACTGTATCTTGTACTGTATAGTGTACTGTATAGTGTACTGTATCTTGTACTGTATCTTGTACTGTATATTGTACTGTATCTTGTACTGTATATTGTACTGTATTTTGTACTGTATCTTGTACTGTATCTTGTACTGTATCTTGTACTGTAAAGTGTACTGTATATTGTACTGTATATTGTACTGTATCTTGTACTGTATTTTGTACTGTATATTGTACTGTATATTGTACTGTATAGTGTACTCTATATTGTACTGTATCTTGTACTGTATCTTGTACTGTATATTGTACTGTATAGTGTACTGTATCTTGTACTGTATCTTGTACTGTATCTTGTTTTTTTCCAGTTCAAAGTAACAAAATTCCCAATTTCAAAATGCAGAGAAACCAAAAAAAAAATTTGGAGGAAAAGTTTGGAGATTTTTGAATATTATGATTTTTATGTAGTCTTTTACATCACACTTTTTATACATTTAAAATACATTACACATCTATTGTTACATATATTGAAGGAATCACTTTACCAGGGCTCTTGCTTGCACTTTTGTGAATGGTCCTGGGGGTGTGGGAACTTTTAGGCGTGGTGAGAATTGACTACTATATTGGTGCAATTTGAGCAATACTATAGAATTTGCTGAAACTCTGCAGTTCTGAAGGTATCAAGGTTCTAGTTTCATTCTGCATATTTATTTGTTGATGTTTTGTTTTTATCTGTATGTTAATTTGTTGTTTCTTTTTATGTAGAGTGAACCTGGAATCTTCATTCCTGTTGGCGTTGAATAACCTATAATGTGTTGGTACGCCTTTAAACCCCATTCATTCATTCATTAGTATAAATAAAACATAGGTTGACATGATTTAGATGTTTCGAATAAATGAAACATAGGTTGAGGTGATTTAGGTATTTAGTATAAATTAAATATAGTTTGAGGTGATTTAGATATTTTGGAATAAATGAAATATAGGTGAAAGTGATTTAGTTGTTTAGAATAAATGAAACATTGGTTGAGGTGAATTAAATATTTGGAATAAATGAAGTATGTAATAATATGAAATGCGTGTTTTCTTTTTACCCAATATATTATTTTGTTTTAAATGAAATACTCTGTGTAGGTTTGAGCCCTGCTCACTCCAAAATCTTTCCAATTTACTTGCAAAAGGATAGTGGTTCTACTCAGATTCATTCTGAGGTCTCAACCAATAAAACTGGATATGCCATACATAACTTGAATTGTGTTAAAATTGGTGGTTCTCAGGAAAGATGATTAGAACCACTGACTATTCTTAAATCCTGTTGGAAAAAGTTGTAAAACTTCATACAAAACGTATCTTGTTAATACTAATGGTACGAACAATATCTCTAAGACACACCTAATATCTACAAAATATTTCTTTGTTATAATAAAATTGGATTATATTTTTGGTTATTTGTTTAATACCATTTTAAGCTCATGAATCAGAGCAAGTCCTATAGAAAAGAGTTTCTTAAAGTGTCTTGTTAGATTTTAACATGCCCTAATTAAAAAATATTAAGTGCGTTTCGTCCCGATTATGTTAAGGGCCCATACAGAGTTTCCAGGACTCATCAGTTAGACAAACCCCATTAACTTGAGCCGACTGAACATTGTCAATTGTTAGTAATTGTTAGTAATTGTTAGTTATTAGTAATTGTTAATTATTAGTCATTGTTAATTATTAGTAGTTATTGTTAATTATTGTTAATTATTAGTAATTGTTAATTGTTATAATTGGTTATTGTTAATTATTAGTTATTGTTAATTGTTATTGTTAATTATTAGTGCTAATTATTAGTTATTGTTAATTGTTAGTGTTCATTATTTGTTATTGTTAATTATTAGTGTTAATATTAGTTATTGTTAATAATTTATTTATTGTTAATTATTAGTAATTATTAGTGTTAATTATTAGATTTTGTTAATTGTTAGTTATAGTTAATTGTTATTGTTAATTATTAGTTATCATTATTGTTAATTATTAGTGTTAATTGTTAGTTACTGTTTTTGTTAATTATGAGTTATTGTTAATTATTAGTTATGGTTAATTGTTAATTATTAGTGTTAATTATTAGTTATTGTTAATTGTTAGTTATAGTTATTGTTAATTATTAGTTATTGTTATTTTTAATAATAAGTTATTGTTAATTGATAGTTATTGTTAACAATTAGTGTTAATTATTAGTTATTGTAAATTGTTAGTTATAGTTAATTTTATTGTTAATTGTTATTGTTAATTATTTGTTATTATTAATTGGTATTGTTAATTGTTAGTGTTAATAATAAGTTATTGTTAATTATTAGTGTTAATTATTAGGTATTGTTAATTATTAGTTATGTTAACTGAACATAACAATTGTTAATAGTTAGTAATTATTAATTGTTAGTTCACAAGAAAAAAGGTAAAAAAATAAAATAATAACAAAATACAAGATACAATAAAATACAATACAATACTGTGCAATAAAATGAAATGATACAAGATAAAATAATATAAAATGTAATAAAATGCAATATTAAATAAAATATTATACAATGTAATACGATACAAAACAATAAATTAAAATAAAATATAAATAATATTAATATAATGATATATAATACTGTAGAGCTGCATCCACCATTGTCTCATTGTCACCAATTGTATGATACCTAGCTATAAATATGATAAAATAATGTAGAGCTGCATCCACCATTGTCTCATTGTCACCAATTGTACGATACCTAGCAATAAATAGCATAAAATAATGAAGAGCTACATCCACCATTGTCTCATTGTCACCAATTGTACAATACCAAGCAATAAAGATAATAAAATAATGTAGAGCTGGATCCACGATTGTCTTGTCGTCACCAATTGTCAAGACCGAGCAATAAATATGATAAAATAGCATAGAGTTGTAAGAACCATTGTCTCATTATCACCGATTGTACAAGACCTAACAATTTATAAAATAACGTATCGCTGCATCCACCATTGTCTCGTCATCACCAATTGTCAAGACCTAGCAATAAACATCATAAAATAATGTAGAGCTGCTTCCACCATTGTCCCGTTGTCACCAATTGTCCAGTACCAAGCAATAAATATAATAAAATAACGTAGAGCTGGATCCACGATTGTCTCGTGCTCACCAGTTGCCAAGACCTAGCAATAAATATAAAATAACATAGAGCTGTATCCACCATTGTCTTGACTCCACCAACTGTCAAGACCAAGCAATAAATATGATGAACTAATGTAGAGCTGCTTCCACCATTGTCTCGTCATCACCAATTGTACAATACCTAGCAATAAATATGATAAAATAACTTAGAGCTGCATCCACCATTGTCTTGTCGTCACCAATTGTACAAGACCTATCAATAAATATAATAAAATAACATAGAGCTGCATCCACCATTGTCTCGTCATCACCAATTGTACAACACCTAGCAATAAATATGATAAAATAACATAGAGCTGCATCCACCATTATCTTGTCGTCACCAATTGTACAAGACCTATCAATAAATATAATAAAATAACATAGAGCTGTATCCACCATTGTCTCGACTCCACCAACTGTCAAGACCAAGCAATAAATATGATGAACTAATGTAGAGCTGCTTCCACCATTGTCTCGTCATCACCAATTGTACAATACCTAGCAATAAATATGATAAAATAACTTAGAGCTGCATCCACCATTGTCTGGTCGTCACCAATTGTACAAGACCTATCAATAAATATAATAAAATAACATAGAGCTGTATCCACCATTGTCTCGTCATCACCAATTGTACAATACCTATCAATAAATAAGATAAAATAACATAGAGCTGCATCCACCATTATCTTGTCGTCACCAATTGTACAAGACCTATCAATAAATATAATAAAATAACATAGAGCTGCATCCACCATTGTCTCGTCATCACCAATTGTACAAGACCTAGCAATAAATATGATAAAATAACTTAAAGCTGCATCCACCATTATCTTGTCGTCACCAATTGTACAAGACCTATCAATAAATATAATAAAATAACATAGAGCTGCATCCACCATTGTCTCGTCATCACCAATTGTACAAGACCTATCAATAAATATAATAAAATAACATAGAGCTGCATTCACCATTGTCTCATCATCACCAATTGTACAAGACCTAGCAATAAATATAATAAAATAACATAGAGCTGCATCCACCATTGTCTCGTCATCACCAATTGTACAACACCTAGCAATAAATATGATAAAATAACATAGAGCTGCATCCACCATTATCTTGTCATCACCAATTGTACAAGACCTATCAATAAATATAATAAAATAACATAGAGCTGTATCCACCACTGTCTCGACTCCACCAACTGTCAAGACCAAGCAATAAATATGATGAACTAATGTAGAGCTGCTTCCACCATTGTCTCGTCATCACCAATTGTACGATACCTAGCAATAAATATGATAAAATAACGTAGAGTTGCATCCACCATTGTCTCGTCGTCACCAATTGTCAAGACCTAGCAATAAATAGCATAAAATAATGTAGAGCTACATCCACCATTGTCTCATTGTCACCAATTGTCAAGACATAGCAATAAATAGCATAAAATAATGTAGAGCTACATCCACCATTGTCTCATTGTCACCAATTGTACAATACCAAGCAATAAAGATAATAAAATAATGTAGAGCTGGATCCACGATTGTCTCGTCGTCACCAATTGTCAAGACCTAACAATAAATATAAAATAACTAAGAGCAGCATCCACCATTGTCTCGACGTTACCAATTGTCAAGACCGAGCAATAAATATGATAAAATAGCATAGAGTTGTAAGAACCATTGTCTCATTATCACCGATTGTACAAGACCTAACAATTTATAAAATAACGTATCACTGCATCCACCATTGTCTCGTCATCACCAATTGTCAAGACCTAGCAATAAACATCATAAAATAATGTAGAGCTGCATCCACCATTGTCCCGTTGTCACCAATTGTATAGTACCAAGCAATAAATATAATAAAATAACGTAGAGCTGGATCCACGATTGTCTCGTGCTCACCAATTGCCAAGACCTAGCAATAAATATAAAATAACATAGAGCTGCATCCACCATTGTCTTGACTCCACCAACTGTCAAGACCAAGCAATAAATATGATAAACTAATGTAGAGCTGCATCCACCATTGTCTCGTCATCACCAATTGTACAATACCTAGCAATCAATATGATAAAATAACTTAGAGCTGCATCCACCATTATCTTGTTGTCACCAATTGTACAAGACCTATCAATAAATATAATAAAATAACATAGAGCTGCATACACCATTGTCTCGTCATCACCAACAGTACAATACCTAGCAATCAATATAAAAAAAAAACGTAGAGCTGCATCCAATATTGTCCCATTGTCACCAATCACCTTACTACCAACACACATCACCCATCACATTACAACACACCACCTTACCACCAACATTCTTAATCCTACATAACACAACACACCACCTTACCACCAACATGCATCACCCAACACAATACAACACACCACCTTACCACCAACATGCATCACCCAACACAACACAAAACACCACCTTACCACCAACATGCATCACCCAACACAACATACCACTTTACTGCCAAAATGCGTCACCCAACACAATACAACACACCACCTTACCACTAACACGCATCATTTAACACAACACACAACCTTACCAGCAACACATCATCCAACACAACACAACTCAACAAATCACATTACTACCAACTTGCATCACCCAACACAACACAACACAACACCTTACCAGCAAAACAAATCACCCAACACAACAAAACACACCATCTTACCAGCAACACACATCACCCAACACAATACAACACACCACATTACCAGCAACACACATCACCCAATACAACTGAACTCACCACCTTGCCAGCAACACACATCACCCAACACACCATAACTCACCACATTACCAGCAACACACATCACCCATCACAGCACAACTCACCACCTTACCAGCAACACACATCACCCAACATAACACAACTCACCACCTTACCAGCAACACACATCACCCAACACACCATAACACACCACCTTCCGAGCAACACACATCACCCAACACACCACAACTCACCACCTTACCAACAACACACATCACCCAACACAACACAACATACCACCTTAGCAGCAACACACATCACCCAACACAACACAACTCACCATCTTACCAGCAACACACATCACCCATTACAACACATCACTTTACCCCCAACCTGCATCACCCAACACAACATACCACCTTAACACCAACAAGCATCACCCAACACAATACAACACACCACTTTACCAACAACATATATCACCCAACACAACACACCACCTTACCAGCAACACATATCACCCAACACAACACAACACACCACCTTACCAGCAACACACATCACCCAACACAACACAACACATCACATTACCCCCAACCTGCATCACCCAACACAACTTAACACCAACAAGCATCACCCAACACAACACAACACACACCCTTACCAGCAACACACATCACCCAACACAACACATCATACCATCTTACCAGCAACACACATCACCCAACACAAAACAACACACCACCTTACCATCAACACACATCACCCAACACAACACACCACATTACCAGCAAAACACATCACTCAATACAACACAACACACCACCTTACCAGCAACACACATCACCCAACACAACACACCACATTACCAGCAACACACATCACCCAACACAACACAACTCACCCCCTTAACAGTAACACACATCACCCAACACATCAAAACTCAGCACCTTACCAGCAACATACATCACCCAACACAACAGAAACCAACATGCATCACCCAACACAACACAACCCACCACCTTACCAGCAACACACATCACCCCACACAACACAATTCACCACCTTACCAGCAACACACACCACCCAACACATCAAAACACACCACCTTACCAGCAACACGCATCACCCAACACAACACCTTACCAGCAACACAAATCACCCAACACAACACAACTCACCACCTTACCAGCAACACACAACACCCAACACAACACACCACCTTACCAGCAACACGCATCACCCAACACAACACAACACAACACCTTACCAGCAACACACAACACCCAACACAACACACCACCTTACCAGCAACACGCATCACCCAACACAACACCTTACCAGCAACACACATCACCCAACACAACACACCACCTTGCCAGCAACACAAATCACCCAACACACCACAACTCACCACCTTACCAGCAACACACACCACCCAACACACCACAACTCACCACCTTACCAGCAACACACACCACCCAACACAACACACCACCTTACCAGCAACACACATCACCCAACACAACACACCACCTTACCAACACAACACACCACCTTACCAGCAACACACATCACCCAACACAACACACCACCTTACCAGCAACACACACCACCCAACACAACACAACTCACCACCTTGCCAGCAACACACATCACCAAACACACCACAACTTACCACCTTACCAGCAACACTCATCACTCAACACAACACAACACAACACACCACCAACATGCATCACCCAACACAACACAACAAACCAGCTTACCAGCAACACACATCACCCAACACAACACAACTCTCCACCTTACCAGTAACACACATCCCCCAACACAACACAACTCACCACCTTACCAGCAACATGCATCACCCAACACAACACAACACATCACATTACCTCCAACCTGCATCACCCAACACAACACATCACATTACCCCCAACCTGCATTACCCAACACAACATACCACCTGAACACAAACAAGGACCACCCAACACAACACAACACATCACCTTACCAACAACACACATCATCCAACACAACACAACACAACACACCACCTAATCAGCAACACACATCACTCAACACAACACACCACATTACCATCAACACACATCACCCAACACAACACAACACAACACACCACCTTACCAGCAACACACATCACCCAACGCAAAACAACACACCACCTTACCAGTAACACACATCACCCAACAAACCACCTTACCATCAACACACATCACCCAACACAACACAACATACCACCTTACCAGCAACACACATCACCCAACACAACACAACTCACCACCTTACCAGCAACACGCATCACCCAATACAACACAACACATCACATAACCCCCAACCTGCATCACCCAACACAACATACCACCTTAACATCAACAAGCATCACCCAACACAATACAACACACCACTTTACCAACAACATACATCACCGAACACAACACAACACACCACTTTACCAGCAACACATATCACCCAACACAACTCACCAATCAACACAACACAACTCACCACCTTACCAGCAACACACATCACCCAACACAACACAACACCTTACCAGCAACACACAACACCCAACACACCACAACTCACCACCTTACCAGCAACACACATCACCCAACACAACACAACACACCACCAACATGCATCACCCAACACAACACAACACAACACAACACCTTACCAGCAACACACATCACCCAACACAACACAACTCATCACCTTAACAGCAACACACATCACCCAACACACCACAACTCACCACCTTACCAGCAACACACATCACCCAACACAACACAACACACCACCAACATGCATCACCCAACACAACACAACTCATCACCTTACCAGCAACACACAACACCCAACACAACACAACTCACCGCCTTATCAGCAACACACAACACCCAACACAACACAACTCGCCACCTAACCAGCAACACACATCACCCAACACAACACAACTCACCACCTTACCAGCAACATGCATCACCCAACACAACACAACACATCACATTACCCAACACAACATACCAACACCCAACACAACATACCACCTTAACACCAACAAGCATCACCCAACACAATACAATACACCACTTTACCAACAACATAAATCACCCAACACAACACAACACAACACCTTATCAGCAACACACATCACCCAACACAACACAACACAACACAACACCTTACCAGCAACACACATCACCCAACACAACACAACACATTACCCCCAACCTGCATCACCCAACACAACATACCACCTTAACACCAACAAGCATCACCCAACACAATACAATACACCACTTTACCAACAACACAAATCACCCAACACAACACAACACACCACCTTACCAATAACACATATCACCCAACACAACACAACAGAACACCTTACCAGCAACACACATCACCCAACACAACACAACCCAACACAACACAACACAACACAACACAACACAACACAACACAACACAACACAACACAACACAACACCTTACCAGCAACACACATCATCCAACACAACACAACTCACCACATTACCAGCAACACGCATCACCCAACACAACATAACACACCACCTTACCAGCAACACACATCACCCAACACAACACAACTCATCACCTTACCAGCAACACATATCAACCAACACAACCCAACGCACCACCTTACCAGCAACACACATCACCCAACACAACACAACTCACCACCTTACCAGCAACACACATCACCCAATACAACACAACACACTTCCTTACCAGCAACACACATCACCCAACACACCACAACTCATCACCTTACCAGCAACACACATCACCCAACACAACACAACACATTACCCCCAACCTGCATCACCCAACACAACATACCACCTTAACACCAACAAGGATGACCCAACACAACACAACACATCACCTTACCAGCAACACACATCACCCAACACAACACAACTCACCACCTTACCAGCAACACACATCACCCAACACACCACAACTCACCACTTTACCAGCAACACACATCACCCAACACAACACAACTCACCACCTTACCAGCAACACACATCACCCAACACACCACTTTACCAGCAACACACATCACCCAACACAACACAACTCACCACCTTACCAGCAACACACATCAACCAACACACCACAACTCACCACCTTACCAGCAACACACAACACCCAACACAACACAACTCTCCACCTTACCAGCAACACACATCACCCAACACAACACAACTCACCACCTTACCAGCAACACACATTACCCAACACAACACAACTCTCCACCTTACCAGTAACACACATCACCCAACACAACACAACTCACCACCTTACCAGCAACACGCATCACCCAACACAACACAACTCACCACCTTACCAGCAACACACATCACCCAACACAACACAACTCACCAACTTACCAGCAACACACATCACCCAACACAACACAACACACCAACTTACCAGCAACACACATCACCCAACACAACACAACACAACACAACACCTTACCAGCAACACACATCACCCAACACATGACAACACACCACCTTACCAGCAACACACATCACCCAACACACCACAACTCATCACCATACCAGCAACACACATCACCCAACACAACCCAACACACCACCTTACCAGCAACACACATCACCCAACACACCACAACTCATCACCTTACCAGCAACACACATCACCCAACACAACCCAACACACCACGTTACCAGCAACATACATCACCCAACACAACACAACACACCACATTACCAGCAACACACATCACCCAACACAACACAACTCACCACCTTACCAGCAACACATATCACCCAACACACCACAACACACCAATTTACCAGCAACACACATCACCCAACACACCACAACTTATCACCTTACCAGCAACACACATCACCCAACACACAGCCTTACCAGCAACACACATCACCCAACACAACACAACTCACCACCTTACCAGCAACACATATCACCCAACACACCACAACACACCAACTTACCAGCAACACACATTACCCAACACACCACAACTCACCACTTAACCAGCAACACACATCACCCAACACAACACAACATGCCACCAACACACACCACCCAACACAACACAACACACCACCTAACCAGCAACACACATCACCCAACACAACACAACACAACCACCACCTCACCAGCAACACACATCACCCAACACAACACAACACCTTACCAGCAACACACATCACCCAACACAACACAACTCACCAACTTACCAGCAACACACACCACCCAACACACCACAACTCACCACCTTACCAGCAACACACATTACCCAACACACCACAACTCACCACCTTACCAGCAACATACATCACCCAACACACCACAACTCACCACCTTACCAGCAACACACATCACCCAACACACCACAACTCACCACCTTACCAGCAACATACATCACCCAACACACCACAACTCACCACCTTACCAGCAACACACATCACCCAACACACCACAACACACCACCTTACCAGCAACACACATCACCCAACACACCACAACTCACCACCTTACCAGCAACATACATCACCCAACACAACACAACACAACACACCACCAACACACATCACCCAACACAGCACAACTCACCAACTTACCAGCAACACACACCATCCAACACAACACAACACCTTACCAGCAACACACATCACCCAACACAACACAACACCTTACCAGCAACACACATCACCCAACACAACACAACTCACCAACTTACCAGCAACACACACCACCCAACACACCACAACTCACCGCCTTACCAGCAACATACATCACCCCAACACAACACAACACACCACCAACATGCATCACCCAACACAACACAACACACCATCTTATCACCCATGGTACTGCATCTCTCCACCACTTCAGCACCATTACAATTGGCTGGATCCATAGTATGTCCCATCGCTACCACCACAGCACCATCACCATTGGCCTGACCCATGGAACAGCATATCTTCACCACCATGGCAGCAATCCAGCATTGGTAAATGTTTGGTTAAAACTGCAATGTACCAAACAAAACTACAGTACACATGTCTATATATAATTATGATTAACCCATTTGATGTGAAAATCATACAGAAGCACTCATACAGTGCAGCTAATACTATAAACTACAATACACAACAATACAAAACATATCTACTACAGAAATACTCTTTCAGTTAATACTATAAACTATAATACACTATAATACAAAACACTTCTTTTACTGAAATACTTTTGTAGCTTATACTATAAACTACAATACACAACAATACAAAACACTTCTACTACAAAAATACTCCTGCAGCTAATACTATAAACTACAATACACTACAATACAAAACACTTCTACTACAGAAATACTCTTGCAGCTAATACTTTAAACTACAATACACTATAATACAAAACACTTCTACTACAGAAATACTCTTGCAGCTAATACTTTAAACTACAATACACTACAATACAAAACACTTCTTTTACTGAAATACTTTTGTAGCTTATACTATAAACTACAATACACAACAATACAAAACACTTCTACTACAAAAATACTCCTGCAGCTAATACTATAAACTACAATACACTACAATACAAAACACTTCTACTACAGAAATACTCTTGCAGCTAATACTATAAACTACAATACACTACAATACAAAACACTTCTACAGAAATACTCTTGCAGCTAATACTTTAAACTACAATACATTACAATACTACTACATTCTGTCACAATGAAATATAGTAGTATAGTTCACTGAAAACAGAAATTCCATTATCAAACAGAAGCCCATTGTTGCAGATTAAACACCTCAGGTAGTCTTCAGTGAGTGAAGACCATATAATTATTAGTGCTACATTTATCGTATGTTAAATTAAGTACTCCATTTTGTGTCGAACAACCACTGATGAACTTTCCAAGAGATGAAGGATGATACAACTTTTCCATTTTCACAATGACATACAAAGATACTACTGAACTTAACCATTCCCCAAAAACAATATTATGATATGCAGAGGAGGTTTGACTGTGATAAAAAGCAGAGAAAGGAATGAAAAACTATCTTATACTGAAATATTTTACAAAAATTTACAGTTAAGTAATTGTGTATTAGGCAAATGATTCTATAAAACACAAGAAATCACTGACTATGACAGTTACTACAGCAATGAATGAAACTTTCCCCAGAGAGTAAGGAAGTAAACAATGGACTCTAAAATCTAAGTCTGATTGTCCTACTTTATCTTTATTTTTTGTAAAACCTCCCAAGAGAGCAGAGAAGTTAGCTGGAGTCCATTTTATTCCCGTTTGAACAATCAAATAGTGACTATAAAACTGACACATTATCAAAATAGAAGATAATGATATGCAGAGATGGCTTCATTGGATAGAGGTCCGAAGATGAAATTGTTGACAAAGGGGCCTCAACAATTTCGCCTTTAATCTACCGCGCCATTCAGACAACTCTGTTTAATTATCAAAACCAACTGTTCCAAGTCTGTGGCAGAATCATAGGAATCTATTCTACGTCCATAGGAATGTAAAAAAAATCTATTTTAAGACTACATGTATTTCGAAGAAAAAAAATGCGTGTCTATGGAAACAATTCCATAAAACACAAGAACTCATTAAATTAATATTATATATGTCAATAAATATGGATATTGACACCATAAAATGTACCTAAAGGTAAAAATTACCAATGGCAGTATAAAGTGACGCAGATCCCGACACTGAATGTACCACGTAAACAATAATTACCTACAGGCTACTGGCTATCACTGATGAAGGTTGAAAATACAAATAAAAACAATTTAGTCTATTTTGCTGATAAAAAAAATGTGTTAACATGTAAACTGTTTCATTATAAACGCAAAGATAATTTGAAAACAAATAAAACACCATATATTAAGTTTAAAGTTTTAAGTTTCTCAATACCTTTTTACAATGATACATATAAAAATGACCATTGTTGTTGTCACAGTAAACACACCTTAAGACTGCATAGAAACTCACCCTAGGGTGTCTATATAGTATATGGGAATCTTCAGTGAGTGAAGTCCCATACAGCCTAACATTCTACAAAATTACATTAAGTATGTGCAAATACAATAAAAAACAAAGTGATAAACCCTTTCTAATTTTAAGCAACTAAAAATTTAAAATAAATCAACTAAATTAAGAAACAGCCACCTTAGTGATCCCATTTACAATACAGTTTAATCTGCAACTCATGATTTCTATTCAAATAACAGAATACATACATAGGGGAAATCTGTGGTTATGTGAGTAGGAGTAACAAGAAAAAAAAAGTATGATAAATGTGGAAAGTTATCATACCCAAAATATGAAAATGAAAACTCTATGGAGAAAAAACTGGCTTGAATAGTCTTGAAAACTATTTGAACTGACAAAAAATGGCTTTACTAATAGAAAAACAAAAATAAATGTATGATAAATATGGAAAGTTATCATACCCATAATATAAAATGAGAACTCTGGAGAAAAAAATGGCTTGAACAGTCTTGAAAACCATTTAAGCTAATTGAAAATGATTTTACTAAAGAAAATATAGTGCTTGTAAAAAATTGGCTGAATTGTTAAGTATGATAAGAAGCCTACTAACTAACCACAGAAATCCCCTACAAAGACATCAATAAGACCACCTGTCCGGACGGCGAGACACCCTACCTATCCTAGTTCTAACCTCTAGAACAGAGGCCGGAACTTCCCTAACTCTAACAACGGGAGCGTCACTGTATCTAAGGGGGGGTCTCCTGACTCTAGAAGAGTGCCTAAGGGGTACCGGTGCAGCGACTGCTTCACGGACAGGAGGAGGGTGAACAACGAAAAGCTGAACTGGAGCAAGCTGAACAGGCTCGGCAAGCCTGACACGGACAACGGCGGGTGGAGAAGCAGTCGGAGGGACAGCAACACAGGCTGTGGGTCTGACGCATACACCAGTATGGCCAGTGGCAACGGACAGAGCGACACAGTGACGAGGCAGAGAGACACAAGGAGCTACAGGGTCTGCCACAGCAACAGGAGCCCTAAAGACAACTACCTGAGGTACCTCATCAGCAACTGGACGTAGATCATCGCCTGGAATGGTACAGGTACCAGTCACCTGGAAATAGAAAAAGAAAAGATTCAACAAAATGTTTAAGAATTAAACTTTGAATATCAGTGGCAGAGCATCGGACAGGTTTAGTATCAAAGGGTCACGAGTTCAATTCTTTGGCAAGGCCATGTGGGAATATTAATGAAGAAATTACAGCCTAGACAAGGCTGTTAACAGACAGACGGAAACCATCAATGCATAGGTATTACAAGAGCTGTCAAAGAACAGCGTTAACTTGACTATTATAGCCTTGTCACAGAACATTATATTAAATGTACTATCAAAACAAGAGGCCCACTAGGACCTGAATGCTCTACTGGCAACGGGTGCTACAAGTAAAATATCTTAGGTCTAGACAAGTTTGATTAAGATTAAAAAAAAAATGAAGGTGCTGTCACGTTTACAACATTTTCCCAATATAACTCTATGTAAAACAGTGACCCCTATAGCAGCCCCAAACTTGACCCCAGGGAACCAACTTTAACAAATCTTTTAGGGGACTCCCATGCAATGCTACATGTAAAATATCTATTTTGGGCCTCAAACTTTCAGAGAAAATGTTTTTTAAAATGTGCTTATAAGCCCTGTGGCTGGAGCATTTGTGACCAAATCATGCTGGTTCAAGAACTCATCTGGGATCTTGTAATTATATAACTGCTGTGGAGTTTTGGTTAAGATTAAAAAAAATATGAAGGTACTATCGCGTCTACAAATTTTCCCTATGTAAAACAGTGACCCCAGGGACCCGAATTCAACAAATCTTTTTAAGTGACCCCCATGCAATGCTGCATGTAAAATATCTAAGGTCTCAGCCTTGAACTTTCAGAGAAATTTGTTTTTAAAATTTTACTTAAAATGTGCTTATAAGCCCTGTGCCAGGAGCATTTGTGATTGAATGACGCTGGTTGAAAAACTCATCCAAGATCTTGTGGTTATATAATTGCTGTGTAAGTTTAATTAAGATCCAATGAAAAATGAAGGTACTATCTCATGTAAATCTATTTAAAACAGTGACCCCTGTGGCGGCCCCAAATTTGACCCCAGGGACCAGATTTCAACAAATCTTTTAGAGGACCCCCATACAATGCTACATTTAAAATATCTAAGGTCTAAGCCTTAAACTTTCAGAGAAAGTGTTTTTAAAGTTTCGCTTAAAATGTGCTTATAAGCCCTGTGGTGGGACATTTGTGGTCCAATGGTGCTGGTTCAATAACTTATCTGAGATTCTGTGGTTATATAACTGCTGTGCAAGTTTGGTTAAGATTCAATGGCATTTATGGTTGAATGCACTGGTTCAAGAACTCGTCAGAGACATTATGGTTATATATCTGCTGTGCAAGTTTGGTTAAGATTCAATGAAAAATGAAGGTGCTTGTACAAGAAAAAGGTTAACTGATGACAGACAATATACTATGACATAAGCCCTGCTGGCCTTTGGCCAATAGAGCTAAAACAAGAGCACCGCAAGCAGGTACAGATGCTCGTCTTTTTTCCAAGTAGGTAAAAGTTAGAAAAACAGATATAT
This sequence comes from Panopea generosa, assembly GCA_029582155.1. NCBI lineage: Eukaryota > Metazoa > Mollusca > Bivalvia > Adapedonta > Hiatellidae > Panopea > Panopea generosa. The sequence continues at coordinate 22,584,208 of CM055905.1, forward strand.
CTATATGAATGAAACCATCTTTCACATTTAATAAACAGGGCTGTGCAGTTTTAATACAATAAAAAAGAAATTGAGGGGGAGGATGTCTTGGGGGTTGGTTCTTGGGGGTTGGTTACAAAGTTGGAAAGGGACAGTGTACTGTGTAATTCAATACAGAACAATATTTAAAAAAAAATTGAAGGGGGGGTGGTGTGTGTGTGTGTGTGTGTGTGGGGGGGGGGTCTTGAGGTTGGTAACAAAGGGGCGGATAAATATTTAATTTAAAACAAAACAAATTTTAAAAGAAAAAAAAAGTGTGGTGGGGGGGGGGGGGTCTTTGTGGAGGGGATGTCCTTGGGGTCATTAACAAAGTTGAAAGAAAGGGGGCAACGTATTTAATTTAAAACAAAACAAAAGTTTATAAAAACTTTGGAGTGGCATAAAAAAAAATGGCAGGGATAGGGTTAGGGTAGGGGTGAGGGCCTCGGGATCGGACACAAAGTTAAAATGGGGGCAGAGTATTTGATAAAATACAAAACAAAATTTTAAAAAAAAAATGGGCTGGGAGTGGGGTAGGGGGCCTATGGGTGAGAGTCTTGGGGCAAAGTGTTTAATTTAAAACAAAACAAATTTTAAAAAAACAAGAAATGTCACTGGTAAGTGTCACATGCCCCCCAAATGGTCGTTGAACAATAACAATATAATTATGTTATAATAGGTAGCGATGTATCCATGAATATAAAGAGTAAAAGACTGATGTTTCAAATGAAACATGCAATTTCATTTTTTTACATTAAAGTGTGACCTTGACCTTTATGTAACCTTGACCTTGACATCTGATGTAATGGTCTGGGTATTTCAACTGTTAAATGCTGCTGAAACATCATCATGACATGCTGATCACTTGTGTCAAGCTACATGTGTTTTAAAATCCATATATGAAAGACAAAGTAACAGATCAATTGTTGATAAATTGAGCCAAGTGTTTTTGAAATCCATCCATGTATGATAAAGTTAAAGGACAGACTTGAAATCTCAAACAGATTCAAAGTGTTGTCATACATACTAAAAGTGTGACCTTGACTTTTGAAGTATGGATCTAAGTCTTACTTATGACACATCATGTCCTCTTGATAAATTGAGCCAAGTTAAAGGCAACGTCACAGACCAGACACACAATATCAAACAAATTGAAAGTGTGACCTTGATCTTTGAGGAAAGGTTCTGGGTTTTACATGCGACACTTAATTATGTCATGTTAATCAACTGACCCAAGTGTTTTTTAAAATTTATCCATAGATAACAGACCAGACAAGAAATGTCAAAATGACTGAAAGTGTTGTCAAAGTTAAATTGTGACCTTGACCTTTGAACTGGGAGTTTAGGTATTAAGTGCAACACGTCCCATTGTTATGTTGATCATTTATAACAAGTATTTATAAAAATCCATCTATGCATGACAAAGTTGCAGACTGGACATGAAATCTTACAGACTCAAAGTGTGACCTTGACCTTTGAGGTAAGAATGTTGGTCTAACTTATGGCACGTCATCATGTTAAGTTGATCAATTGTAGCAAGTATCATTAAATCCATCTATGCATGATAAAGTTACAGGCCAGACACAAAATCTCACACAGACTCAAAGTGTTGTCAAACAAACTCAAATGGTGACCTTGACCTTTGAGGTACGGGTGTGGGTCTTACTCGCGACACGTTGTTATGTTATGTTGATCATTTGTAGCAAGTATCATTAAATCCATCTATGCATGATAAAGTTACAGGCCAGACACAAAATCTCACACAAACTCGAAGTGTTGTCAAACAAACTCAAATAGTGACCTTGATCTTTGAGATATGGGTGTGGGTCTTACTCACGAGACGTCGCCATTTTATGTTGATCATTTGTAGAAAGTATCATTAAAATCCATCTATGCATGACAAAGTTGCAGGCCTGACATGAAATCTTACAGACTCAAAGTGTGACCTTGACCTTTGAGGTAAGGGTGTGGGTCTTACTCGCAACACGTCATCATGTTATGTTGATCAATTGTAGCAAGTATCATTATACTCCATCTATGCATGACAAAGTTACAGGCCGGACAAGAAATACCGTACCGAAGGATGGAAGGACAGACGGAAGAATGGACAGACAGACAGACAGATGGACTCGTCATGTTATGTTGATCATTTGTAGCAAGTATCAACAAAATCCATCTATGCATGACAAAGTTACAGGTCGGACACGAAAGCTCACACACACCCGAAGTGTTGTCCAACAAACTCAAATAGTGACCTTGATCTTTGAGGTAAGGGTGTGGGTTTTACTCGCGACACATCGTCATGTTATGTTGATCATTTGTAGCAAGTATCATTAAAATCCATCTATGCATGACAAAGTTACAGGCCCGATACGAAATCTCACCCAGTCTCAAAGTGTATTCAAACAAACTCAAATTGTGACCTTGATCTTTGAGGTACGGTTGTGGGTCTTACTCGCGACACGTCGTCATGTTATTTTGATCTTTTGTACCAAGTATCAACAAAATCCATCTATGCATGACAAAGATACAGGCTGGACACAAAATATCGGATGGAAGGATGGAAGGACGGACAGAAGGATGGACGGAAGGACGGACGGACGGACGGACGGACGTTCTCGCGAATGGGTATTTAAGTGGCTTCTTTGCGTCAGTCGTATACTTGTGTGGCTAATTTTAGAAAATTTTAGCCAAGTAAAAGAAAAAAAGCCACATAAAAGCCGTTTTTAAGTGTCTAGAAACAGCCACGTAATTATTTTTCAACTGCTTTTCAACTGTCCATAAAAATGACTAACCCTAAACCTTAGACACTTAACTACCCATTTGTGTGTACGGATGGACAGATGGATGGACAGACGGATGGACAGATGGATGGACGGACACTTCAATTACTATATGCCACCCAAAAAATTTGGGGGGGGGGGGGGGGGGCATAAAAAAAAAAAATGGCAGGGATAGGGTTTGGGTAGGGGTGAGGGCCTTGAGATTGGTAACAAAACTGAAATGGGGTCAGAGTATTTAATTTAACACAAAACAAAATTAATGTTAAAAAATAAAAAAAATGAGAGGGGATGGGGTGTAAAGGGGAAGGTCTTGGGGTCAGTAACAAAATTGAAATTGAGCAAAGTATTTATTTAAAACAAAACTAAATTAAAAATAATAATAAAAAATGGGCAGGGATGGGGGTTGGCTAGGGGTGAGGGTCTTTGGGTCAGTTACAAAGTTGAAATGGGGGCAGGGGCAGAGTATTTGATTAAACATAAAACACATTTAAAAAAAAATAAATTGGGCAGCAGTGTGGGGGGATCTTGGTTGGGCTCGGGTAGAAAGCCAAGTAGATATGGGACAATAGACCTGGCAAATTCAAACAATGATACAAAGTTTTTCCAATCTGTGATCTTTTTGTCAAATCTGGATACATTTACATGTACAATAATTCATATAAATACCCAGTAACAGTTTTGGGTGCATAACACTTTTAACTGAATAATGACAGTATCAACATTGAATAGGTCAAGGTCAGTGATGTAAACTTTTTTTTAGTTGATGGTGATCAGTTTACAGAATTGATAGTATTACTGAAAAATAAAATTGATTTTAAAAAAAAATGGAACCCAAAAAACAAAAACGAAAAACTTTAACCTAAGGTTTTTAAAGCCCAAAGTATGGATGATTAGGTAAGTATACATTGTTTCAATAACATAATATAAATGTGTTCATGAAGTTTAGTCACCAAAACACAAGTAGTTTGTTCAGAAAATAGAAAAAAACTGAGCTAAACATAAAACTTTAACCGGCGTTGACAATGATGACACTGCCGACGCCAGGGCCATGATAATAGCTCTTCGTATTTATTTCAAAAAAGCGAGCTAAGAATGGGCAGGGAGAGGGTTGAGGGTCTTGGGCATTGTAAAAAAATTCAAATGGGGCAGAGTATTTGCTTCATACGAAACAAAATTTAAAAAAATTGTGCAGGGGGGATGTCTAGGTTGGGCTCATGAAGGTTGCCAAGTAGATTATCTACTAAAACATGAGACAATGGGGCTGCCATATTCAAACAAATTGATACAAAGTATTTCACATCTGTTTTCTTATATATAAAACAAAAAAATAAGTATCATAATGCAAAAGTGAAACTAATGTCTATATATACAACTTGCACATAAACTTTAACATAGAGAAACAGCCCAATTTCTCCTCTTCATACCGATATTTCACCTTGATCTTTAAAATTGCAGCCCTTTAATGATACAAAATGCCTCAAAGTATACACCTATACCCTTTATCCAAGTTACATTCACATAACTGTAAGCAAGCCCAGTAAATCACAACCTGCACCATCTCTGTAAGGCAGAGTTTTAACAATATATGACCTGATCAACCCTGCAATATAACCTTGACATTCAAGTTAGGAGCACAATATGTTACATACCGCTTCAGAGTACACCTATGCCAAGTTCCATCCATATAATTGCAAGCCTTGTCAACATCTTACACAAAAACTTTAATGCACAGCTTAAAAACTTTAAATGCTGTAGCGAGTATAAAAACTCCCCGATTCTTCCAATAGTTGAGTTAATAAAAGACAATACAGGATGTTTATAAATCTAATTAGCCTGTTATAACCTTAAATGGAGACTATCAGGTAAAAACACTATTAATGTCATAAAGAAAAATATAGTAAAAAGGATAAAAAACATCTTTCATACTTCATGAAAGTTACATCTATTTACATTTATTTTCTGCAATGCAGAGTCCATAAAACTTTGTGTTTTTTTAAAATGATGAGCATAAAGTCTTCAGATGCATGGAATAAAGTTTTATAACCACAGGCAAAGCTTAACTAATCCAGTTTAATATGACCTCATCAAAAGGTGACACAGCAATAATAATTGAAAGTATGATGTAGATATTAAGTTATACTGAATAATCTCCAAGGGGCATAAAAACTGTCTGTGAAGAAATAATTGCCCCATTAATTGCCCAAGCTGACATTCACCAAAAGTTTGTTTTTTATTGATACAACTCAACAGGTTAACACACCTGTAAAGGTCACATTTACTTGAAAAGCATGCACTGCCATATATACATGTATACATATGTTTGACAACAATGGTCAGTTCTAACAATTACTATTGTGTATTTTAAATTTTGATGTGTTATGATACACAGTGTTCCCAAGTCCTGCCACTTGCTAACATCAGTACAGTTTCCATTTCCTTTTTCAAACTGTATTTTATCATGAAATGTAATATTGTTAGTTTGAACATTTAACATCATTTTATGCCATCTAGGGCTAATTTATGATAAGTACTCTTTCCTACTATACTAATCATCAGGGAGCCTGTGGTAGGGTTGGATTCAAACTCATGATCCCTGGATGAAACTCTGGCTTGCTACCAACCAAGCTAACTTGGCCCAGCCAAATATAACTATTCTAAAGTCTGTGTTTTTTTGTAAATCTTCCATATATTTAGATGAACATGTACATTAAAGAGTAATGTTGACATGACAGGTTTCATTTGTTCATTAATTCATTTGTTTATTTGAAAATAAGTTGCTTGGTAGCTTTTCAAATTCAGGATAGAAGGGTTTAAGGTTTGATCCCTCGACAGGTCCATGTGTGGTGTTGTCAAGATAATTAATTTACCAGCTTGCTAGTATATTCATATACATCTTGTTCTATACGGGAAGATTTGGAGTGTACTTTGTCTAAACGGTCAGAACTTCATTCACAATCAATGTAAAATAACATACTTTTGTATGTTTGTTTGAATATTTAGCATCATTTTTATGCCAGCAAGAGCTAACAGATTGTCAGTTAACCTAACCAATCTTTCCTGGTATCCTGGAAGATTAACCAGTATTTGAGCACACCCCATCTCCGCAAGTAACTTTCCCACTTGAATCAGCATGACAGACGAAGGACAATGAGATGTATTGCCGTATATCAATTTCACTGGAACTGTTACTAGACAGAGATTCAAACTCATGACCCCTGGATAGATAATCAGATGACTACCAGCTGAGCTAACTGGGCCCGGTTGAGGCGAATATTTCAGATTTGCTCTCAATTGTACAATAACATCAAAGTTAGCACCAGTCTGGAATAAAATGAACCTAGAACCTTGATACCTCTAGAATTGCAGAGTTTCAGCAATTTGTATACCGTATTTTCAGTTTGTCTAGAGTATTTTGAAATACAAAACCCACAGTGATTTTGTTATTACCGCTAATAAAATAGTGTTTGTGAAACACAAAATATAAACTTGCAGGGCTCTCCCTTCCCCTTAGTGGAATAAGGTCAAATCCTCTGAGGAGGAAACTTTCACGTCTTATCAGCATCTGTGGTTATGCAGTAAAACTCATTAAACATATATAACTGATTGCACTGTATATTTATTATATGTGATTGTATTCTCCATTCTTGAATTTATTCTTTCCATTCTTCTTGTTCACTGTGCGCCAAACACTGTCCACAACTATCAGATAGATAGATAAGACTAATCTTCCCCACTTTATTTCATCAGGACTCCCCTGCTTCTACAATGTACTAGACCACAATGGTAGAGAGTCTGCCCTACATGCAGAATATGTTATGTGTTCGATCCGCTGTTGATTACAAAAAAAAAAGAAAAACAGTACTAGAAGATTCTCCCCATGGCGTTCAACATTTAGAGGATAGTTCTAGGTCTGCTAGACCCAGTGTCAGTATAATGTGAATGGGTCACAGTGGGTTATTGTACTAATTAATGTGTTTGTGGTATGAATCTCCAGTGTGGCAGTGCTCTGAATACTGCCTGAAGTAGATGCCATGGCAGACTGGCTGAATATTTTTCCTGTCTTGTTACAAACATGAAGAAACCTATCCATCAACATTGAATTTAATCTATGTATACTTTCTGATTAAAGAGACTGCTGAATTTACACTAAATAACCATACAACAACAATACAAAGGACTTGTGCAGCTAACATGACTGTTCTGCATCTATATGTCTTGTCCCATTGGGCCTGGCCTGATTAGCTCAGTCGGTAACACGTCTGACTAACAATCCAGAGGATGTGAGTTTGAATCCCAGCCCGACAACAGTCTCCGTGAAGATTGATATAATTTATGACATTGTGTCTCATTATCATTCATCTCTCACCTCTGATAAAAGTTGGAAAGTTATCAGTTACTTGTGGAGATGAGGTGTGCTCGAGTACTGGTTAACCATTCAGGAGGTTAGGTGGTTAGGTTAACAGTTTCTGATCTTCTGTTAGCCCCCAATGGCATAAAACTGACACTAAATATTCAATCAATCAATTATTATTCCACTGTCCCCACTCCATCCCTTATCTTCAGTTCCTCCAATATTTTGCTATTTTTTGTGTTGCATTTCCTCCCATATTGTTTCCTGTATTATAGGAGTTCAATGGGAGAATATATCAACACAGACAGGTATTAACACTGTGACCCAACACTGAGCACTAGCAGAAGTAACCAAACTCCCAACATCTCCCTGTGGGCTAACTTTGGAAACTGGTCTATTGAATGAACCTATTATTGCACACCAGACTATCCTTAAAAATGTTTGTTTGCTGTATGTTGCAAAAGATAGCTTTTTTGGCCAGATTTTGATTTTGCAGTCATTTTCTTTGAAATTCAATTTAAAAAAATTGGGAAGCTGCATTTTTTAGTGAGTAGGTAGGAGTACGGCAAACTTTTTTTTCTAAGAAAGGCCTCATTCTCTATGCAAAAAACTATATGGGTGCTAGTATGTTGCACGGAAAATATTTTGAAATCCAGTGTGAAATGCTAATGTTATCCAATGGAGAAACTTATAATACAATCATGACAGACAGACAGACAGACAGACAGACAGACAGACAGACAGACAGACAGACAGACAGACAGACAGACAGACAGACAGACAGACAGACAGACAGACAGACAGACAGACAGACAGACAGACAGACAGACAGACAGACAGACAGACAGACAGTAACTTGCATTGAAGATTTTATTAATCATTTTCATTTTCTTACTGTTTAACGAAGTTAAAAAAAAAATGATAAAATGAAGTATTTAGCAATACTCAAGGTATGACATGAGTCCAACTACGGTACTGTGTTCAAATTCCATAAGTATTTTTTAACAACTGTTGTAAAAAATAAATGTATTATGACTTAAACTTGTAGTGGCATGTTACATCCACACACATCAGGGATTGACCTTGAACCTTGAATGTTAGGCACAGAGCCTATCTTGGCATTCTTAAAGTGGCATAACCAGAGCCTAAAGATTTTTTTTAATACAGAAATACAGAAACTTGTTTATGATTCTAATATTTTTCTTTACATGACATTAGAATAATGCAAAACAAATAATTTTAACTTGAGAATCTTCTATAAGTTTGGTAGTAGAATGAAAAACTGCATTTTCCCACAGAATTGCAAATATGTGGCAAACTTTCTCACATACACGTTTTGAATGAGCTTGGCTTGAACCAAAGCCTCAGCAGTGAGGTACCTGGTCGTGCATTAATTAGCTCTCTAGGCCAGGTGGAGTACAACAGATAATGCCATTCTTAAAATAAATATGTGTTTGCTGTGCTCTGATCAAGTATTTTTCATGTGGGAAGGTAGGAAGCTATCTTTTTGCAAGATTTTGTTTTTGTATATTGGTCCTCCGTGGCCAAGTGATCTGAGGTGCCAACTCAAGATCACCTACTTCTCACCACTAAGATCATAGATTGGAGTCCTGCTCGGTTCAAAAACTTTATGTGAGAAAGTTTACCAGTGACTTGTGGAAGATTGTTTCTAAGACTAGTATTCATTCTGAGGTCTTTAAAGATGAATATATGTCATATACAACCCGAAACGTGTCGAAAATGGCGTTAAACCCTATTCTAAAAAAACAAAAATGAACAGAAAATATGGCAACAAAATCTCTTTGAAAGTCAATAAAAATATTTGGTTAGCTGCAATTTTTAGTGAGTAGGTTACTAAGGAGCATGGCAAACATATTTTTTAAGGACAGCCTTATGGAGTCTGCACTTTAAGATCATCTGCAATGCAGATTCTGCATGTATTATAAATAGAATTGAAAAACTGTATAATTTTTAAGATGTAACTATTTTTTTGTAAATTATGTCACCTCTAACCTTTATATTTGAATATGTACCTGCAGTATGAAATTTTCTCATTTAAAGGGAGTGTACCAGGATAAAAAATAAAATATCTATCAAAATGGACAAAAGCAATAAAATAAAAAGAATAAATATAAACCAAATAGTTTAGTATGTCAAATCCATCAAAACCTTACAAAATCAATATATAAATTGGAGTGGTAAACTTGAAACAAAATCCCCTTTCTAAAATAGACAGCATTTAAATACTGTTTGCTTCATCATTCTTACTCTTTCAAAGATGAAACAATTTTTATGTGTAAATCTGTAAAATGGTTCAAACTGAAATCGCAATGTCTGCGACTCACTTAATACGTCACAAAATATGCTGCCATTTAAGTGGTAAATCTATATTAGTCTGACCTAGGGGCATAGCCCAAGTTAGGAAAGCCCTTTTCAATATATTATTTTGGCGTTTTTAAAAATATATTTTTTGGCAATACAGTGAATCAGTATATTAAAGGCATGGTATATTAGTAAAAAATGATTAAAGACAATTTTAGAATTTTGAAAAATGAATGAATGATTAAATAGAGTTTTACAGTGTATCAACACATTATAAGTTATTCAGCACCCACAGGAAGGAAGATTCCAGGCTCACTCTTCATGTACAAAACCAACAAATTAACATACAGATTAAAAAATTCACATCAACAAATGAATATGCAGAATGGACCTAGAACTTTGATACCTGCAGAACTGCAGTTTCAGCAAATTCTATCGTATTACTCGAATTGTTGCTTCATATGACATGCATGAGCCACAGTGGTCCTATTGGACTCACACCACTATTATCTCCCTTGAGTACTCCGGACCTACAGATGAAGGAGGTAGAAATAAAACTTTAGTTCTCTTTTTCTTCTTTTTTCAGGGCTTTGTACTGCAATGTTTTGTTTTTTGCTAGCATGAGTTAAATAGTCAGTATCTTAGAAATCACCACTGAAAATTTGATGCTGATACCAGCTTTCTGGACAATTCTGTGTCATTTCAGAATTGTTGGTTCGAACCGCAGCTAGGGTGAACAGTTGACATATTATTACTCTGGAAATTGATAGGTCTCACAAAAGCATTGAATTTAAAAAAAAAAAAAACCTGGTCAAGGTATACTTTTTTTTCTTTATAATTGCATATTTTGAACCAGTGAAAAATTTGAGCCCAGACACAGGCTGCAGAATTTAATTTTTCACTCTGTTTTGGACATAAATGTTACAATGGAGCCCTATGGGAAATGTAATAGTGGTGCGAGGCGTATTCTTGTCATCACTCATATGGCTCCCTGAAACCACAAAGGGTTTATAATTTAACCACAATAGTGAACATGACAAAAAATGATAAAATGAACATGACACCCATTCGGAGGATTCCTACCCCTCTGCAGAGATCAACAGTGATTCTATTCTTAGCCGGAACCACATGGGCTTTAATTTATTAAACAAGTAAATATACGATATACAAAATATATGATGCTAGGCTTTGAACTCATGTAGTTACATTCATTTTTCAATATTAATTTCTACATTCAAAAAGTGCAGAAGCCCTTAGTGACCAAATGATCTTAATCGCTATTGTCTAAGACTACTTATCTGTCCTTGCTGAGGTTATTGGTTTGAGCCTAGCTAGGTCCCAAAACTTTATGCAAGAAAGTTTCCAGTTACTTACATAAGATGAATTGGTATATTCACTACCTTCCCCAATAAAACTAAATATGCCATTTATATTACCTGCCATTTGTGGAGAATGGAATACAACCCCATTCAGTAAGAATCAGAGCTGAGCCTCATTAGCTCAATTGGTTGAGTGTCTGTTTATCAATCTTAGGGTGTTGAGTTTAAATTCCCGGAAATATAGGTTAGGTTAATTGATCATGTTTACCTAGTTATTGTGATGGTGTATAGGATAAGAAAAACATTGCAAAGCACAGTTTAACGACTGTTTGCCAGTTGCGTTTAATATTTATTTTTTATTTTATTTATCTCCACAGCTCAGGAATTCAACCATATTCAGATTACCAAGGTGCATGATGATCTGACATTTGAAGATTCATGGCAGGGGGACATGAAAGTGCAAGGAAGGGAATATCAAATATATTGGAGCTTGGCTAAACAGTTTATATAATAGAATTGATACTGTTTTATAGATTAGATAATAAGTTCTTAACAGACCAAATCAATAAGCTTAGATATATACACGGACTTTCAAATTGTTGGGTATAAATACTCATAATAGTCTTCTCAAGAAATGAATAATAAAATTTGTTCATATTTGGTATAAATTATTCCTATGAGTAGGGCTTTCAAGTATCTTAAAATAAAAGGAATAGGATCCATTGGGGCACAGGAAGCTGCCTTTTTTACATAGCAATAATATAGGAAAACAGAAATTTCTATTTTTCTTATATTTTAGGTATAACTTCAATTACCTTGTTGTCTGGATTTTTGTTGTTTTTCTCATATTTTAGATATTAATTACTTTTGATTATATTGGTGTCTGGATCCTTGTTTAGTCATAACAGTTGAGACTGGGTCCTTTAAAGGGTATGTAATATCCACAAATGGTCAGCAGGGGCCCAAAAAAGGATAAAATTTAGAAATTTAAAAAAACCTTCTCAAAAACCGGTAAGTCGATTTTATTCATATTTGATTTAAATGCTCCCTATGAATAGAGATTTTAATTTTGTTAAAATAAAGTTGCTATGGTTTACAGGAGCCCAGTAACCAAGAGAGTTTGATTTGTATTTGGGGGCACTTTGTGGGAAACAGGAAATACTCTTTTCTATTCAATTTTAGTTATCCGTTTTAGTAATCTTGAGGTTGAACTTAATGTTAAGTCATTACAGAAGATCTAATAAAAGGGATTTAATATTTAAAAGGGGTCAGCAAGGCTCAAAAAGGGATAGAATTGTTAAATTTCAGAAATATTCCTAAAAATTTCTTCTTGATTTTTACATAGGAGTATTATAATTATGTGAAAACAGTGAATTCTCTTTTTGACTATTCGTAGACTAAAGAGGGCTATTCTACTCTCCAAAGTGTCGCAGTTGGCGTAACACATTGGTTACAGTTTTGTATACAAGGCTGTAACTCACCAATCACTCAAAGTATTTGCTTAAATCTTCACATAAGACATCCCAGTCATCAAACTTAGGTTAGATAACTCATGCTTGAATATACCGGTATGTGTTCTAAAGATTCGAGGTCACACCCCCTGGAATATAGATTAATCAAAATGAAAGGGGATCCGCCCAGATGGACCCTGAACATTTGAACTTCAATTGAAGGGTTCCCAAAATTATCATTAGGGACATCCACTCTGATTTCCTCATAATTAATGTTGTTTTTAAAATATACGGCTAAACCACCACTAGCTATAGTATTTGAATTATTGTATTTATTTTCTACATGGTAACCAGGGATTTTTTAATTATGTTTTCAGCTAATTTAGTTTCCTGCACACAGAGAATATCAATATTTGGGTTTAAATCTAAAAGAACTTTTATCTCTGTGTGCCTGAGAGTTGTTAGTCCCTGGGCATTACTGACTATTACACAGTCTAAGTTGTCAGACTGTGTAGATTAAATTATTTTCTCCCCCTAAATTATATCTATATGTATCCCAGATCCCTAAAGCATTTTTATAATTTCTTACTAGATGACCTGTTGGGGTTCGGGAAAAATGGGAGTTAGTTTCTTTGTTTTTAATCTCTTTGTTTCCGTCCTCTGATCTAGTTCCGCTGTAATTTAGTACTTTAACCTCATGGTTACTCTGTGGGGGGAGGTGGCAGCAAAATTGGATACGTTTTTTGCTGCCACATCCCAGGGGAACCCGTCCCTGAAGGCCTGTAGAGCTATATTTGCTGCTTTTATGTAGGACGAGCATCCCCTGAATCTAGTAGTATGCTCTCCCCCACAGTTGGGGCAGCATGGTAAACCTATATATAAACAGTCTTTAATATTATGATTTCCAGCACATTTGGTGCACCTCATCTCATTTTTGCATACCGAGCCTGCATGGCCAAAAGTTTGGCAATTAAAGCATCTAAGAGAGGGGGGGGGGGGGGGAATTCATCAATACAAAGATAGGTGGGGGTATCGGCCACCTGGACTGAAGCCAGGAGCACTCTGCCCGAAATGGTCAATTGCATGTAGGCACCCGACGTCAGAGGAATGATTTTGTTTACTTTATTCACCAGCTCCCGGTGAATTGCCTGGGTAAACGCTACTATTGAGATATAGTTCAATATGGGAGCTGGTCTGGCTGATTTTATTACCAGCCTGTGTGCCATGTACTTTTCGTGACAAAGTGTTTGTCTGAAGGCGCACAGGTCTGGTTAATATGTAGATATGTAGTCCGGTTACTCTGGTTCTCTTGTAAGTTATATATAAATACACACCATTGCCACTAGCTGAATCCATATTTTTCTAGTTGTAATAAAATAACCGTTAAAATATTACTGTTAATGCAGACATGATTGATTGTTGATGACTATGATGGGATTTAATTTGTGATAGAGATGAATGAATGATGAATGATGATTGATAAAATCTTGATGGATATTATTCACAGAGCGATTCCATCCTCTTTCCAGCCTGACCAATTCAAATGGAGGGTGAATAAACTGTAAAATTATAAAAAAAGTGGTCTGTGTTGTTTCCTATATCAATAATTTAGATGGAACCATTTTGTCAACACAGCCTATAAAAGATGGGAGGGGGATGCCGAATGTCAAAAAAGGTAAACAAAGAATTTAGAGCGGCCAAAAGAAAGTCTAAAAGAGAGTTACGGTAAGGGAGAAGATTACTGTCTGTGGTGGTGATGTTGATGGTATCTCCAATGTTTTTGTATGTAATTATAATCCCTCGACGGTGAGGTAAAATACAAAATTTGAGATTTTATATTTTCTCAAAACATGGCCGCCACGTGGCAGACTGAGCCAAGTGTTTTTAAAATATATCCATAGATGATAAAGTTATAGATCGGACAAGAAATCTCACACAGACTGAAAGTGTTGTCAAACAAACTCAAAGTGTGACCTTGACCTTTGAGGTACACATGTGGGTCTTATACGTAACACTTTGTTATAAAATGGAATAAAAAACACAGACTATGAAATATTATTGTAGTATCTGATAATAAATGGTTTATGAGCCAACCATATTCTGGATTACAAAAGTGTTTTGATTGGTATCGCATGTTGAGATTGAATATTTAGCATCATTTTTATGCCATCGAGGGCTAACAGACGATCAGTTAACCTAACCACTGTTTCCTGGGATTAACCAGTACTCAAGCACACCCCGTCTCCGCAAGTAACTGATAACTTTCCCACTTGAATCAGTGGTGAGAGACAAATGAAAATGAGACACAATGTCGTATATCAATCATCACAGAGACTGTTGCCGGTTGGGGGATTCAAACTCACGACTCCTGGATTGATAGTCAGACGTGTAACCGACTGAGCTAATGGGGCCCGGCTATCGCATATTGAGAAACAGTCCACTAGGATGTAAACCTCAAGGTGATCCACATGTTTTTTTATTTTATTTGATATCATAGTGCCTAATATTAGCAATCTTGTGGCATGTGATTTCGCGAACCCTTGCTAAAAAATAATTTGGTAGATATTTTGCTATTTACTGATGGTGTTTATATCGATACAGGATTTCAGTTGGCGTACCATGGTGACTATCAAATATTGGCAGAAGATCAAGCATTCCACAGAGACAACACTGAAGCCAGATGCTGACCACTGACCAGCAAAACAGTTTAACATAATCACCTTATCTTGTTCTCCAAAGTGAGAAGGTAAAGAAATCCATTTAAGAGAGATGGTATTTCAACTCCGGAAATAAAAACATTAATTGAGAAAAAAAAGTGAAAACTCATCTTCTCATGAACTGGTTGTGAAAATCTTGACCATAATTATAAATGATCACCAAGTTAGATTTGTACTAACAGAGCGGGAGATAAGATGCGTATATGATACATTAAAAATTGGTAGATATGCATCAAATTTGTTTTATGTGCATATCAATTATGCGTAAGGCCATTATAATTCAACTGCTAGATTATCCACCAAATTTTTCTTAAAAACGAGGAGGGCGGGAGGATTTTATCTTTTATTTTCATTTTTAAAATTTGTGGTCAAAGGACACTGGTTCAAAAACTCCTTCAAGATCTTGTGGTTATATAACTGATGTGCAAGTTTGGTTAAGATTCAATCAAAATTTATGGTGCTATCCTGTCTACAAGAAAAAGGTTAATGAACAGATGATGGATGACGGATAATTTACCATAACTAAGCCCATCAGTGTGCATCTCAATGCCACAATACAGTAAATCCTGTTTTAGTGGTCATCTATATTAAGCAACCACTTGTCTTCAACTGTGAGTGGGCTGCATTCAATTATGAATTTGACAAGAAAAAAGTTTTAGTTTTTTTCTGATGTGTACGTGTGTTGCATGGTTGTAACTTCAACTGTGGAGGGTGTGCATCTGTTTAGCCTCTATTTTTTCCTTTTGTCTGGTAAAGAAAAATCAAAAAAATCAACCTGTCAACCTATAAATTGGGGTCAAAGGTCACACAGATGTTAACATTTTAAAAAAACAAACAAAATGGCGAACATTAATACATCTCAATCTACAGTGGAAAGAAGTTTTAGCTTTATTCAACTAAATTTGCTGACAATGAATTAAAACCATTTGAAATGACTGCACTGGAATATATTCTATTGGATTAAAATGACTTTTTCGTGTGTTGTAAGACTGGATATGGTACTGTGTCACGTTTTCAAGAACTTTACATTCTCTGCAATATTATAGGGGTAGTTTCTCTGATCAAGAAACTGTCAATATAATGGAACGGTGTTTATCACCTTGTTGTTCAACCCACAACATGCTATGTTGTCTAGTTTTAGGTAAGTCAATGCCTCTTCAGCATGCTAGAGCTATGGAACAGTGTTTGTATGTAATCAACTGTATATGGAACAGTGTTTGTATGTAATCAACTGTATATGGAACAGTGTTTGTATGTAATCAACTGTATATGGAACGGTGTTTGTATGTAATCAACTGTATATGGAACGGTGTTTGTATGTAATCAACTGTATATGGAACCGTGTTTGTATGTAATCAACTGTATATGGAACAGTGTTTGTATGTAATCAACTGTATATGGAACGGTGTTTATCACCTTGTTGTTCAACCCACAAGAGGTTATGTTGTCTAGTTTTAGGTAAGTCATTGCCTCTTCAGCATGCAAGAGCTATAGAACAGTGTTAGTATCTTTAGGTTTCTGAGCGATAGTGCAGAATACAGATTTAAACCCATTGTAAGTTTCTCCAGGTTCTTTAATGTGCTCGGTGTATAGCAGTATCACATGTGCCATTGAATTAACGTCCCATCCAAACAACTGTTAGTACAGGTATTTTTAGTTGGCCAGCCCCGGGAATCTAACTGGTTGACAATGGTTTCTTCAACCTAGCAGTTCATGCCAATTAACCAGGTGTGATAATCAAATATACAGCAAGAAAACTGACAATTATGGATAGGTGAGAACCTGTTATGGTCTGTTGATCAAACCGGGGCTTCTAGAGGATTACAGGGAAGATTGGAGAGTGTTCCAACTGTGCTTCCTCTTTATTATTATTATTATTATTATTATTAATATTATTATTATTATTATTATTATTATTATTATTATTATTATTATTATTATTATTATTATTACTATATGTAGTCAAGTATGTCATTGAAAAGTAACAAGTAATAAAATATTCAAAATCATTTTGTTATTTTTATCAAAAATTTAAATAATTTGAGGCAAAACACTAATCAATATTGCAGTTTCAAACAAATTGAGGCAAAACACTAATCAATATTGCTGTTTCAAACAAATTGGCCTTTAAATGTTATTAGCACATCATGTGCAAACTCAAACTGCTTATTGATAAATATGATTGCGACTTTGTTGAAAAGTCAACTCGTGCAAACACAAATTGCTAATTAATTAATTAATATACAATTGTTTTGATTAACAAGATTGGACACTCATAATAATGTAGAAGAAAATACTTATCCCCCAATATATAAAAAAAAGGCAGAAGAAACAACTTATAAATAGCTTACTGTATAAATTAAGGTAGACGAACCGGTACGTTGACGAAACCACCGTATTTCATTTAACCCACAACCTCGATACTAGAAGTCTCATGCTCTACTGACTGAGTTAATGGCTAACCAGCCTATGTTGCTATTAATACAACTATTTATATTGGCATGTTCTATTGAATACTGCCTGGAAATAGTTGCATGATAATTGATCCAGACTAGTGATTATAGACACTAATATCCGATTTGTGATTTCTTAAAATGGCACTTGCCAAAGCTAAACTTTTGTAGGTGACTGGTCAAGCACAATTTTTCTACCTGTCCTGGACTTACAGCCCTGTCAGGGGCTGGTAGTTTAACCACATTATTACACATGGTACTAAATATATATATATATATATATGGAGATAATTATTTGTGAATACCCAAGACATAAATGTACAGACCAGACTACGGCGAGTGCGCCTAGCTACAATGCAAACCATATATATACTAAATTGTGTCTATTATCACTGTTAAAATCACCTGCCTTGCACAATTCCCATGAGCAGGGTATATTCACTACCCAAAATTCATTCAGGCAGGACATTCTCATTACCAAGAATCCTAATTTTGATAACACTACTAATAGCCCCGGGCAAAGGTAAATTGCATGGGGGAAAAATGCATGTGAAAAAAAAGTTGATAATTGGTGAACAGTGCCCTGTAGTGACAAAGCAATACTTCACTCTCTGTGCAATAATGAAGATGACCATAAAATGATGTCAGAAGGTCTCCTGTATATACAAAATTGTGTATAAAAGTAACATAAGTCTGAGTAGACCTTCCAGGAGAAACCGCTAAACTCTAATAAATTGTATGTACATGTATATAGCTGGACTTGAACCATCAACTTTACATGTGACAGGGAAGTCAGTAATCGTTAAATGATGACACAGAAGTGCTCATGGTAACAGAAGATTGCACTCTGGGAGCAAAATTAAACAAGTGGCCTGTCAAATATGGCAAATATCTTGATCAGTCTTGATATTAGCAAACAAAAGTATTAATACACATGGTGCTTCTTATAGTGGATGATATAATAGTTAAAAAGACTTTAGTCAATGAGAGGAGTGATTTAAATGCATTCAATCTACCCTGATGCCCTCAACTATATTGTACAATGATCTTGGTCTGTATTTTAAACACTTAAATTACGGTTTCCAACTATATATGTACTCATACATATAAATATACGTCTGTAACCTTCCCATTCATATCATGATGTAACTATTTCAATCAGAGAAATGTACTTATAACATACATTTATTGCCCATGGTTAGTTGGCATTTTGCTTTGTTTTCATTAGAATTTAGGTAAATACATTGTAAATTCTGACAGAGTTGGCTTTGTTACCATAAACAATTTTTCTGTTTATGTTTGTATGAATAAGTTTTATGTTTTTTTCAATAGTATATTAGTTACTTAATGGCGGTTTGTACACCTAATCATCATACTTGGGAACTGTTTGCTAGGCTGGCAAACAGTACTAAACACACCTTGACAGCCCAGAGGCTGTAGAACAAAGTTCACGACTACGGTTATCATCACAGAGGTTATGGCTAGACGGGAATTAGAACTCACAACCCTTGGATTGACAGTCACACACATCACCCAAAGAAACTCCCAGGGTGTGATTCATTTGACCAAGCGAGGCATTTATTTGGGTCCCAGAAATAAACAATTAACCATTTCATAAAGTACATGCATATAAATGTATGTGAAAAATGCCATAAAACACACAGCTGATGCTTTAAATGTTTAATTTCAAACCAGACTTGAAATCAATGTGTATATTTTTATCAAAGGCTAGCTTCCAGTTTGGTAAAGCTTTTTTTCCACCATAAAAATAGATGAGACAACCTGGTTTTTAATTTGGTATTATACTATATATGATTAAAAAACATGCTATGAGTGTGTGTTACAAGAGTGTATTTTATAAATAGAAAATTAGACTAGTTTAAATACTATTATCTTTTAATTTGGTTAATATTTAAGTCTATTATCTTAGTACAACATGATATGCTTTTGTGGTGTAACTGGCAAACACATCTACACTTTTGTAGAAATTCTGGGTTCAAATCGCACCATTTGCAAACAACGTAGAAAAGAAATGGCTTAAATATGGTGAAATTTTTTTTTAATAAAATTATTCTGTATTAAAAATGAATAATTAATACATATATATTTTTTTAACAATGTTTGTTACTGCTTGGAAAAAATGCTAGTACAAAATGTTTTTTTATTGCTTGTATTTACCTGTATTACAGAAATTTTAGTGGGGCTGCTAACATTTTCAATTTTACTTTTAATATTTTAAGTTTTATGAGGCATCAGGGTTTTTTGTGCTTATTCTTTGCAACTGCCTTACATTAAAAAAATATTTTAGATACATTTTCCGTGGACTGCAGATCATAATGATCTCTTTAAAGAGCTATTCTCACAATGGTAAAGCGTTTAACATACATAGTTTTGGATTCGAATCCCTGCTGAGGCTATTTTTTTTGTCCATTTTGATTGTTCCTGTTTAATATTACAACCAGATTACAGGAGAGGCTGGACAAGAACTGAAGGGAACTTATATCAAGATTGTATATATTTTATAAATACAGTAAAACCTGTGTTAAGCAGCCAGTCAAGGGAAGGAGCAAAGTGTCGTTTTAAGACAGGTTGTTGCCTAAAACAGGTTTTCTCTAAAAGCATAGAAATGGGAAATAGAGAATATTGTTGCTTGTGGCAGGTGGCTGCTTAATAGAATAGAGGTTGCAGCTTACACAGGTTTGACTGTATTTGGATACCTCAGCTGCTAATTTGGGAATTTAGGTAAACAGACTGGTACATGTGTGCAGTCATACACTGTACTATTGTTTGCTTTTATGCTGGCAATGTTATAGTATTTCTTGATACATTGGAGATGGAGGTTCAAATTACTACAATGCCCAAAGATTTCTCTTAAACGTTTTTTCTAGTCATGTGGCCCTGCAGTTTTCATCATTTGATTGGTTCTGTCCATTTAAACCACAAAAAATCTACTTATGCTTACAGCATGAATGTCTGGTGTGTAGAATTATATAAAGGGGTACTGTGGTGGCAGAGTTGTCCAAGGTGGTGATGTCAAATAACCACTTACTTCTCACCGCTTAAATTGTTGGTTAAATCATCACTCCAACGGACCAAAAACATTTTGTGAGAAAATTAGAATGTTACTTGTAAAATGATGGTGACTCTACTGGGATTCAATCCCAGGTCTTCTAGGTTTCTTTTGAAATTGGCGTTAAACCCCATTTAAATACATACTGGCTATTGTTACAGTGTAAATTATAGTACAGACTTGTACTTAGTTTATGTAACAGGCCAAGAAAAATATGAAGCCAGTCCTAGACTCGAACCTGGGACCTTTCTCTTACAGGGCGAATACTCTACCGACTGACCAAACTGGACCACTGACATATGTTTTTTCTCTTAACAGGTTAGGCACACAATGTGACATTGAAATCATGCAAAAGTACACATTAATAACAGGAGAAAAACCCATGTCAGGAGGTCTTGAAAACTTTTTGTGACCAGCACCCGTTTATAATAGTATAAATGTTTGTTTATGTTTGTATTATGTGTAGGTCTATTTTTAAATAGCTATCATCACAGGGGCTACTGCGACAATACATTTTCTATATCCCTACACTGATTATAAGGCAAAGCAACACCACTGGAAACAGGCCATGCTTTGTGGGTTATTCACATAATTGCAGTTATAAATTATCCTTGTTTTTTCTTCTTTAAAACGCATTTTCCTATTTTAATGCTCATATTTTATTAATTTTTGAATGGAATTATTGATATATTTTGAAAGCAACGTCATGCTTGAATTGTGAATTTAGAAAAAAAATGGATGCTTGGAAACTTGGGTACGAATACATGATTTCAGAAGTCTACTTTCACTTTGTCAACAGTGTACACAATGAACAGAAAAAAGATCTCTTGGATGGCACTTACTTTACTCATCATATTTTGGTAGTTCAGAGGTTGACAAACAATTAAATGTAAGTTTAACTTTTATTTGGGCCTCTATGAATGACAAGCATGCAAACTTGTGAAACACAGCTGATATGCTTGTGGATGAACTGTACAAATCTGTGAACTCCATGAAACACAGCTGATATGTTTGTGGATGAACTGTACAAATCTGTGAACTCCACGAAACACAGCTGATATGCTTGTGGATGAACTGTACAAATCAGTAACTCCAGGAAGCAAGTAGATCTTGTTCTACTTGACTTCAGCAAAGAATTTGACAAAGTCAACCATGAGAAACTGCTTCTCAAACTGATACTATATGGAATAAGAGGGACCACCTTAACATGGATCAGATCATTTCTCAACAACTGTACACAGTGTGAAGTACTTACCAGATCCCACTCACCAAACACATCTGGAGTACCCCAAGGATCCATACTAGGCCCCCTTATGTTTCTTGCATATATAAATGATCTTCTCTCCCATGTAAATTCTCGGGTCCGGTTATTTGCAGATGACACTGCCGTTTATCTTGCAGTCACAAATGTGCAACAATCGCAAACATTACAGACAGACTTAAATATACTCTTGAACATTGAGAAAAACAGTGGGATGTGGAGTTTTACCCGTCAAAATGTCAACTTATACACATCACAAGGTCAAAGAAACACATTGACACCACATATTACTTGCATAACACTAAACTAGAGTCAACCTGCTTTGCAAAATACCTAGGTGTCACTATTGCTGAAACTTAACATGGAAAACAAACATCAACAATATCACTAAAACAAGCAAACCAAACATTAGATTTTTAAGAAGAAATAAAAAGGTATATTCATAAGAATTAAAGTTCATGGCATATAAAACTCTTGTCCTCCCTCAACTGGAGTATATTCAAGTGTATGGTCACCTTATACCGAGACTGCCATAAATCAGGTCGAGGGCGTCCAGCGCCGGGCAGCACACTCGGCAAACACAGCTATAGACAGACCAGTAGCATCACTGAGATGCTTCAGTCTCTTCAGTGGAGAAGATTAGACTAAAATGTATAGGCAGCTGACACTTTCTATGTTACAAGATCACCAATGACCTTGTAGCTATCCCCCTAGGAGACTACATGACACTGAAGAACAGACAATCCCGACATTCACATTCACTTGCTTTCAAACTAATTTGACACCACCACTGACTTTAACAAATTCTCGTTTTTCCCCAGAACAGATTTTCACTGGAACTAATAAGTTCTGATATCCCTATACTATCAACCATAGAACAGTTCAATTCTGAGGTCAGCAGAATTGAACATATCTCACCATAAATTCTAAGTATGTTGTTATTTTTAAACCTAACAACTAAAACATCACTTTTATACTTCTTTTTAATATATTTTTAAAACACTAACAGTCTTTGTCAGTATGATGACACATGCCTAGGTCCCCAAAAGGGGTTTGGCATTAACGGAAGACAGACAGACAGACAGACAGACAGACAGACAGACAGACAGACAGACAGACAGACAGACAGACAGACAGACAGACAGACAGACAGACAGACAGAATAAAGAACAAAAATCAATGGTGGGCTTGCATAGCATTAGCAAATATTAGTTGGGCTGCACACAATGTCACCCCATCCCCTTGATATGCTAGTGCTTGCAATGGCTGTAATAATGTATACTGTCTCAAGCAAACAGATGTTTAAAATAAGCTTAAATAGGAGCGGATCCATGATTTCAGTTTAAAGGGGGAGTAGTTAGGAGGACGCATAGTGGATTTTAATACAATAAGGGAGTTAATGGGTGGGGGTAAACTGGGTTTTTTTAAAGAGTAGATCCGCCATAACACATCACTTGATTCTGCACACATTCATTTACCAGAAATACTGGTACTTTTCTTTTTAAGTGCCTTTTAACCAACTCATCAGCCCCTTCTACAAAATGAAATTGATATTGTATTTGATAAGATAATAAAATGTTTTGCCGACTTACCAGGCGTATGATCCTTCCTGCTACTGATGACACTACATCCGCTACAGCATACCACACAGAACGAACTAAACGCAGAGCCATAACTAATACACACACGAAATCACTTAGAAAATATGAAAATTGAGATTTGGTAGTTAAATAAATGTGAGCGAGCGATAACTCTAGAATTACTTAACTTGTATCCAGACGCGAGCGAAATGGAGGCAGATTACTGTTCGTCGCATCTATTTATAAGCTCTGTTTGTCACGTGCTTACTCAATTTACATATTGCTAAGTAACATATACCCTGCAGGTAGTTATAGTACACGTGACGTAGTCGTGTGTCAACTGTAGGCAGAATAACTGTACATTTTGTTCACGAATGTTGTTAATAGGGCTTGATTGTATTGTTATCCGTAAATTCTTGATCAGAACGTTAAAAGTCATGGACTTAAAATTCTCTACATACGTCCTGGTAATTTAGTGATAAACAAGTGGCGGATCTAGGAATTTGCCATGGAATGGCCGGGGTGGTAGCCGGTTCGTAGCATAATTCCCGCTAATAAATTGAAAAACAAAATAAGTCAAATGGTGCAATTTGACACATATTTGAAGACATTTTGTTACGATTACCTAAATTTAATTAGCGAATTCATATAATTAAAAGCAACACCTCCTTCGAAATTTGTTGAACATCAATACTTGAAATGGTACAACTTGACAATTATGTAGGAACGTTTAGTTACGAGTTTCAGACAGAACTTTAATAAGGGAAACTGAGTAAAAAACAACAGGAAATAATGACGAAAAGTTCATTGATTTTCGTCCTTTGACTTCGTCATGTAAATACATGCAGCGCTAAGTTAAATACTGCGAAATTCCCATTTACTTATGTCCATTGTTACTATGCTAAATTTTGTGTAATACCACTATTCTCCTAATATACAATTGTTATTGACAGGTATCTATATGTCCGGAGATTCTAGTGGGTGGGGACACCGCTCCCCCCCCCCTTCAATCCGCCTATGTAAACCAATATTAATATATAACTGGAATAGAACATTCACATCGCTGTGTGGATATTCCAGATTTACCTTCCCAAAAGTTTGCATGTACTCGATCGTATTTACACAGGCCTACGCACGTGCACGGTATGTATATAGGCTATACGTACACATGGTAATTGAGTCCCCACTTATTTCATTATTTCTCGTTCTGTCATTTCTTTTGTAATAAAATTGATTTAATCAACTTTTTATATGCTGTTTTTTTTTTATGTCAATGAATGGTCTATCGTCGGATGTGAGGTGTTTTGGGTGTTGCACGGATTAAAACATCAATAAAACCCTTTTCCAGTAAATACTGATATGTATTCTGATATTAAATCTGGTGTAACTGTTATTGATATTTCACCATTATATAAAGTCACTGTGGGGTTAGACAAGGCGACAATCTTTCACTAGTTCTTTTTTAATCTGTTTAAACGACCTTGCAATGGAACTCAGAATGCAATGGATTTTAACAAGCCACTAAACATCCTAGATATTTACCTTAAGTTATGTATTTTGCTATATGTGGGCGATGCAGTTATTGCAAGTGATAGTCCTATTACAATTCAAAGCGTATTAAATGATTTTTATTTGTACAGTTCAAAATGGAAATTATCAATTATCATGAGTAAAACAAGGGTTACTATTTCTGGTAAAAATAAACCTAGTAATTTAATTTTTAATACAAATGGCGAAAACATAGAAATCGTTAAAGAATACAAGTATCTGGGAGTATTGTTTTCTTCATCAGTTGGTTTCCTAAACACAAGAAAACATTAGCTAGTCAAGCATATACGGCTATATAGAATATACCTAATCCTCGAGTTTCTAACATGACTTGCCAATTGATATCCAACTTAAACTTTTCTGTCAAACAAAAGTTTCAATTTCAACATATAACTGCGTGGCATCGGATTTCGAAAACTTGATTTAATTAAAAACGTGCACACAGATTTCTTTCGCAAATTACAAACAGCAAGAAAAGTACTCTTTAATGCATGTTGTATGTTGAATTAGGTAGATGCCCTCGTGAAATTAAAATTTAGACAATGATTAATATCTGGACCTAACTTATTTCAGGCAATGAAGTTTACGTGAAAATGTTACGATACTGTGTTATATTCTATAACAAACTACAAGTGGATTAATTACGTGAATACTATTTTAGACAATACCGGTAATGTGTACATATGGATCAGCTAGAGAAAAAGTCAAAATGGAGTCCTGTAGGAGATGTTATCTGGTAATAGTGGTATGAGACGTGCAGTATAACTAAGTCCGAAATTAGAACCATATTTGCAAATTCTACCAAGTTATCTGCGACTATTCCATTTCCGTATTACAAACCATCGATAACCAGTAAATCTGGGAGGATTTCAACATTCATATTTACCGTATCACGTTCACATGTGCCTCCTTTTAAAGGATATCGGAGATGAGCTACATTATGCCATTAAATGTCCATTTTTTCTTACTGAGATATTAAGATATATCCCCCTTTACTATTACCGTCGTCACAACATAATAAAGTTTCATCCAAAATACTGAAAAATATAAGTACATTTTGCTCGCCATAATAATAATAATTTTCGGTCAACTAATTACCAAAAAAAACTTACCTTTCATTTAAACTATGTGGTTATATCCAAAATAGTCATATTTACTAAATAATATTTCAGTTTTTTATGCACAGTCATATATTTACCATAAGCTCACTGGCAATGGCATTCCAATGCGGCCATGCAATGTCAACAAATGGAAGCACGTTCAGCACGTGGAAATGAGAAAATTGTCTCAACCTTGGGTAGGCAGACAGTGATTTCAAACACGCCTACCAACACAGTTATAGATGTCACCATGTAAACTATCTATCATGTTTGTGATTAAAAGGTATATCAGGAAAACGCTATAAACGCTCAAACATAAAATATTATTTAAATGGATAAAAAACATCTCATTGAGGCCCTCCCAGGGGGTCCCAGTTCCCTGGATCTCTTAAAGTAATGCCTATTGATTCCCAAAAGTATTTTGTCCATGTTCTGCAGATCTCTAAAAGTATTTCCACTGTTCCCTAGAGCTCCAAAAGTTTTAAACATATTTCCCTGAAAGTACCAAATAGTGTTCCCGTAAGTAAAACGTCTACTATAGTCTTCTCTATTATTATTTACACACCATCATAATAAGCAAAAGCCATGCACTTCCTTTCCTTGTCCTGTCTAGCTCACCCTCTACATCTGTTGCTTCTGTATGTCAAAAGTTTTGACAAGGGCTGTTTGAATATGTATGTAAAACTCATCATCAAGTTCAATGAAGTTGTGTTTGACTTCAATATAGAGGACACATAGGATATATTCAGGTGAAATGCCAAAATTTGACCCGGAAATCCAGCTTCTACAACCCTTTCAGAAGACTCCCATAGTAACAATGCTTCTGTTTGCTTCATGTGAAATATCTACGGTCTATGGCTTGAACTTTCAGAGAAAATGTGTTTTTTAAGTTTCCTTAAAAATGTGCTTATAAATTCTGTGGCAGGGGACATTTGTGGTTCAATCACGTTGGTTTAAGAGCTTGTCCGAGATTTTGTAGTTATATAAATACTGTGCAATTTTGGTCAAGATTCGTTGAAAAATGACGTAGGGTTGCTATCGCATCTACAAGAAAAAAGTTAATCGACGGATACTTTACCACGACATAAGCCCTGCTGGCCTTTGGCAAGTACAGTCAAAGAAGAGATTGAGGGAAGGACAGAAGAGACAAAAAAAATGAACAGCTGAAAGGTTAATTTACAAAAGGTAATATATAAACATAAATAATAGACTTTATTGTGTAAACACGATCTAATAAATAAAAAAATGCTAGATGTCGAGTGGGATTGAAAAAGAAAGTTAGATGCCGAGTGCGATTGAACACCAGTCCTTACGATTCGAAATCGACGATAATAACCACTGCACAATTCTGCCTGTTACCATCAAAATGCAAATACATCTTTGTGAGGAATTACCATCCAAAATTTATTTCGGGTACATACGACTATGAAATAAAGCTGGGCAGGGTTCCAGACTAACACGTTACTAGAAACCTCCAAATCTGCCAAAAGCTGTTTCAAGCAGTCAACATCTCATTTTAAAAGTAAATTATGATCAAGTGTAGAAAGTATACTTAAAAGCAGTGTCTAATTACAGAGACTGGCAGCTAATAGCAATATAATGTACATGGCACTTTTAGTATTTCTTTAATAACTCTTCGAATATTTGTCCAAATTAAATAACTTTGGTACCAAATTTAAGCTGATAAAAATGATGACTAATTTCAAATACCAATTATTTAATCTAATTACAGAGACTGGCAGCTAATAGCAATATAATGTATACGGCACTTTTAGTATTTCTTTAATAACTCTTCGAATATTTGCCCAAATTAAATAACTTTGGTACCAAATTTAAGCTGATAAAAATGATGACCAATTTCAATTATAAATTATT
This sequence comes from Panopea generosa, assembly GCA_029582155.1. Lineage (NCBI taxonomy): Eukaryota > Metazoa > Mollusca > Bivalvia > Adapedonta > Hiatellidae > Panopea > Panopea generosa. The sequence continues at coordinate 22,612,056 of CM055905.1, forward strand.
TTATATTTTTTCTTCTGAATTTAAATTATTACGGATTGAAAACGAATTATGTTGAAATTTTCACGAAAAAAAGGTAGTCTTGATTTATCAAATATGTTTATTAAACAACACACAATAAAACTAGAAATATAATATGTAGAAAGATGAAGAAATAAGTTTAAATAACGGGCTAAAAAGAGAAAATGATCACAAAAAAATAACATTAGGCGTAAAAAATCTTCATTTCTTTAAATTTAAAAAAAAGAAAATTTAATCTCCCAAATTTACAATCAAGGCCTTTCACCAAACATAGTCCTTTCGTTTGATACCATAATCACAAAAATATGTTGTTTAATTTTGGAGGAGTTGTGTTTCCATGATTGAGAAAACACCACGTGGTCTTGTGGCAGAGCACCGAACTCATAATTGGAGGGACATGGGTTCGATCCTCTGCCACAGCTATGTGTGGTGTCCTTGAGCAAAACACTTTTTACACATATGCTTTGTACTGGATATACCCAGGAAGACTTCGAGCGTGATTTGTCTAACTTGTAAGAACTTGTTTCACAATCGAAGTAAAATAAATAAGTTTTAACTAAACTAGAAAACGCCAAATGTGCCACCTGAAATTTAGACAAGTGCGTCCAGTTGCCTATCTCTGTTCAGACCCGTAGCTACTCTGAGGCACAGTGAAGCCGGTGCCGCCCTGTTTAAAGCGCCTGGTATGAAAACTTTGAGGTACTATATTTAATGATTTTGTTACATTTTAAAACAAAATAAATTATAATACAGTATTACTACAGTATTCCCTAGTACAACAGAACCACAAGAAATTATTCTGAACCTCTGTGGACGCTGTTGTCGTAGGCGGAGTACGTATATATATATATATAACGTAACGGTCCGGAATCTTCCGTGCATCCAATCAGCTTCGCGACTTTTTGTTATCGGAGATAACCGAAAATTACCGAATGTTACTGGAGGATTTTTCAGATGAGACCAAACAGAATCTTTAGATAACTGTTGAAAGCTATATGATACATGATGTAAATACAATTTGTGAAACATGTAGTAATGTGTTGAAAATTGAAATAAAAAGAAACAGGAATAAAACATTACTGTTGGTTTATAAAAGTGGATTTGCAACTAGACCGGACATGAAAAGCACATTTGCCCAAAATCTACTCTATATAAAATGGTATTTTCCCCACTCCCATTCCTATCCAACATAGTATAACTGCTATGAATGTACATATCGACTACCTTTACGTTTACGTTTTCAAGAATATCTAAAACACATGTTTTAAAAAATTGATTAGGATTATGTCATTTTCGTTTTTACATTTCTTTTCACGAATTCCCCAGAAACATTGGGGCTTTTTTGCAGTGAAGTTAAAACATCATCAACATTTTTAGCATTGGCGAATGATAGTGTCGTTATTTCGGCTTCACTACATCTCGATATTGTATTTAATTTTATTTTTATGGGTGGCAATACACACTTGAATGTATATTGCAATGTCACCAAGCTTAACTGATTTTTTTTTCAAATTCCCAGAGTATTTTAGAAACTAGGTTATATTCAGTACCGTTAAACAGCAAACACGTTTAATATCTGGTTCCAATAATTTGTTGTGTGTTGTGTGCTTATTTGAGGTTGAGCCAGTATCAAAAACATATGTTGGCTAACGTTTAACCGAACTGAACTCAGTCCTGGGATTTGCTAGACTATTTGTAATATTGGATGGATAATCAAAACATGATTATATAGTTAAGTTTACATAAAATTAATGCATCACTAAATAAATTAAACCTGATATTTCATACTGATGCTTACGTGGATATAAACGACTTTCTAAAAACCCCGGACGTGGTGTTTACTCATATTAGAAATAAACACATCTTAACATATTGTTGATATGAAATTTATTTTTATATTAAAAAACAAACATAGAACATATTTTATACAAATTTTATAGCTTCTATTTTAGATAACAAAACAAACATAATTTAGATTACGTTGTGAACCTGATATATGTTTTTTCTCGTATTTACATTTAGCATAATTATACGTATTGTTATTTTCAGTTTTGAGTCACATATATATATATATATATATATATATTTATCAACAACATATACATGCAGTGCTGCTATGATTCTTAACTTCCGTGATATATTATTATTGTAAAGCATGTGCGTATATGGGTGCGTGCATGGATGTGTGATACTTGAATGTGCATTGCAATGTGACCAAGCTTATCTGATTTGTTTTTCAATTTCCCAGAATACTTTAGAAACGAATTCGATGAAAACATCCTGTTTTTATAGACAAAACATCCTGTCATCCTGTTCTATTGATGAACACATCCTGTTTTAAGATGGGAGTAATGATTTATAATGTGAATATTTTTCATATATTTACAACACGTGCAGATTTAAAGTTCTTACAATTTATACAAATTACGCTCGAAGTCTTCCCGTGTAAAACCAGTTCTTAGCATATGCGGAAAATGTGTCTTGCTCAAGGAAACCACGCATGGCCGTGGGGAGGATCAGACCCATCACCTTCCAATCCTGGGTTCGGTGCTCTACCACTGAACCACGCGTCTTTACAATATTTAAAGGAGATATATATGGTGATAGATTTTCACTAAAAAGAAGAAGTAAATATTCAGTTTGCGAAGAGATAAGATTTGAGACTTTTTCCGTTGCTTTGGAAGACTGGTCTTTCATCTTCTAAATGAAAGTGTTTGTTTTTATTCTGCAACTCCTTATCAATATTGAATTTTAACCATAATCTACCACCACAACCATTACCACTACAATCACTCATACCACTACAATCACTCCTTCCACTACCACTACCATTGCTATTATAAATACCATTTACAATTATATTAGCATTATCATTAACATTACCACAACAACTTCCACTGCCACTACTATAACCACCATCACAACTACAATATTAACTGCCACTACCAATGACACTGTCACTACCACTACACCTACTGATACCATTACCAATATCATTATCACAAACACAATCATTATCACAATCACCACTACTTCCACCATCATAAATAATATCACAATCACAACTACCACTTTCATTACCACTACCATTCAATAGACAAAAAGAATTAACCCCTTCATTTGGCATGAAGAATGTATCTAGAAATAGAAATAAAGAATAAAACAGTTTACAAATTATTTACATGGTTAATCAAGTATTTAGAATCAGGCATTTGGTATGAATGTTTGAACAAATAATTTAGAATTAAGAAATTGGAATAAAAAAATAAACATTAAGCATATTCAAATGAACATTTGGATTTTATCATCATAATACATTTAAAAAGATATTAAATATGACTATATGAACTATTGTTGTTTTTGTATGCCTTTGATAACATCAATAATCTAATGTTCGACTAATAATTAGCAAATTGTCACAATTTGTTATCAGATAGACGTTGGTGAATGCTTAGTCTAATACTTAAATGTTTTGAATTTCAGTCTCAAAAAATTGATTTTAAGACTTATGCTACACACTTGTTCAATTTACATTTTTGTGTGAATCTATATGCATGAACGCACATTGCATTACATTTGCATACTAGTACATGTATCAACTCATTTTATTTGCTAAAAATATGTTGAGAGTACAGATCTTATAAATAAGATCTCTTTGTGCTTTTTTTTATTTGTTGTCATTGGTGATTATTTGTTAAACCTCAGATTTTTTGGTCCTGATATTAAAAAAAGTATCCAAAATCAATACCTCCAAATGGGCAAAATAGGTTCTGAAATGTAGGAAAATGCAAGAAATGTCATCATCGTCCAATTTTTTTCTGGGCAAGCATGCCCCCAGACCCACTCCCCAACCCCTAGAATCGGCTTCTCTGTTTTTAAAGGTATATTTATACTGGTCATACCTAATACCGCGAGACTAAAAAATGTTCAACCATGCAAAGAATGGCATCAGTACTTACAGTAATAAGGTTAATTATATATACTGAGTAAAAAACAGTTGCCGATACGAAATGCAAACAAATACCGACGCTAATGGAGCTTTGCGCATGTCTTCCCAGATTGTTATTATACGGGTATTCGCGGTAGTAGGTATATCGCAGTATTAGGTATACAAGGGATATATGTCTCTGATTAAATTGGTCAGATTCGGTACTTTTTCCGTTTTCATTAATGACAATATCTCTAGATCTCTAAAATTAGGCGTTTGATCCCCGGATCTCTGAAAGTAACGACCATTGTTCTCCAGATCTCTGAAAATAATTGGCCTTGTTCTCAAGATCTCTAAAACCCCTGGGAGGGCCCCTTTTCTAGCTTGATAAATCCGAGGAATTATATAGAGAAGGAAATGCAACTGATTGACAGTTTGTGAACGCTCGCGTATTCACGCAAAATCTCGCAATATCTCGTTTTCAATTATCTTAAATTCCATTCACATCAGGTACACAAATCAAAATTCTTACATTTCAGAATAATACAGTTTAAAAAAACACCAACACGTAAAAACCGTTAGTTAAAATTTAATACCGACGTTTCGGCATATCGCCTTAATCATGGTATAATAAATATATAAACACAGGAAGTAACAATTTGTGTTTTAAATTGTTCAAGTGAACCTGATTACAAAAATTGTATACCGCAGCTAAAATAACGACAAATTGCGAGAAAGTTTCCTTCCAACCTCAATATATTTAACTCGAGATCATTTTGCATGATCGAAACATGTTTAAACATCTAAGATTACATACAACTTACAGTTTATGTTAAGAAATCAGCTGCCTGTGAGTTATGAATGATTAATTTGCCAAATAATGAATCAGTCGTGTGCTGTTTTATCAACATTTAGTCAGGAGATGCAAGTGCCGATCCTTCTATACAAGTCCTTGATAAATCGAATAAGTGATATCATTAGATTATTATGGTTAGCCTACATAGTAAACTATTAACAGCAAGATTTAAAGACTCATCAATTAAATGATCATAATCAGAGCCAGAGTTTGAAGGTCTATAAAATACTCTATAAAACGAGTCTACCTGATAAAAGTATATGCCTGTGTTGAATAGTAATTTCAACCCATTCCAGACGATTGATTTCTAAGTCATTTCTACAAGAACAATGAATTGTATATAGGGCATATTCCAGTGGCTACTGACTTGTGTGAGATTATAATATTAAACTGTACTGACCAGGGGCGCAGCTGGCTTAAATTGGATGCGTATAGGTACGAGCATTGTAGGGGTGGGTCTGGGAGCATGCTCCCCAATACATGTTTTTACTTGAAACTTGAAATGGTGACATATGGTGCATTTCAATACATATTTACAGCTTTTAGGCCTACTCATGGGTCATATGATGATTGAGCAAAATGTACGTTCACGTGCAAAAATACACGGAAACTTATTTTGCAGCATTATCAAGCACAATAAACTTCTCACTACATTTGTTCCCTTAGGCGTATCCCCCAATTACTTTTTATTGCCTTTTTTATTTTGCCTTTTTTTTCGGAGAAATGTGTAGGCAAACATACACGGCCTTGGGCAGCTAGCCTACGCATCTCAGTGCTGACGTTTATTTGATCAAATTTAACCCTTTAGCCTACTCCATAGATACGCGTTTTCCCACACCAATCACAGAAAGCCTTTGAAAACAGTGCAGGAAGAGTTCAGATTGCTCGTGACGAGCAATCTGAACACTTCCTGCACATTTTTCCACTCAGTCAGTTAATGTAATCATAATTCACCAAATAATTTAAAAGCCTTCTATATTAGAGGTTTCCAAAGCCTTCCATTTTATGTGTCCAAAGGTGTCTATATTAGAGGTGTCCAAAAGTGTCTATATCAGAGGTGTCAAAAGGCGTCTATATTAGAGGTGTCCAAAGCCTTCTATAGTATGTGTCCAAAGGTGTCTATATTAGAGGTATCCAAAGGTGTCTATATTAGAGATGTCAAAAGGCGTCTATATTAGAGGTGTCAAAAGGCGTCTATATTAGAGGTGTCAAAGCCTTTTATAGTATGTGTCCAAAGGTGTCTATATTAGAAGTGTACAAAGGTGTCTATAGGCCTATTATAGGTATATTAAAGGTGTCAAAAGTTCTCTCAACATTAGATTCGGCCATTCCCTTTCAACTATATTTTGCAATTTTTAACGATGGTTAAGATATATTACATTCCTGGCAAGTAAATATGAATGACATTATGAATGACATAAAGTGTAGTTAATGAGGAAGTATACATGCGTACTCACGCAAACACACACGGACACACGCACGCACGCACGCACGCACACACGCACACACACACACACACACACACGCACACACGCACACACGCCTGCACACACATATATACACAAACATTCACATTCAAACATACATACACGCACACACATATGAATGTATGTTGAGGTATTTACTGAAAAGCGGGAATCATTTTATTTTTTGCTTATTTTTTTTAAATGAAATTAAATATTAAATTATTAGAAAATACACACACACACACACATATATGTATATAAAGTATTATCTGGTTGGTCACTGATATTCACGCGATCGGTTATGGTGTGGTAGCTGTTACAGAGTCAGGGGAGAAAAACAAAATACTATAACGAAATTAATTATTGGAATCTTCTGGATTCGTGAATGAAAGTTTGAACACTTTCGAAGAGATTTATGTTGTCTTCATATGAATGATCGTCTGATCCATATAACAGCTTTTTGACATTGAGTGGATGGAACAACCTTGTGTTTTGAAATAATTTAATTCTTTGTTGTACAAAAAGAATGCAGTTAAAAAGTAATGTTCAGCATCTTCCACTCCATGCGTATGGATACATGTTGGATAATTTTCTATATGATTAACGTAAAGATCATGATTTAAGTTACTACAATTATTTCTTAGTCTTGCATGCTGTGCAGATAATATTCGTATACCGTAGTTAAAGTGTTTTGGACCTGTAACTGGATGAAAACAAGTATTTATAAGGTTTCGTTTATATATTGATAATGATGGTGCTTCCCTTAAAGTAACTGATAGTTTATTCCACAACGAAACTGTTGATGGAATGAAAGAATTTGCAAAGAGCTCAGTTCGTCTAGTAATGATATCATGATCTTGTGAGTTTCTAAGATCGTATGTTGTTCTAATACTAACTGTATCGGGAAATAAATCTATTAAGTAGTTTGGTGTCATACCATGTTTTATTTTGTATGCCAATATCAATTTTTGATACTTTCTTCTGTCTGACAGAGATAACCAGCCAATTTCTTTATATAATTTTGAAATGGATATTAATCTTGTTGTGCCAGTAACAACTCTGGCAGCTTCATGTTGAATTTTTTCTAAGTTGTCTTTCTCGTAGCAGGTACAGTTATCCCACACTACCGAGGCGTACTCTAAAATTGGGCGAATAAATGATATATATATTTGATTAAGAGAGTCCCTACGTATTTTAAATTTAACTTTTCTCATCATGCCAAGAATTTTGGATGCAGACTGTATTATGTTTTCAATATGAGCGTGCCATTTACCATTATTACTGATTGTAAGGCCCAAGTGTTTGTGATTTTCAACAAATGTTACAGGAATATTTTCAAACAATAGTGAAGGATTACGAACTTTTTTAGATGTGAATAATATTGCTTCAGTTTTCAAGGGATTGAACGTAACTAACCACTGTTTTGACCAAGCAGATAACATAACTAGATCGTGATTTATTATACCTTCAATATCTGATATATTTGTAGCAGAGCTCGCTAAGGAAGTGTTATCTGCAAACAAACGTGGAAGACTTAATAAATTGTCTGCTATATCATTTGCGTAAATTAGAAATGTAATGGACCCAGGACAGACCCCTGCGGTACACCAGCATTGACGGACATTGTATGAGAAGAAGATGTGCCGACACATACCTTTTGGCTCCTACCGGAAAGATAGTTATTGAACCAATTTAAGATTTTGCCATTTATACCGTATTGTTGCATTTTGAATAGAAGGCCTTTGTGCCAAACACGGTCGAATGCTGTAGAAATATCACAGAAGACCATACAAGTGTTAAGTTTAGAGTCAGTTGAATTAACAATTTGGTGGTATATGTCGATTAATTGGTATACAGTGGAATGACCAGTTAAAAAACCTGATTGTCTAGAATATATAAGATTCTCAGAGATAAGGTAATTATATATATACTTATACACACAACGTTCCATAAGTTTACCAATACAACTTAACAGGGAAATAGATCTGTAATTACTAACACACGATATATATACTGATATATTTGAGCTTAAACTTAAACTTGGATCATCGAAATACCCCGGAACGGACATAATTGACCAAACTTGAACTAGTTCTCGAGTGATACTTAATTTTGGTTTCGCGCAAACACACGTTGTCGTGATGATAGTCAAGGTAACCTTCACCCAAAGTACAAAATAAGTAAACAGAAGAATGGCATCTGCGACCGATTCTCCAAATCCGCGAGGAAACGGGATTCCAAAGCCCTTTGTTATTGGTGTTGCTGGGGGAACTGCTTCAGGAAAGGTAGACAGCATTTCATATTATACCTTATTGAATTGTTCGAAAATTTACCACTAAAACATAAAACAAAGCCGTTGTCCCAAACTTTATTTTGGTAAACTGCGTAAGTTTCGGATAGTGAAAGAAGTTCGGATGCCGTTCCGATTTTAGAGGTTAATACAGGACAGAGCCGGGCAGGGAGGTGATAATCGGCGCGTAAAATGAATAATGTCCCGGCCCTACTCTGTCGTGTATTAATGTCTGTAATGCACCAATACTGACATGACGAGAGTGATTGCAACTGATGCCCTAGACAATGGATAAGTCCATAGTTTTCATGTATCGTCACACAATATACGCACCTTGTGAGCCACCATTTGAGCTACCAGCGAATCCACTCTTGGTAGAGGATATAAGTGGAGTGAAAAAAGAGAGAAATTAAACTTATCAGCAAATACTGTTAATTCATACATAATTGCAATGTTATTGGTTAATAATGGCAATAATGGTTCACATGTATTCTAAGAAACATATAAACATATGAAATTCAACCACTGACATTCCTAGGTTATAATTAATTATATATCGCTTGATATTCAAGGGGTTCATTATTCCTGTATCTAGTGGATATTAATTTTGATAAATATCCAATTTATTATTTTCTTGAAATTACTATTATTTAATGCCCTAAAATTGAATGCTTATTTCACTTCAATTTACGGATGTTACAAAAATGGTACAGTTATTACATTGTTTACTTGTAATCACCATTGTAACTGACCCTTAATTAACTGATTATAAGCCATAGTATGATGTAATGTTATGTACATCCTGTCATAAACTGATAAACCCTGGAGGTGATTTATGCTATTTCAAGTACAGCATCCTGCACATAATTGGCAGTCCCACATGTGGTGGTGGGCGATTAGTAGAGTTAATCAGGAAATCAGTAGCAAATGATGTTTACAATATCAGAGTGTGACCCAAATATATAACACAGGTCTTTATGAATAAGAATACTTTTATTAATCCAAACAATGTTCGTAAAATACTGTTGAAATTTGATATTCCCTGAGCCCTTATGTTCAATATGCTGTTTATCCAACTTAATATAAAATAGACTGCAGTAAGTGTAACAAGTTACATAATTATCTTACTTATTTATTTTAATGCTTATTCTATACAGGTTATATAAAAATATTTTTCGAACATTTTGAAATTTAAGAAAAGCTAAAAGTTATTTCTGTTTAAGATTTACTGCAATAAATTGTAAAAAAAAAATACTTTGAGTTATAGATGTATAGATCTATTTAATCTTTTGAAAAGATGTGTAATTGTTAACACAGATATTCAAGATGAATATATGTAACCATCCTTTCTGAAAGACTTAAAAATGAAAAAAAAAAAGGAACATACATCTACATAACTTATGAAGCTGTAATGGAAGATTCTTGTCTGAGAAATATTTTTTTTGTACATTAAAGTTTTGAAAAATGAGCCTACCTGATAACCCTATTATTTTTTTTTACTAAAATGTAAAGAATAAGAAGAAATATAAGATTTAAAGAAGATTCAAATATTATCTCCTCTTTGATTGTAGTATATACAATTCAATGTATATGGTAATAATTATAATTGCCAACGCTTATCAAACAAGTTTGAAACTATGCGGAAACACTGATTGAAGTGTTACTAATATGAGATGGCAACAAGCAATTTACTATTAAAGTTAATTCATAGATTTGCTGATATGCCAATAATAATTGTTGTTGTAAACTTAATTGTTTCAATTACCGACGATATTCACACCTACTGATTGAGTAAGGTTATCATCAAGTGACATGTCGGTGTTCACAGTTTTATTGATGGTTATAATTCTTTAAAAAATCGCTTTATTTCTAAAAAATGTTTACACAAATCAACTCGGTTCTCCTGATATTAACTATTATATTATCACGTCAATGTTTGCAATGCACAAATCAAAGAATTGTTATACTAATTTATTTAGACACTGCATTTATCAACAACTGTTTTTCTAAGGAGCCATAATGCCGGTTTTGGCATGCGCGAGTTGCATTATATGTAATTATGTACATAATCGTGACATCAGTGAAAACAAAGGAAAGTTCAAATAATTCGAATAATATATATTTCAAAATAAAAAACGGTAAGGAACTCTGTGAATTTAAACGAATATTCGAGATACACTAATATTTCTTTTCATTTATATATATATATATAAATATATATGCCGATTCTCGACTTTGCAATCTCAAATATATACAAATCATGTAAAGTTCTTTATTGATTGATTGATTGATTGAATATTTAGCGTCATTTTTATGCCATCGAGGGCTAACAGACGATCAGTTAACCTAACAACTTTTTCCTGGGATTAACCAGTACTCGAGCACACTCCATCTCCGCAAGTAACTGATAACTTTCCCACTTGAATCAGTGGTGAGAGACGAATGATAATGAGACACAATGTCGTATATCAATCATCACGGAGACTGTTGCCGAGCGGGGGATTCGAACTCACGACCCCTGGATTGATAGTCAGACGCGTAACCGACTGAGCCAATCGGGCCCGGCTAAAGTTCTTTAAGATAGCTTTTAAAACTGATGAACAAAACAAACAAAACGGAAACAACGTCAGACATATGTTTGCCGTGGTGTGACATTTGAGACCACAAATACCGGGCTGATTATGATTATGAGTTTTCGGCTTAGGCCAATAAGTGATAATCAGCGTGTGAAGACAATAACAAGCTTAAAACATGCTCATTTTTATAACTATGAAACATGTGTATTAATCGACGTTTATTACTGGCCATTGATAGTCCTTCAAATGACTTCCCTTTCAGAAATAATTTAACTTTTACTAAAAAACTCATTTAATAACATTTATTTAGGTGCAAGATATCTTTCAGTCTTGGTAATCGTAATCTGCATTGATGCTTCAGAGTGGGCCCTGCACTTTACCAGGAAGATGTCCTGGTACTCTTAATAGAAAGCATGTAGCTCAATGTGACTCGGCGTTGTGGTAGCACACAGTGTCTCAAAAGTCTATCCCAGTCCCTGATATCTCCCCAATCAGATCTGTTACCATAATAAAAAAACAAGGAATTCTATGCCTGTCCCACAATTCATAGCTATTAAAAGCTTACTAAACTGGGCATTCAAAATTTCGCGAAGCAACTGACCAATAAATGTGCTCATATCTTATTGTTATGTAACAGACCCAATCAGGAGGGCTGAGTCTGTTCTATAGACTATTGTAGTTCCATAGTGACATAATTCCAAAAAAGAAAAATCAAACAAAATATTAGGAGCTGTCAGAGTAGCATCAATTTTACTCAGAAAATTGTCATTATGCAGGACGCCAGCTAGAGTACTGCTTTTCTGTCTGCTCGCCATACAAAAGTGGTTGTATTGGATAACTGAAACTGTCAAGAGATAGACCTCTCACTCGACTATGCATGATTATATTCACACTTCCAGTCTCACAGACCTCCGTCATGTTGAGCGAGGACTGGTTACTTTACATAACATCAATCATAACCAAGATGCTATTCCACCTGAAAATTTTCTCAACCTTAATAAAAGATCCAGCTGATAACCCATTCCATGTTCTACTGTCAATCCAGACTGGCTCAGTTGAAGTCTTTTCTTTACATTATGGTGATATCAGGGGCCAATAATTTCAGCAAGCCAGTTTGCCAGGTAGAATGTACATGTCTCCCTAGGAACTTGCTCTGTTCCAGTCTGTTTTTTTTTACAATACACATATTATTTTTCAAAATAAGTATTCAAACAGTAAACTTGTTTATAGTGTTTTCCTCTCTTCTCTGGTCAGTTAAGGTTATACCTTCAGTGACCATTATATGTACAGATATGTAGACAGGTTTGTAATACTATATCTTACATCTATTTCTTCCACAGTCGACAGTATGTGCCAAAATAATGGAGCAGTTGGGCCAGACGGAGGTTGACCGACGTCAGCGACAAGTGGCTATTGTCAGTCAGGATTCTTTCTACAGAATTCTAAATGATAACGAAAAGGACCTAGCTGCCAAGGGCCAGTTTGATTTTGACCATCCAGGTGTGTAATGAACAGGCCTACTTATTCCTCTTCTTCTTCAAATAAATAATTATATTGACATCCTCGTGCTGTAGTTTAGCTGATAATGATTGATGATAAATGTGTTAAGTTATTGTCCTTGACTTATTAAAATTTTACTTTTTGTGGCACATTCTCACATGCTAATGGTGAGCAGTTAGAGACATTGAAGCCCTCTTGTTTATAAATACATGTTTATCTTATCAGAAGGCAATATTTGACATTTGATAATGGACCAATCAAATAATGCAGAAGTTTATTTGGCAGGTAAGGCCATAATAAATATCATTCCCACCTGCCCCCTAATTTCCATGCCACCCCGACCCTTTTTATTTTCATTAAAAAAAAATATATATATATATACATATATATATACACAGTCAAACCTGTGTAAGCGGTCACCTGTATTAAGCACCCACTTGTCTTAAACAGCCACATTTGTTATTTTCAATTTCTATACTTTTAGAGCAAATTAACCTGTATTAAGCAACAACCTGTCTTAAAAGGTGTCTTTTGCCCATTCCCTTGACTGGCTGCTTAATACAGGTTTGACTATATATAAATACATAAAAAAATTTAAAAAGTGAAAATAAAAAAAAAAATCCTCCCGCCCTCTCTGTTTTTAAGTCAAACCTGTATTAGCAGTCACATCTGTTAAGCAGCCACTTGTCTTAAGCAGCCACATTTGCTGTTTCCCATTATTATGGTTTCAGAGCAAATTAACCTGTATTAGGCAATAACCTGTCTTAAAAGTCCCTTGACTGGCTGCTTAAGATAGGTTTCACTGAATTTGTACAAATCACAATTGTTTTGTAAAAAAACACAAATATACCTTTGACACAAATTGTACTTTACATTAATTTTGCATATCACCTCTGGGGCATATTTGTGATTTACCAGTGCAATTCCTTGTCTTATGTTACAGATGCGTATGATTCTGACTTCATGATGGATTTGATGGGAAAGATCGTCAGCGGGAAAACAGTCAATATACCGACATACGACTATCAATCTAATTCCAGGTAACACAAATATTTAATCATGCCAGTGGCCCAGATAAGGTGATCTATGGGGTGGGTGGAGGGGGTATTTTACCCTCGTAGGTCAGCTAAATACCCCCCTAGTTTTCAAAAATAGAGGACATTTTACCCCTTACCTTTAAATGTAGGAGTAACAAAATTTCTATACTGAAATATGGAAAACCTTGTTCAAAATATTTGACTTTATATCTTATCTATATGTCTAGATGGCATTTGAAATTGAAAATTCTAAACCAATTATTGTCAAACTTGCTAGAGAGTATGTATATGAAGTCCAATTCAGCATCTCATTGTTGCATGCTCCATTGACTTTTGATGGAGTTATGGCCCTTAATTTATTTTTGATGACAAGTCTTGTCAGCACTACTCCTATTGAATTTCTAAATGGATTGTGATCAAACTTGGTTGGGAGTATCAGTATGAAGCCCTACCAAAATCTGTAGTAGTGCTTACAGCCTACATGTATAGTTGAAATTCATTTGTGAAATGGAATTGCTAATATCAAGGCTAGAGGCAGAGCAGGGGCATTTGTGTTGACATGCACATTTCTAGTTGTGTAATTTTTGCATTATTAAACTGCATTCTTAGTTTATACTTATTTAATGAAGTTTGATTGCCATGTAAACTCAGAGTATATATAAACTGCTCTGAGAACATTTTCCGGATAGAAACAGTACAAAGTGTTGTTTTTTGAAAGACATTGGGTTAAGCTGGGTATCAAACTTGCAGCCTCTTGTGCGAACAGCCAACAGTATCCATTTCACTAACACCCCCACTTACTGCACTCTTGGTCATTATTATCTTACTACAATCATTTTAAATATTGAATTTTTTTTTTTTTTTTGATTAAAGAAAAAGAAATCATATAGCTTATATTAAGTGTAGGCCCTCTCTACTGTGAAGATACGACATAGTTGTGGTCTTGAAGCAGAGAAAAGCATAAAGGTCAAGGTGAACCAGCATGCTTGATATTTACTTCCTCACACAAAATACAGATATGTGAAACAGAATGCTTACCCAGGATACATCTTACCTCATTTCACTGTGTTAATGATTTATATTCCATGATATACAGACGAAATAGTGTTAACCAGGCCGTGTACCCGGCAGATGTCGTGTTACTGGAAGGTATACTTGTGTTCTATTTTCCTGAACTACGTAACATGTTCCACATGAAGCTGTTTGTAGATACAGACCCAGACACCAGACTCAGTAGGAGAGGTAAGCACTGTTATTTTACTTCATACCGTATAAGGATATCTCCCATGGTAACGGTGTGAAATATATTTTTAGTTTACCTTGTTAAAGCTCGAAATTAAAGCTTAAAGGGATTATATTGTCAAGTAACACAAACAGGCTGTTAATCTAGATTTTTCCTGTATGCAGTGTGCACAAAATAATGCTTATGTATTGAAGTATAACCTTTATTTACTTGAAAGTTATCAAAATAACAGTAATTGAATATTGGCCAAAACTTTAATACGTCCTGCAATAAAGTATTGCGCAATGTTTACATTGAACTCCATAAACTTCCCGAACAAAGCATCGAAAACGAGATCGGGAACGAGTCTTCACAATGTTATCCGATGATCGACCGGAAACCCGTAAGCATGGCAAATGTAAACAAAAACAAAAACGTGGCTTTAAAAACACGATGTTTATAATAAAGAGGTTATGCAATTAGATACTTTAAACGCGTATATCTCTTAGTTATAAGTGTATCTTCATGCTGGGCGTGTATATTTAGGACAGGGAATTGACGGTAATATGCCAATATAATCCCTTTAAAATTTGAAAATTTTGGCCCTTGGCACATAGAAAATTGCATCATTTGACTTTATATGCACTCTTACACCTATTCAGTGGATTCTCACCAAACTTACACAGTAGTTAAATACTGGTAATAGTTCGGAAAAGTTTTTGAATTGGCTAAATTTGAATATTAATATCAGAGTTAAGGCCCTTGCATCATAAAATTATGTGTTATTTTGACCTGTTTTTCACTATAGCGCTCACATTTTGACTGAAACGTACACAGTATTTATCTAATATCAATATTTAACTTAAGATTTCAGATTATATTTTGAAACCCTATTTTGAAAATGTGTAATTAATATTGACTGTGTATCTTCATAATTATGTCAAATTTTTGGTAAAATTTCTAGCATATAGCAGGAACGTCCTTGTCCTGACTGTGGAGGCATTCCTAATTTTGTATTCATGATATTAAAATTACAAAGTTAATATCCAAACATATACATTTACAGAGTTTAAAAGGTTTTTACTGCAAAGAATACTCTTAGAAATATAATTGTTAAATCAAATATCAGCTGTAATGCACATAATATTTATAATATTTAATTTTTCTCTTGATAGAAATGTAACCGTGTTTTGATTTTCAGTTTTACGTGACATTAAAGAACGGGGAAGAGATTTGGACACCATTTTAACACAATATACAACTCTAGTTAAACCAGCATTTGAAGAATTTTGCCTTCCTGTAAGTCTACTGTTTATAGTATTAAAAAAAAGAGAATTAGTAAATCTATAATGACATTATATTTTGGTTAAGGAAATTCTTTCAGAAAGAAAAAAAAATACATGCAAAAACCGACGTGCTACTGCAGAATTCATGTTCTCTTGGGAAATTGGGGCGGGTCTCTTCAGTGGGTGAGAACAGCATTGTAATGATGAAAATGGGTAAAAAACAAAGCAACAAGTGTCATAAGTATGAATGTTTTCAAAGCAGTTTACAGATTCATAAATAAAAGAATTAATTTTGAGGGGACTCGGAATCCGCTGCATACTTGTATGTGCCTGATTGTTGGATTTTTATACTTTAAGTTGATGCTGAAATGAGATTCAATTTGTGTTCCCATATAAAGGAATTATATTTGATAGAAAAAAAAAAAGCTATAAATGTCTTAAAAAATAAAAGGATCAAAAGCGTCTCATTATCAGTAATAAATAAAATCCAAATGGTTCAGTATGTCAAATCCACCAAAAACGTGACAAAATCTATATTTAAATCGGAGTGGTCAACTTGAAATGAAATCCCCATTCTAAAAATAGACAGCACTTAAATACTGCTCGTCCACCTTCATATCATCATTTGGAGTCTTTCCAAGATGAAACAATTTTTACTACATGTACATGTAAATCTGTATAACAGAAATCAAAATGAAATGACGTGACTCATTTAATATGTCACAATATATGTTGCCATTTTAAGTGGGAAATTTATTTTAGTTTAACCTAAGCGTGTAGCCCAAGTTAGGAAATCCTTTTTGTATATATTGTTTTGGCATGTTTAATTCATATCCTTGTGGCAATATGGGATCAGTGAGTATATACAGGCATGCTATATTGGGAAAAAAATTAGCCAATTTTAAAATTTTGAAAAATCCTGATATATTCCCTTTAAGTAAATCTATAACTACATTGTGTTTATGGTTAGGAAATTCTTTTAGAGAGTAAATATCACTCACAAATAAAGAGTTGCTAGTGCAGAATTCATGATTGCATACCAGTGTTTTCAGGGGAAATGTGGGCGGGTCCCTTCAATGGTTGAACAGTATTGTAATGATGAGAATTGGGTAAAAAACAAAACAACACAAGTCGTAAGTATGTATGTTTTCAAAACAGTTTACAGATCAATAAAATAAATAGATAAAGAATTAATTTTGAAGGAAATCACAACTCAGTGCATATATGTATGTATGTATGCCCGGTGTTTGTATTTTAAGCCAATACTGAATTGAGAATCAGTTTGTGTTCCCGTTTAAAGGAAACTGCAATTTTGAACTATTTTAAATTATTATTCTAAATCATTTTAAATTATCACTTACAAAACATAAAGATCTACATGTTGCAAATACGGACTTAAGATATCCCATGTGTATACAGACCCTAAAATTTTAGGGTTTACCCTGTTTTGACGTGGAAATAGACTCAATACACAAATGTCAAAGGCTTAAATAAACTTGTTGTATTTGTTTGTTCTTTTTACAGACTAAGAAATATGCAGATGTTATTATACCCAGGGGAGCAGATAACACAGGTAAGTGTAATATTTACAACGTGGCTTGGTAATTGTTTATAAACCTAAGCCCTTCAAAGAATTGGTTTCTGGGGTGGTATTCACCATCCATTCTTAAGAATATTCTTAGACTTGAGCTTGAAAATCCAAATTTCATCCTTTGATATCTAGTTTACTGTGGTAGAGAGAATAATTGTGAGAGTTTATTTGACTATATGTTAAGTGTCCCTACTTGCTTGCAAAGTTTGACCTCAAACAATGGTCTCTAAGTGTGTTTTTCAAAATTCATTCATGAGCTCAAGTCTAAGAATATTCTTAAGAATGGTTGGTGAATACCACCCCTGATCAATAACTTTTGAAGGGTTCAATCTGTTTGTATTTAGTTCTGAGTGTACCTGTATAATTATAAAATGTTTTCCCGCACCAATCACAGAAGCCCTTTAAAAGCAGTGCAGGAAGAGTTCAGATTGCTCGTAACTAGCAATCTGAACACTTCCTGCACTGTTTTCCACTCTGTCAGTTAATATAAACATATTTCATTAAATAATTCAAAAGCCTTCTATATTACGTGTCCAAAGGTGTCTATATTAGAGGTGTCGAAAGGCATCTATATGAAGTAAAGGGATGAAGTCCTATGTTGGTAAATTATTTCAGGAGTCGTGGCCCCTTTTCAACCTAACATTAGTAAAAAAATTGTTTCTAATCATCAATATGGACATCAATAACTTCTGATTGGGGTCTATATATTTATTATATATTTGGTTTGTAGCTGCACAGTTATTAAATACAGGACACGTTTCATATTTGTCAATGTTGGTGAGATTTTACAGGAGTTGTGGAAAATAGGTTTCCAATCAAAGTTTAAATTTTGATTTCTCACACCCAAACAATCATCCCCACTTCTGCAAAATTCATCACCTCTGTGGGTGTTTATTTGGAGGTATATGGTATTGCACAGACTTAGAGGTTATCAGCTGTTTCTTAAAATAGCTACTTTTGGAACACTGATTATAATCAAACTTGGTAATTTGGTCACAACGAAATTGTTAGTTTGATGATTAAATTTTTGTTTTGTTTTAGTGGCCATCGACTTGATAGTTCAACATATACAAGAACTGCTGCGTCCTACAAAGGAACAAGTTCCCAAACGATTTCGGCACAACTCAGATTCCTTTGTCGGTAGACCTCACTAGCTTACAGGCATGTCGCTTTTGTGATGAAGGATTGTAAAGGTTATAGTTTGGCAATATGGTGGAGAAGAATGCCTCAGGGGAGGGAAGGAAAGAAGAACAGTTAGGTTGTTTTTATATTCTGGTTATATACCGGTGAATGGTGCTTTATTGGATGTAGCTGTAACTGTACATGGAACAAAATGGTCCAGTTTCTTGGACAGATTTCTCACTAGAATCATGATTTGAGTATTTAAAGTGAAAAGTTAGGCCATCCACCATTAAAAGGCCATCCACAATATTTTTTCACTTTCTGTGTTCCTAGTCACCTCTGGCAGGTGCGAATTATTATTGAGAAGTAAAACTAACAAAAAAAATTGTTTTACATTTTGAGCTGAACTGAGCCAGTCACACAGAATGTTTGCTTTTGTGACACCTGTGTCCATCTGCTGTCTGTTAGTAGATTTTTTCTGTAGATGAATTTTCCTAAGAAACCACTGGATGGATTTTTTCCATGGTAGAAAGTGACTTTTTACATAATACATCAATAAAACCATACATATTTACATGTACACCAACCATATGATTGGTTGGTGATTGGCCAAAAATAACTAATTATTATAATTGACTCATAAATCAAATTCTGTGGGTCCCATGTGGTCTAAGCCTGTTTGAAGATGATATACAGTACTGCAGAGGTTGTGGGTTTGGGTCCAGCTTGGTCAAAAATCCATGATAGAAAGTTTGCCAGTTTCTTCCAGAAGAATGATGGTTCAGATTTATGTTCATGAGTATTTTTCTTCCTGCAATAAACCTGGTTGCCATGACAACTGGAGTTGAGAGTGATGTTAAATCTCATTAAAAAATGAAGACATTCTTTTCAGTTCAAACTGAAGTAGTTCTTAACCATGTCGGGGTCACCTCTATGCCAGAGATGTTTTACATTGTCGGGTTTGGGTAAAGCAGATTCGTTTTCATGCTTCTGTTAAAGATCCTTGACCTTCAATAAAACTGGTATCCTTATACAATGAAAATATTTTTGAAAATGGTGTTAAACCACATTCAAAATAAAGTTTGTGTCCAATCATCACATAAATTGTGGCCAGGCATGGATTCAAACTCATGACCTCTCACGGTCCCTGGGTTGACAGTCGTGCATTATAGACTGATCAAGCTGGGCCCGGTTCTTGCATACTGCACAAATACAAAATATTTCCACTATTTTATTGTTGGGAAATACTTCTATCTCACCCTAGGAACAAGATCCTATTCACCCCTGTCATAAACTGCAGGTACTTGTACGACATAATGCTATTCTTAGTCTGGTTACAGTTATTAAATTGGCATGTTGATACTTGTCAACGTTTCTTGTAACTTCATACTAAGACAAATATAAAAGCCTTTAAGGCCATAATAAATTAATTGCTAGATGATCATCCCTGCCCGCCCCCTAATTTTTATGCAGACCGACCCTTTTTATTTTCATAAAAAAAAAAGAAATAAAATAAAAATATTATTTTTTGTTGTTCTTTTATCAAAAAAAAACAGGAAAAGTTCTAAAAATGAAATTAAAAAATAAAATCCTCCTGCCCTCCCCATTTTTAAGAAAAACTTGGATGATAATCTAGCAATTTATTTATAATGGCCTAAGGAGTGTTCAGTATAATTTTTCAGGTAATTGATCTATCAGCAATGCAATTTTTCTGTTTCTGTTCTTTACAAAACTACATGTCTGCCAGTTACGGAGATATAGTTAGCGGTGTTTGTGTGTGTTTTTTTGTCTTCCTAGAACTACTTTATTGTTATGCCCCTGTTGTTTGAAGAATGTCGGGAGGGATATTAAGTGTTACCCCTGTCCGTTCCTACGGTTAAAAAATTGGTTTCTGATCAATAACTTTTGAAGGGGTCTTTTGTTTTCATTAATGTTTTATGTGTACTTGTTAGTTCATAAATATTTATAATTATACTGTATAATAATTATACTGTATAATTATAAATATTTATGAATATCGGTCAGATTTTACAGGAGTTATGGGACGTTTTCTATTTAAATTTCGATAAAAAATTGTTTTTTAATCAATAGTGGGAGCATTTGTTAAGAGTTACTTTCTTTGAAAGCACTTTTTTTTTTATAAATCAGGTGAGCATAATAGAGCCATGTAGGGCCTCTTGTTGACTAGATTCTCGTTTTTGCACTGTTATGTCATCTGCGGAGATGAAAGCATAATATTATGTTCTTGTTTTCTTGATCATTCTGACACTAAATGTCCAGCAAGTGTTACTTTGTTAGATTTTATCCATTCAACCATTCATTATCCACAATATCATTCTCGTTCATTTGTTGATTCATCTAAATGTAAAATAGTTTTCATTATTCATGTAGATGTTGAACTTTTAAGGGAAACTTCACAATTTTTGGTAATTTTTCGCTTTTAACAAGTTTTTGCTCATACAAGAAATGGGTTTTCCTCCATGGAGGAAAACTCTATCTTCCGTGACACACATGATAGCTTTTTCACATGGCCTGACGAAAATCTGTGACTGAATCATTTTTTGTAATCTATCATGAAAATATTTTAAAACTTTATTTTGTCGTAGGAAACTGTAAAAAATAGATATACATTATGTTGGATAATGATGTCAACGTGTATATGTATGATGTCTTGCTTCCCTACAAGAAAATGGTCAGAGTAAAAATAATATTTGAAGTGAATTATTCAAACAATGTGCGGAGAGATTAGCAGGTGTAATTTCTGGTACATACTTTTAGTATGTACTTTAAAATGTCCATTTCTTCATTTATATGTGAAATTTTGGGCGTTAAACACCCATTAAAAAAGTAGAATATTTTTTTGATGAAGGTCATTTTTGAAGATTTATCATTTGATTGAGATGAATGGGAGAAAAAAAACAATTATGAGTTAATCCATGTTGGATAGAAAAATTTCACCCTCTGGCTCAAAATTACATGAAGGGAACTCAGCTGAGCCTCGTCACTGCATGTAATTTCAACCCCTCCGGTGAAATATTTCTATCCCACACAGAAATTCATGATGGATTCTTAAAATCTCTGTGATGCAAATATGTATTAAGAAAATCCCGGCATGTGTGCAGAATCTCTATTTTGATCTACATGGGTCAAAATTACATGCAGAGATGAGGCTGTGTCTAATACGACTACCCTGCATGAAATTTTGACGCAAAGGGTAGGATTCGAGGAACTCGTTGATCTATTTATTTTTCTCCCATTTAGCTGGTCAAATGGTGGATCCATAATAATGAGTCGTTTTAAAAATAAACAATCTTTCCTGTTGAACGCGTGTTTAATGCCAAAATTACACTCACTTATTGAAATAGTTGTGCCCGAGCACTGGTTCACCTTCCCAGATCCAAGGAAATAGAAGTTAGGGTTAATTGGTTGCCTGTTAGTCCTCGATTGTATAAAGCAGATGCTAAATAATCAAACAAACAGGACTATCCTTATATTTACGCGTCTGACTATCAATCCAGGGGTCGTGAGTTCAAATCCCCCGCCCGGCAACAGTCTCCGTGATGATTGATATACGACATTGTGTCTCATTATCATTTGTCTCTCACCACTGATTCAGGTGGGAAAGTAATCAGTTACTTGCGGAGATGGGGTCTGCTCGAGTACTGGTTAATCCCAGGAAACAGTGGTTAGGTTAACTGATCGTCTGTTAGCCCTCGATGGCATAAAATGACGCTAAATATTCAATAAAAAACTATCCTTATATTACTTTCAATAATATTATGTGGTTTACAGATTTTTTCGCTTTCAAAATTTCCTTTGAATTTTTAATTAAAGTTAAAATTTATTACAAAAAAAATTGTGTATAATTCAATGAAGTTGACACATGAACAAACTCCTGTAAAAATGCATTTAATTTGTTAACTAAAGATATTATAGTACTTGGTGCTTAACAAAGTGGTGTGTCACTTTTGTTTTAAGTTTAAAATACATACTTTCTCTTTCATGTACATTATTGATTGATTAATTGAATATATAGTGCCATATTTGTGCCGTTGAGGGCTAACAGACGATTATTTTAACTACTGTTTCCTGGAATCCTAAATGGTTAACCAGTACTCAAGCACACCCCATCTCTGCAAGTAACTGGTAACTTTCCCACTTGAATCAACGGTGAGAGACAGATGATAGTGGGACACAATGTTGTATATCAATCATCATGGAGACTGTTGCCGTGCGACCAATCAAACTCACAACTCCTGGATTAATAGACAATTTACCGACTGAGTTAATCGGACCTGTACTTCATGTACAGAACAGATAAATTGTGTGTTTATATTTGTGTTTAGTATATTAAAATAAAATGTTCATAGATTGCAAACAGTAAAATATTTTTCTCTACTAGGTAGGTATGAAAACAAAGATGCACATTTTGTATTCGAGGTATTCCAGATAACAAACTCTGTTTGTCCCTATGGTATTGATCTTGGAATATGTTTTATGAATTGTTCTAATGACTTTTTTTAGATAGCTTTATGTGTTGTTTTATATTTCATGCCCGAGTGTTCTTTTGGCATATCCGGAATAAGATAAAGGATCGTGGGAGATTTTCGATGTGCTAGTGTTCCGTAGACTTCTTTTAGATATTAAGTGACCTTCTTAAATTTCTATTTTTACAGCTGTATTTAATGAATTTTATATCTGTGTTCATTTGATATGAACAAGAAACTTATACAAGAAACTTTATTTTGAGTTGGATGTCCAAATTTATAACACTAGCAATAAAGCTATTTGCAAAAATATTTGTACCACGTGCAAAGCAAGTGCACAGGAAGGCATTCACGTAAACTTTGCTTGTTACATGCAAGTTGATATCAAAATGATGATATTTTGATGTCGTTATCAATCCAAAATCTGTACAAGGTTTATTTTATCCAAAATTATGTTTAAACTTAAAAAATAACACTTAATGGTAATAAATTGTTTTATTTCTTATTCTTTACATATACATGTATGTGTTTTGTTTTTCATAGCACATGAAATAAAGTTTTACTTTAAATACATACAATACATCATGGTATTCACAATTTTGCTCTGGATAGTAGTAAATGCATAAAACAAATTATTTTAACAAATTCAAAATAGTAATATTGTCCATATTTTTTCTTTTTTAAAGTCTCAAAACATTTTTCTTTTGTGGATATTTAATATAAGGTGTGAGAGTTGAAGTCTTTCTTTATGGTGAAATAGTTCTGCTCTATGAGTGTGCAGGTGTTCATACGAGAATGAATGGCACGATTCTTTATAGGTTCATTGAAACAGTTTCACCACAAATGTAAATATTTGTTTATATAGGTACTGTGAAACCATTTATTTTCGTGGGTATTAAATTTTAGTGGTTTCCACTTCAAAGACATATTCCTGAGGACTTAAATTTGTTGAAAACCAATTTAAAAAAAAATAAATTTAAAATTCCGATATCGCATAGTGCGTTCTAGTTGTTAACCTTTGCTGTAATTCACACGTTGTGTGTCAGGATTTATCGCACCCCGCTGTGCCAATAAGAGTTGACACATGCCAATTAATACCCTAATATACAAGTACGATAAAGATCTAATTGTTATGCAAACACCAGGTGAGGAAAGGTGAAGAACGACATCTAATCCAGAAAGACTGTCGCGATACGACTGAAAAATTGTTGAAAGCGATGCTAAACACCATACAACATAATCCAGAAAGGGTTTCAGAACGCAGGCCCGGTGTAAATAACAATAGTGCCACGTCACGTGACTGAAAATGGACAGTAAACTAATGTGCTGCGTCTTTTAAGAGATTTGTTTGTTTTATTCATTAAAAACGTATCACCATATATTTAATCATAAAATGAAACAAGTTTAGAAGATTACTTCACTTGAAACTTGTGTTTTAGTTTCTTTGTACGCATGCATACTGTCCTTTTACAATGTTTTACACTTATTTTACAATGTTTACTGTAGGCCTATACGTCACATTGTTTCAACTCGATAGCATTTTGCTGCAAGGTGACGGTCTATTTTTAGCAACTCTGACATTTGATTATAACACATCTCGCTACACACACACGTCTATGAATTAAAGATGATATGTGTAATAAAAAATTCTTGCACTATTTACAAAATCATCAAGTAAATATTGATGCAATATGACAAAAGAAAATATATAAATAAAAGATGGATTATTTACCACAATGCGATGCACGTAGGCATATGAAAAGAGAGGTAATGTATATTGACAGCATTACATTATTGCGTAAACTGAGTTCGTGGGAATTTGATTTCGTTGTCTAGGCTTCCCACGAAAATTAGTACCCCACGAAAATTAATGATTTCACAGTAGTTAATGCTAACAAGTGTCCTCTCTCTTAAACCCAGAAAGGCTCATTGTACACCTATTGACTTGCAGGGTTTGTGCACTGTATCACCTGGGTTATTCTCTGAATCTTTACCAAATTTACACATAGTTGTAATACTATAACTTTGTGGTCTTGTAAAGTTCCTTGACATGACCAAATAAGATCATAATAGGTCCAAATTATGGCTCTTTAAAACATCTAGTATAGCACTTATTCACCTTATGTGCACTCCAACTCCAGTAGTTTGGTTGAATCTTCACCAATTTGAATGGTAATAAATTGAAACACAATGGCTTTTGTGCACTGTTTTGACCGTTCTGTTTTGATAGCACAGGTTACAAAGACCAGCTTCACATCATTGTGGTCGGTGACTTGACTATCAATTGAAGCCTTTTGTGCTCTTTACGGAGCACGTTGTCCAGTGGTGGAACATTGGATCAAGCATCAGGGTGTCCTCCACCACGATTTTGTGCATTTCCTTTAGCAACACACTTTACCCGCATATAATTACGGTAGTAACTTTTATACCCAGGAAGATTTTGATTTGTCCAAGTTGTAAAAAGAACTTATTTCTCAATCAATGTTAATTCAATAAGTTTCAAATTAAGAAACATTATGCAAACAACTTGGCTGTAAAAAGTTGCAAATGTCACAATCTGTCATTTGAAGTAGTTTTCAATGTCCATGGCGAGTCATTACATGTACCGATACATTGTCAGCCAATGTCATGTCCAGTGATATTGACTTGTTCGAGTCTGTAATTGGCATGCAATTGGCATACTGTAGTGAAATGCGTATAAATATTTTGTAGGGCAGCTATAATATTAAATCCTTATTATATATAAATTACTTAAAATATAGAGATGTTCAAATTTGCGATTGAATCTCAACTTAGAAGTAGTACAATCATGTAGTATAGATTATGGGGGTTTTGGCGCAGTTTTTTCGTAATCCAGATGTTGGTTGACATTTGCATTTTTACTACTACTCACAAGACATATTTCATCAAACAACTTAATCCTTATACAGAACCCAAGAATTGAAATTATTTGAATAACTGCTCCATTTTACATAAGCCCGCTTCTTCTGTATTTGACTGTGTGAAAAATATTTTGCTTTGTCAAATCTATTGTGTTTTTACTATAATTGAACTTTATATTTGACCAAATTCTAAATATATTTGAGAGGGTGGAATCCTGTCTTTGGACAAATTCTTAAAAGCGGAGAGAGGAACAGAAAACAAATTACTTGCAACTTGTGAAGGGCTTTGCAATTACCTGGGCAGGTCTGGGCATGTTTTCAATGTTTGGAATCTCCAGGGAGATCTAGACCCCTTGTGGAAGGATTTATCAGTAAAATTTATTAATAAACCAGGTTCTCTGTAGTCGAAACAAAAATTGGTAGTTGTATTACTAGCCTCTCAGTGGAGAGTGGTAAACTTAAAACCAAATCCCCATTCTAAAATAAACAGCATTTAAATACTGTTTGATGACTTTTGCATTGCCATCTGCGCTTTCAAAAATGAAACAATTTTTACCACCAGTAAACCTGTATGAAAAACCTGATGAAATTAAAATCAAATGAAATCACTGGACTCGTATAATATGACAAAAAATATATCTTTTTTAGTCTAAGGTGCATAATATATTATTTTGGCACGTTTTTAAAATTTTTTTGGGCAACACAGGGTCAGCGAGTATATATAAAGTTGGTATATTGGAGAAAAAATGTTTGCAACCAATTTTAAAAAATCCCCATATATTCCCTTTAATGGTCACATTGGAAGGTCAAGTTTAAGTCTCACACCTCACTGAGGTTAGTAATCTAAAAAAAAATTAATTGTATGGAATTTCTAAAACAAACATCAAGATTAGCAAGACAAGTCTCTCATAATTCCAAACATTGTGGCTGGCATTTTTGTTGTTTTGCAGACAATTCTAAACGATGTTAGAAAAAAATTTGTTAACACTGGTCCTCAGTGGTCCAAGGTGCCTTTGTCAGATAACCACTAACCTCTCACCCTTGAAGGTGTGGGTTCAAGCAAGGCTTGGTCCAAAAAGTTTATTCGAGAAAGTTTGCCAGCTACTAGCGCAAGAATGGTGGTCCTACTCCGATTCATTCAGCGACCTTCCTTCACCAATTAAACTGCATATGCTGTATATAACCGGCAAACAGTTGATAATTGTGTTGAACACCATTTCAAACACTTACAGTCAGGCCCGATTAGCTCAGTTAGTTACATGTCTGACTATCAATCCAGGGGTCGCGAGTTCGAATCCCCGCCCGGCAACTGTCTCCAAGATGATTGATATATGACATTATGTCTCATTATCATTCGTCCTAACGCTGATTCAAGTGGGAAAGTTATCAATCACTTGCAGAGACGGGATGTGCTCGAGTACTGGTTAATCCCAGGAAACAGTGGTTAGGTTAACTGATTATCTGTTAGCACTGGATGGCATAAACATGACCAACACTTGCAGATATTTATATGTCACAGACAAAGCATTTAAATTGTATAATTATATTTGTTTGCAGTTATGTCCCCTTCATATTTAATCAATTTTTGGTAAGGGACCGGAATTAAAATATTTGCTTATTAGGGCAAATTTAATCTTGATGTAATGATTTGTTTGTTTAGCTGTAAATTTTGGTAATTTAGGTGTTCATATTTTATGTTTATACCATGTACTTGATCTAAATATCTAGTTATTAACTTTACATGTGGAATGTTTTTAAATAAAATTTTAATTTGAATAAATTTTTGTGTTATAGTTGAGTTACTTTACACCAAATAGTCGCAGTTCCCTGAATATAGAGATGTTTGGCAGAAGTTCCCTGAATATAGAGATGTTTGGCAATAGTTCCCTGAATATAGAGATGTTTGGCAGCAGTTCCCTGAATACAGAGATGTTTGGCAGCAGTTCCCTAAATAAAGAAATGTTTGGCAGCAGTTCCCTGAATATAGATATGTTTGGCAGTAGTTCCCTGAATAAAGAGATGTTTGGCAGTAGTTCCCTGAATATAGCGATGTTTTGCAGTAGTTCCCTGAATATAGATATGTTTGGCAGTAGTTCCCTGAATATAGAGATGTTTGGCAGCAGTTCCCTGAATATAGAGATGTTTGGAAGTAGTTCCCTGAATATAGAGATGTTTGGCAGAAGTTCCCTGAATATAGAGATGTTTGGCAGCAGTTCCCTGAATATAGAGTTGTTTGGCAGTAGTTCCCTGAATATAGATGTTTGGCAGTAGTTTCCTGAATAAAGAGATGTTTGGCAGCAGTTCCTTAAATATAGAGATGTTTGGCAATAGTTCCCTGAATATAGATGTTTGGCAACAGTTCAGTGAATATAGAGATGTTTGGCAGTAGTTTAGTGAATATAGAGATGTTTGGCAAAAGTTCAGTGAATATAGAGATGTTTGGCAGTAGTTCAGTGAATATTGTTAGTTGATACTAATTTGTTTTAGTTCATTTGTGATGGAAGCTCAGAGCTTAGCTAAGAATAGAATCACCGTCAATCTCTGCAGAGGGGTAAGAATCATCGGAATGGGTGTCATGTTCATTTTATCATTTTTTGTCATGTTCACTATTGTGGTTAAATTATCAACCACTGTGTGGTTCCAGGGAGCCATGAGTGATGGCAAGAATAGGATCACTGTGGCTTATGCATGTCGTAAGAAGCCACAAATTGAGTCATATGATAGAATTTGCTGAACCTGCAGTTCTGCAGGTATCAAGGTTTTAGGTTCATTCTTCATATTCATTTGTTGATGTATTTTTTTTAATCTGTATGTTAATTTATTGTTTTTGTACATGTAGAGTGAACTTGGAATCTTCCTTCCTGTTGGCGTTGAATAACCCATAATGTGTTGGTACGCCGTAAAACCCTATTCATTCATTCATTACATGAAACGCTCTCGAGTCCGCTTCCTGGGTAGAACCAGTTCTTGGTGTGGTTTAAGGAGAGGCATCGGGTTGAGTTGGGGATCAAACCCATAACCTCTGGTTTAAACAGCCAGCACTCTATCCATTGGACTACCTCCCCACATAAAGAATAGAGCTTTGGGCGGTCATGCTAGAAGTGACCCCAAGCTTGACCAAATGGCCTCTCAAAAACAACTCGGTACTGATTCCGCCCAGGAAACAGACTCGAAAAATAATTCAAATAACTCCCCACCCAACTGGTTTGTTCCAGGTTAAAAATTGATGTCCAATCAATAACCAATGAAGGGATCTATGTATTTAATTAATATTCGGTGTGCGTCTGTATAATTATTAAATACAGGTCAAGTTCGGTATTTGTCAATGTCAGTCAAATCTTACAGTAGTTATGATCCCTTTTCAATTTGATTTTTGGTAAAAATATTGTTTCCATTCAATAGCAGCAGCATTCCTGTCGACGAACACATTTCTATGTTTATAGGTTTTAATGAGTTTGAACAGGTTATATATGACATTTTGAAATCGGGAGGAAAACCTCTGACTAGTGTGTCTGGGAAGAACCACTGTTTCTATGTCAAGTAACTTGCAGTTCTGCATAAAAGGTCACCTCAGATTGACCTTTCCGCCAACCATTCAAGGTTTTGAAAGCGAAAGTAGAAAAATCAAAGTTTAGGTGGGATCTCAATATCATGTGCGATTATCACGCGTTAATTATCACTGTGCACAGAGTATGGAAGCTTAAAGTTGATCTGAATTTAATAAGATTGATTACATACAACAAGCATTAGACCAGTTTTCTACTTATATGTAAAACACATATAAGGGTGTCATTTCTTCTTACAGCATTGATTTATTAACATATATGAATATTGTAACAATTTACATTATTTTATTAAACCAACAATAATGATTCACAACTCTAGTAAAACACATCGCTCTATACATTGATCACAGGGACCGACCAGTCAAGAATTCGCAAGCTTCATCTAAATTTTGTGTACAGTTAAAAAAGTAAAGTCTTAACATATTTAGATACTTCATGTGTAAAAAGGGGTAAAACCCCATACCAACAAACAGCCAGAAATCAGGATGTATGGACCGACATGACATTTACTGTTATAGGGGACCTGGCTCCAAAAAATTTGAATAATGTTATCATAATTAAGGGCTTGCTGTTGTAGTATAACTCATATAGTCAAACCTGATGCAAACAGCCACATTTTCTATTTGTCATCTTTATAATTTAAGTTGCATTTAGGGGTCATTCTGTTTTCTCTTTGAGTGGTTGCTTAAGACAGAATTGACTGTATTTCAAAAAATGGATTCTTTATTAATTTACAGGTTTTTAACAAATTGAAATACATGTAACAGATTTACACTGTTCCCAGCAATCTTATTTAAAAATGAATTCACATCAATATAAATCCTCTATTCAACAGTTCTGAATCACTTCTTCTTGGCAGCTTTTAATTTCAATAATTCCTGGTCCTTCAGGTATTTATGAATGGCTGATGGTGTGGCAGGTTGTCTGAATCGGGAGAGCCACATGTACAAGGAGAATACGCACATCCCAAACCTGAAATACGAAAATTAAGACTTGATATTACACTAGCTTCATTAAACCTGAAATACGAAAATTAAGACTTGATATTACACTAGCTCCAAAAATATATAACCCATTCTGAATTTACAAATGGCTCTCCATGACTGAGTGGTTTTAGAGGCCTGACTTGTGTTTCACCAACATATTTAAGTTTATACTTAAATCAAGGACTTATATAGAAGGATAGGAAACTTGCATCTCCTGACTAAATGTTGATAAAATAGTACATGAAGGATTGATTATATGGTAAATTAACCATTCATAAATTACAGGCAACTGATTTTTTGTAAATAAAATATTAGTTGTATGTAATCTTAGATGCTTTAAAATGTTTCAATTACCAAAAATGATTTTGAATTAAAGATACATGTGTATTGAGGTTTGAAGTTAATTTTCTCGTAATTTTTGTTATTTTAGCTGCAGTATACAAATTTTGTAATCAGAAGTGCTTCAATAATTTTAAACACAAATTGTTGGGAATGATATTGTTTCGATGGGAATTTCATTCTGCAATGTAAGAATTTTTATTTGTGTTCCTTAGGTGAATGGAAGTTAAGATAATTGAAAACAAGATATTGTGAGTTTCTTCATGTATACTTGAGGGTTCACAAAATATTAATCAGTTGCCTTTCCTTCTCTATATAATTCCTTGCTTAAAAACTAAAATCAAAGAAAAGTATCAAAGTGATCACATTTATAAACGACTCATTGTGGAAAGCCAGTTTACTTCATTTTGTCAAAATCACTAGAGATATGTTCACCAGACATAGATGCCCCAAATATATGTTAGCGGATTTTATCAAAATTTTAGTCAAAAAGGGGCTATAACTCCTGTAAAATTTGACTGACATTTAAAAATATCAGACTCATGGCATTATCTAATAACATGTACCATTTCAATTTTCCGTTTTCAAATGGTCAATTTTGAATGCTAACAATGTTGGTGATCTACCATTCTACATTGCAAGTGGTGAAGTATTTATGCAGAGAATTACATCAAAACATTCAAATTATGTCAAAGCTGTGTAGTAAAATTAAAGGCAATGTGTTCAATAATATAACAGGAGTTGCAGAGATAATGAACCCCTTTATTTATCAATTTTGCACAATAATACGTGAGAGCAGCCAAAACTTTTGTAAAAAAAGACCAAACTTAACTTTATGCAACCATTACACACATTATCAAATCCTATCTAAGCTGTGTAGTAAGTTTGAATGTCTTTAAAAACTGTAAGGCAATTTTTGGAGACACAAACTATATGTAAATATGTACATATGCAGACAAGTGCAACACCATATGGAAGTCTGTATGTATGAACAGACAAGTACAAAACTATGTAGAAATCTGCACATACTGACAGAAAAGTGCAAACTATATGGAAATCTGTACACATGGATGGGCAAGTGCAAAACCATAAGAAAATCCGTATGTATGATTGATTGATTGATTGAATATTTAGCATTATTTTTATGCCATCGATGGCTAACTGACAAGTGTATGTATGAATGAACAAGCACAAAACTATATGGACATCTGTACGCATGGACAGACAAGTGCAAAACTATACGGAAATCTCTATGTATGAATGAACAAATACAAAACTATATGGAAATCTGTATATATGAAGGACAAGTACAAACTATATGGAAATCTGTATGTATGAAGGACAAGTGCAAAACGATATGGGAATATGTACGTATGGACGGACAATTGCAAAATTATATGAGCCATAATATGGAGTCCGGGAATTTGCGTTACATTACACAAATTCTACATAAATTAATATAAGTTGCAGAAGTATATAATAATAATTTAAAGTAATTTGAAGAACCTTTTAAAAACAAATAATACTCTTAACTATCACATAGGGTACTTTTTTAACAACTTAAAACTCCCCTTAAATCATCATTTTATTGTGTAATTTCTTGGTTTCGTGGTGCTCATCTGCGTGTGTGTTTGCACTAAACACGTATTACTCTTAATCTTCTAAACCAAAACAGCTTGTGTTTTTTTTTGAAAATAAACTTCAGTTTCCACTTATTTGAATTGATTAACTTCTGTTTTTTATTTGCAACATAAATATGAGAATTTGATTTAATATTTTTCTGTAATGTGGCGTAACCAATCGTGTCCTCAGAGTTACGTAATGACAACCTTGACTTCGACGATCTCGTACACATGTTGTTTTTAAGTGATCAACAGTGCACTATGAAAATGAGGTAAACATGGCATTCTAGAAACCACCACTTAAAAATGGCATACAGCCAACATATCGGTTACGAGAAATGTGTCCTCTTTTGTTACGTCACGGTATCTGAACATAATGGAAAATTACCAAGTAACTTGCCCGTGTAACCTTTTAACCTTGAGTCTGTTTAGGACATCAATACCAGCCAGTTCTACGGCTGGCAGCAAGAAGGAAGGTTGAGGAATCAACTCGATATATGGCGATCGACAATGTACACGTGGTCAGTTTTCGGAAAAAAGTTACGACGACAACGATGTTTTGATTCATCCTCCGGTCTCTTAAATGCATTTAAAATGCTTTTAAGCATTACCAAAATGATATGTGATGTATGAAAGTACCATTATTAATAATTAATTCTATGTAACAAGGTTTTATTCAGTTCTTCCTGACCGATGTAGTGTATCATATTACGTCGACAACAGGAATCTCATGTTTAACAGTGATTGACATGCTGTACCGGTGAAAATGAAATGGGTTTGAACAATAAAGATGTCTGAAAGTATGAGGGAACAATATGAACTTTAAAATATATATTTGATGTAGTAGAAATCGGGACACAATTTTCATCGTGTCCAGTGTTACACCTGTGCCCGATTTATTCATGAATACAAAATTCCAGTTCAATTAAATGTTTATGATTGGTCAGACTTTGTTAACAGAAATGTCCTGTGATTGTTTTTGCATGAAGACAATAGTTGAAACACCAGAATCAAATTATATAGATGCATTGAGTCTGCAATGGTGTAACTTAGTGTCTTTTATTAGGGTCTATATTGGTGTCCTGTTACACAATTTCTGCAGTTTTGTGTTGTCCTGTTACACATTTTGCGTCCAGTTACATTGTACTTGGTGTCTCGTTACATCATACTTCCACTTGGCACTAATTGCTAAATATTGAACTAAATAACCAGTTTTACATTTGAAACAATTACACTAAATCTAGTAATTCATTTAAGTAGACTTAATAGATGCAAGAAACTAATTTGACCATAAATAAATCAATTTATAGTATAGTGTCCAGTGTTACTGACAGTGAAATTTAAAAATCACATTCCTTTATACATAAATCTAGAAACTGTTAATATTTTAACAATATAATAACATTAAATAGTGTAGTAACCTAATAAAGCATAACATTTAACAAGTATTAAATATTAAAATAGAGGACACCAAAGGGTTTGTGATGTAACACAAATTCCCAGACTCCATATTATGGCTCATATTGAAATATGTACATGTATGTATGAATGAACCAGTACAAAACTATATGGAAATTTGTATGTAAGAAGGACAAGTCCAAAACTATATGGAAACTGTACATACTGACAGCAAGTACAAAACTATACGGAAACTATACATACTGACGGACAAGTACAAAACTATATGGAAACTGTACATACTGATGGACAAGTACAAAACTATATGGAAACTGTACATACTGACAGACAAGTACAAAACTATATGGAAATCTGTACATACTGGCGGACAAGTACAAAACTATATGGAAATCTGTACATACTGAAGGACAAGTCCAAAACTATATGGAAATCTGTACATACTGAAGGACAAGTCCAAAACTATATGTAAATCTGTACATGCTTAATGAAAAGTCCAAAACTACATGTATATGGAAACTGTACATACTGAAGGACAAGTCCAAAACTATATGGAAACTGTACATACTGAAGGACAAGTCCAAAACTATATGGAAACTGTACATACTGAAGGACAAGTCTAAAACTACATGGAAACTGTACATACTGAAGGACAAGTCCAAAACTATATGGAAATCTGTACATACTGAAGGACAAGTCCAAAACTATATGGAAATCTGTACATGCTTAATGAAAAGTCCAAAACTATATGGAAACTGTACATACTGAAGGACAAGTCCAAAACTATATGGAAATCTGAACATACTGAAGGACAAGTCTAAAACTATATGGAAACTGTACATACTGAAAGACAAGTCCAAAACTATACGGAAACTGTACATACTGACCGACAAGTGCAAAACTATATGGAAATCTGTACATACTGAAGGACAAGTCTAAAACTATATGGAAACTGTACATACTGAAGGACAAGTCTAAAACTATATGGAAACTGTACATACTGACCGACAAGTCTAAAACTATATGGAAATTTGTATGTATGAACGGACAAGTCTAAAACTGTATGGAAATCTGTACATACTGTCAGACTTTTGTTTTAATATAATTTTTTTTTTATAATTCAGTGTACATACCAAGTTATTGCATAGACCAAATGATCATTTTTCAAGTCACACACTGGTTTGATTTCACGTGGACCATATCTGTTTACTCTATCTGTAAATAAATTTAAACAAAGTTAGCAGGATTTTTAATTTGGACACAAATTGATTATTATAAAATCAATAAACACAACTTTGTCAATGGACAGAAATGTATCTACAAACATCATCAATGTCAAACAAAACTTCCTAAAAAGTATATTAAAACCAGGCTTTTGTTTCCCCAGCAACTTCTTAAAAACTGAATTTTGACTGGTTACATATCATGTAGTGTTTGATTAATGTCAATGAAACCAAATGCAGTTTTTCTAAAACCAGTCTAAAATCAGGATCACATGGCAGTGGTTTTAAGATTTGGTCAAACAGGAGCCATATCAGAAATTAACCAGACAAGAAAATTAAAAAAGTGAAGTATAAGCAGACGAACAAACAAAAGTAACACTATCAAACTGATATAAATGTTTTACATGAACATGTCTCGAGTCTATTGAAATTTAATATAAAAAAC
This sequence comes from Panopea generosa, assembly GCA_029582155.1. Lineage (NCBI taxonomy): Eukaryota > Metazoa > Mollusca > Bivalvia > Adapedonta > Hiatellidae > Panopea > Panopea generosa. The sequence goes on from CM055905.1 coordinate 22,647,914, forward strand.
ATTTTACAGCTTGGAGATTTCGGTGGAATATGCTGAGTTCCTGCAAACACAGTTTTCCCAACGTACAGAATTTTCTAACCTACCTCAATTAGTTTTTTTGCTGGAATGTGGTTTAACGTCATTTCCAACATATTTCAGGTTATATAATTATACAAACACATTGTAGCATATTCAATTTCAGGTTATATATACATACACATTGTAGCATATTCAGTTTCAGGTTATATATACATACACATTGTAGCATATTCAGTTTCAGGTTATATATACATACACATTGTAGCATATTCAGTTTCAGGTTATATATACATACACATTGTAGCATATTCAGTTTCAGGTTATATATACATACACATTGTAGCATATTCAGTTTCAGGTTATATATACATACACATTGTAGCATATTCAGTTTCAGGTTATATATACATACACATTGTAGCATATTCAGTTTCAGGTTATATACACATACACATTGTAGCATATTCAGTTTTTTAAAGGTTGGGGAAGACATCAGAATGAATCTGAGTATGTCCACCTTCCTTCTGCAAATAACTGGCAAACTTTCTCGATAAAGTTTTATGAGGGAGAGGAACTTGAACCTACGACCTTAGTTGTGAGAGGTTAGTGATATTAAGACGGCACCTTAGACCAATAGGCCATGAGGACCCTTTCCAGATATAACAAGACCTCGACCACACTAAAACTTACTGTAAACGTACATTCAAAGTCGATTTAAAAACGACAGAATGATATTTACGGTGTACACATAAACCAACAAATACTCAAAATATTTTTAATATTCATCCAAATGAACCCAAAGTTGACTCAAATCATGCAGAGAATGATATATTTTCTGGAAATACATTCATTTTCAATGTCGATTAAAAATAGAAAAAAAATATCATATTGACATACGCCGATTTGTATCATAAGTTTAATTGTGAAGCGCAGCCCAGGACAATAAAATAAAGTCTGTCTCAAAGATTCAATGCACAGTAATTTAACCCCATTTTCTAAATAGAAATAGATTTATAATTGTACACACTGCCTCAGAGTATTGGCATGCCTACTTAGTCAATGCCAAGTTTCATACATATAATTGCAAACAATGCACACTTATGAGGACCTTGTACCAAAACAAAGAGTTTAAAGGCAAATGTGACCTTTTCACCCTCCAAATATGACCTTAACACTGAAGTTAGGATTCTGATATGTTACATACTGCCTCAAAGTATAAGCATGCACACCAAGTTTCATCAATATAGCTGCAAGCAATGATGAACAACTTGCACCAATAATTTTAATGCTGGTAGAATGAGTATGTCGGGTCCAGTACAAAAACTACCCATTTCATAAAATAATAGTCAAGTTAAAAATGTAAATATCCCACTTTCCCCCCCCTTTAGTCTTTTTAAAGCTGGTGGTGACACATTTGACTTTTCATAGTATAGAAGAGGCTGTTATTCTACCTTAAATCAAAACAGGGTTATCTTATTTGTCCCCATTAATCCCCTTTATGGTAGCAAAGTCACATGTGAAATTTTATTAACATACAACCAGTAGTAACCGAGACATGAAATTGCTAAAAAAAGTGTTTAACAAATTTTCTGATTATAAAAGGGCCATAATTCTGCCTAAAATCAAGGGTTACCCCACATGGGAACCCTTAATAGAAGTGATGGCAGCACTCGTGAAGTTTCACTAATGTATAAGTAGTAGTTGCCGGGATATCAGCTTGCTAAAAAAACACAGGGTCAAGTATAGTGCAACATATTTTTTTAAGATCTCCCAAGACTGTGTAACAGACAGCAGACAGGATATCCAAATAATAAAAAAGCTGCCCATTCACGCCCAAGTTAATCAGGCTATGTCAAGTACAATGGCTCCCATTTCCTAAAAATGAAACAGAATTATCAAATATCATGATCTTACTTTCAATTGGTACAGCATCAATAAAAACAGGAGCAGTCCCGCACACTTTTGACAGATTTTCCAGTTTACGCCCAACAAAGTATGTCATGCCATTCTTAGACTCTGCCTTACTTAAATCCATCCAAAACAACTTATTTTCCTGGAAAAATACAGAGATGTACATGAATGCAGTAGTATAGTTTATTCTTCATTATAAAATATACCTGGAGCAAAATATTACATCATCTGCATGTATTATAGTTCTAACAATAGATGTACACTGTAAAATAGTTTTCTTGAGACAGCTTTTTTTCAATAATTAAGAACAAGCATAAAAATAATTTTCCAATATAATTTATCATGCTTAGATAAACAGACTTAGCCCTTACTGCCATAAGAACAGCTATTAACAAATAAACACATGTCAAATTAATATATTGGAGTTTCCTTACTTGGCGATAAGCTTCCCCGCTACACTAAAATATTCCTACTTAAAACTGTAATGCATTTTATGTAATAAATACATCATGTTGCTTCAATTTGATTTGATCTGATCCTTTTATTGGATATACATTCAAACCTGTTTAAACGACCACCTCTATGAAGCAGCCACTTGACTTAAACAGCCACATTTATTATTTCCAATTTTGAAGCTTTTAGAGCAAATTAACCTGTTTTAAGCAATAACCTTAAAAGGTTACTTTTGCTCCTTCCTTTGACTGGCTGCTTAAGACAGGTTTGCCTGTATATTGTTGAATTTAATCATACAGTTTCTAAGTAAAGAGTTCAAGGACGAAACCTTTTCCTTCAAAAAAAAAATAAACAGAAAAAAGAAGACATTATGGCTGTTTTACAGCGGCTGGCACTGGCTCCGGAGACCCTCATTTTTCTTACCACATAATTACTTAACAGATGAAGAAGTTTATACTCCCCCCTCAAACTACATTTGCCAGGGTATAAAAAAAGACTGACTGATGGACCAAGGACAGATTTATTCTTCTACTCTCATTACATGTACTGCTTTGTCTCGGGTCTGGGTACAAAAATATATCACATTGATGGTGATAAAGGTGTCTTTTAGATTCTTTTACAAGAGATTTATCAAGCTTGGTGATCGAATACTCATTTAGCTCATTAAGATATATTCCATTATTTTTGTTTTGCACTATGTAACACACCGGTTTGATCCAATTTACATGAATGACAAAAGTTGACTCTAAGCATTAAATTGTAGATAAAACACTTCACTACTGCAGATAAACGGATACAGAAAGAAATATTATTGTAAAAAAATAACACAATTGTAATGTAATGTTCAATACATAACATCATTAGAACCCACGGTTGAATGCATTATGCAAGTCTCTTTCCAGTTAGCTCATGTGGTAGCACATCTATCAGTCCAATGGTTGTGAGTTTAATTCAGTCTCCGTGAACGTTGATATATGACACGACATTTCATCACACCATCATTCGTCTCTCACCACTGGTTCAAGTGGGAAAGTTATCATCTACTTGCAGAGATGGGTATGCTCGAGTACTGGTTAACCTTTCAGGATCCCAGAAAATGGTGGTTAGGTTAACTGATCTTCTATTAGCTAGCATAATGGCATAAAAACTGACGGACATTTCCAATGAATGGAGAGTAAACAGAAGCCACTGAACGACAAAGGAATGTTAAGCCCAACACAACCAACTCACCTGTTGGTCCTTTCTTACAATACCAACTAACTCTGTCTCTCCATGAACCTGAAATATCATCATATCACAATTAGAATTTATCAGGTGGGGAGCTTGTGAAACTGTTTGTGAATGCAGAATATTGTAAATTTGAGAAAATAATAAGAATATGACACATGTTTTTTTAGTGAGAAATTTCTTTGAACTATTTTCATACGTCCTTCTAATTTATAGTTTATACCAAGGAATTATACAGAGAAGGAAATGCCACTGATTTGAGATTTTGTGAACTCTCGCATATTCAAGCAAAATCTTGTAATATCTCGTTTTCAATTATCTTAACTTCCATTCATCCCAGGAACACAAATTAAAATTCTTACATTGCAGAATGAATTCTCATCAAATCATTACCATTCCCAGCAATCTGTGTTAAATATTGTGGAAGTGCTTCTGATGTCAAAATTTGTACACTGCAGCTAAAATAACAACACATTACGAGAAATTTTCATTCAAACCTCAATATCTTTAGTTCCAGATCAGTTTGCATGATCGAAACATGTTTAAAAATCTAAGATTATATACAGCTTACAGTTTATGTAAAGAAATCAGTTGCCTGTGAATTATGAATCCTTCCTGTTCTGTTTTATCAACATTTAGTCAGGAGATGCAAGTTTTGTAATCATTACAAAGTTACAAATGAGACACAATGTGGGACCTTGGTATGGACATACACCAGAGTTTCTACAATTGTTTTGTTATTTTGAATTGGGCTAAACGCCATTTTTAACACATTTCAGGTTAGATATGGCATATCCAGTTTTACTGGTGGGGGGAAGACCTCAGACTGAGTAGAACCACTGTCGCTTCACAATTAACTGGAAACTTTCTCACATAAAGTTTTTGAAGTGAGCTGGACTCGAACCTACGACCTTAATGGTGAGAGGTAAGTGATCTTGAGATGACGCCTAAGACCACGGAGGACCCTTTTCTATGATTGTATCACTCATTTAAAGGCAGGACATAATCTGACCCCTTGGGCAGTCCTAAAAAAAAAACCTGGTTTGTCATGCTCCTACCTACTCACTCTAAATTGCAGCTACCCCAATTTTTTTTAATGATGGCAGTTGGTAATAATCCTGGAGTCCCTTCAAGCAAACATGTATAGTTACCAATACTGGGTACTTACTCTTCCTTTTTTCATATAGTCTTCATTAACCCAAATATTTACAGGGTACCATCCTCTGTTAACCAATATAGTTAAACTGAAATGTAAATACAATTTTATCACATTCAAAGTCATGGAATTTTTTAATATTCATATATTTTGGAGGGTATATTTAAAGTCAGGAAATTTTGTCCATGACCATACATATATGTATCATGTTCATACATTCTGGATACTAAATTCAAAGTTTGGAATTGTACATGACTACATGTTCATATATTCTGGATATTAAATTCAAAGTCTGGAATTGCACATGACTACATGTTCATATATTCTGGATACTAAATTCATGGATATTAAATTCAAAGTCTGGAATTGTACATGACTACATGTTCATATATTCTGGATATTAAATTTATGGATATTAAATTCAGAGTCTGGAATTTTGCATGACTACATGTTCACATATTCTGGATATCAAATTCATGGAAATTAAATTCAAAGTCTGGAATTGTGCATGACTACATGTTCATATATTCTGGATATTAAATTAATGTATATAAAATTCAAAGTCTTGAATTGTACATGACTACATGCTTATATATTCTGGATATTAAATTAAAAGGTTGGAATTTTGCATAACAACATGTTCATATATTCTGGATATTAAATTCATGGATATTAAATTCAAAGTCTGGAATTGTGCATGATAACATGTTCATAATTATATTCTGGATATCAAATTCATGGATATTAAATTCAAAGTCTGGAATTGTGCATGACTACATGTTCACATATTCTGGATATCAAATTAAAAGTCTGGAATTGTGCACAACTACATGTTCATATATTCTGGATAATAAATTAAAAGTCTGGAATTGTGCACGATTATATGTTCATATATTCTGGATATTAAATTCAGAGTCTGGAATTGTGCATGACTACATGTTCATATATTCTGGATATTAAATTCATGGAAATTAAATTCAAAGTCTGGAATTGTGCATGACTACATGTTCATATATTCTGGATATTAAATTAATGGATATTAAATACAAAGTCTTGAATTGTACATGACTACATGCTTATATATTCTGGATATTAAATTAAAAGGTTGGAATTTTGCATGACTACATGTTCATATATTCTGGATATTAAATTCATGGATATTAAATTCAAAGTCTGGAATTGTGCATGATAACATGTTCATATATTCTGGATATCAAATTCATGGATATTAAATTCAAAGTCTGGAATTGTGCATGACTACATGTTCACATATTCTGGATATCAAATTAAAAGTCTGGAATTGTGCACAACTACATGTTCATATATTCTGGATAATAAATTAAAAGTCTGGAATTGTGCACGACTATATGTTCATATATTCTGGATATTAAATTCAGAGTCTGGAATTGTGCATGACTACATGTTCATATATTCTGGATATTAAATTCATGGAAATTAAATTCAAAGTCTGGAATTGTGCATGACTACATGTTCATATATTCTGGATATTAAATTAATGGATATTAAATACAAAGTCTTGAATTGTACATGACTACATGCTTATATATTCTGGATATTAAATTAAAAGGTTGGAATTTTGCATGACTACATGTACATATATTCTGGATATTAAATTCATGGATATTAAATTCAAAGTCTGGAATTGTGCATGATAACATGTTCACATATTCTGGATATCAAATTCATGGATATTAAATTCAAAGTCTGGAATTGTGCATGACTACATGTTCACATATTCTGGATATCAAATTAAAAGTCTGGAATTGTGCACGACTACATGTTCATATATTCTGGATATTAAATTAAAAGTCTGGAATTGTGCACAACTATATGTTCATATATTCTGGATATTAAATTAAAAGTCTGGAATTGTGCAGGACTACATGTTCATATATTCTGGATATTACATGTAAATTCAATGTTTGGAATTGTACATGACTACATGTTCATATATTTTGGATATTAAATTCAGTTTGGAATTGTACATGACTATATGTTCATATATTCTAGATATTAAATTAAAAGTTTGGTATTGTGCATGACTACATGCTCATATATTCTGGATATTAATTTCAGTCTGGAATTGTACATGACTATATGTTCATATATTCTGGATATTAATTTCAGTCTGGAATTGTACATGATTACATGTTCATATATGGATACTAAATTCAAAGTTTGGAATTGTATATGACTACATGTTCATATATTTTGGATACTAAATTCAAAGTCTGGAATTGTACATGACTACATGTTCATATATTCTGGATATTAAATTCAAAGTTTGGAATTGTACATGACTACATGTTCATATATTCTGGATACTAAAATCAGTCTGGAATTGTACATGACTACACTTTCATATATTCTGGATACTAAATTCAAAGTCTGGAATTGTACATGACTTTATGTTCATATATTCTGGATATTAAATTCAAAGTTTGGAATTGTACATGACTATATTATGTTCATATATTCTGGATACTAAATTCAGTCTGGAATTGTACATGACTACATTTTCATATATTCTGGATACTAAATTCAATGTTCGGAATTGTACATGACTACAAGTTCATATATTCTTGATATTAAGTTCAGTTTTGAATTGTACATGACTACATGTTCATATATTCTAGATATTAAATTAAAAGTTTGGAATTGTGCATGACTACATGCTCATATATTCTGGATATTAATTTCAGTCTGGAATTGTACATGGCTACATGTTCATATATTCTGGATACTAAATTCAAAGTCTGAAATTGTACATAACTACATGTTCATATAGTCTGGATATCAAATTAAAAGTTTGGAAATTGTACATGACTACATGTTCATATATTCTGAATATTAAGTTCAAAGTCTTGAATTATACATGACTACATGTTCATGTTCTGATACTAAATTTAAAGTCTGGAATTGTACATGACTACATGTTCATATATTCTGGGTCTTAAATTCAAAGTCTGAAAGTGTACATGACTACATGTTCATTATTATATTCTTGATATTAAATTCAAAGTCTGGAATTGTGCATGACTATATGTTACATCCCTTTTCCAACGATGGTATCGCAATTCTTGCACTAAAATATTCTATATTATTTGGTTTAAAATATTTTCAAATGGTTCACAGAGACTGTTGCAGATGAGTAGACCAAAAGCTGACATAGCATATACTGCAATTGGACATCACTGGTGTTAAACAAATTTTATTCGAAGTTGACAGACAAATGTATTTTAGAACATTTAAGGAGTTATGTACTTTTATGAGAAACTACATTCTTGCTATGAAAATTAACCTTTTCAATTAGGATCCCTACCCCCACCCCCAACCACACATTTTGTATTTCTACATGTACCTTATTTTATATACAACATACATGTATATATCAAAATTCAACTGTATGGTGAGACCTATATATTCTTATGTTTTTGCGATTGTCTCAAAGTTTGTCATAATGTTTGGCCTCTAAGTGTGACCTTTACCTTTATGGTACAAAACCCAGTCTTGCATGCGACATATCTGATATCGGGCAGGAAGTATGAAAAATTTGACAGAGATCTGTGCACCAATGAAGGAATTACACGTCTCACAACACAATTACGCCCCTTTTATCCCATGGTAACACATTGTTACGCTTAAAAAAAAAGGTCTATTTAACTTGGTTTTGAAATATTTTCAAAATGGTTCATAGTGATTGTGATTTCTTGCTGCAGATGAGTAAAGCAAAAGTTGGCATAGCATATACTGCAATAAGACATCACTTGTGCTAAAAAAGTGACTTTCATTGGATTTCATGATTTCTCAGGGTGTGACTGCACCCTCTTAAAAAAAAAAAAAAAACCTGGTCAACCTACCAGTTATTGTGCATTTTCATGTGGGTATACATTCCTGCTATGAAAAAAGAAAATATTTGAAAAAAAAAATTCTATGTGAAATTCAATTTTAACGGGGAAATCCTAGACCTTATTTTATATAGAACAAAGAACCAATTCAACTGTGAAGTGAGACCTACAGTACAAGCCGGACAAAATTTCATCTACAGACGGATGGACAGACAGATGTAAATGGTGAAGCCCGTATGCCCCACCCTGCAGCTTCATTGTTGTGATTGGCTAACTGACCAATCAAACATGACGGATATTAAAGAAGTACTGGGTAATCAAGATTTTCATTTACAAATAAACTGTACATCGTTGTTTACATCACTATATACTTACTCCCGATCTGCCAATTTAAATGGTGTCACAACATGTGCACCACTTACACGCTGACCAGCTAACTGACCAGGTTGTAAAGTTTCAGGCACACCTGTACGCGGAGCTATATACACCTCTTTCGTGTAGTCAAATGTCCCCCGTACTTTCACAGGCTTGAACTCAAGCTCTGGCAACGTAGTCAAGCTGCAAACATACAGAAATATTTAACTTTTAAATCATTTAGGTGCATCATAAACAAACACATCTCTCTGTCTAAGTAAGGTAGTACATGCAGTTTGAATGAACAGCTGACAAGCTTTGATAACTCAAGATTAAGATTTTAATTTCTAAAAATAACTATAACCCTTTACTCCATAGATACGTGTTTTCCAGCACCAATCACAGAAGGCCTTTGAAAACAGTGCAGGAACAGTTCAGATTGCTCGTAACGAGCAATCTGAACACTTCCTGCACCGTTTTCCACTCTGTCAGTTAATATAAACATAATTCACCCAATAATTCAAAAGCCTTCTATATTAGAGGTGTCCAAAGGCGTCTATATGAAGTAAAGGGTTAAAAGAAGTCTTATCAGGAATCAATGCCATAAATGTCTTGAAAAATAAAATTAATATAAAAACCATCTCATTCTCATTAGTAATTAAAATACGGATGGTTTGGTATGTCGAATCCACCAAAATGTGAAACAATCGATAATTCAATTGGAGTGGTAAACTTGAAATGAAAGCCCCATTCTAAAAATAGACAACACTTTAATACTGCTTGACGACCTTCGCATCACCATTCAGATTCTTTCTAAGATGAAACAATTTTTACTATGCGTAAACCTGTATAAAGGATAAAATTGAAATCAAAATGAAACCACATGACTATTTTAATACGTCACAAAATATATTGCAATTTTAACTGGGAAATCTATTTTAGTCTAACGTAGACACGTAGCCCAAGTTAGGAAATCCCTTTTAAATATGTTATTTTGGCATGTTTAATTAGATATTCTTTTGGCAATACTGGGTCAGTAGGTATATATAGACATGATATATTGGAGAAAAAAAGTTTTAGCCAATTTTCAAATTGTAGAAATCACAATAAATTCCCTTTAAAACTGTGACTTTCAGAAAATTCTTACTTAAAGGTCAACATATATGTATACACATTAACAGAGCACCATGCCATTGTGTTGATCATGTGTTTGGTTATGACAAGGTCATGTGACATGGACAACCATCCCAACATACCTAATGCTAAAAATTAACAAAATATTCTGTATGCAAAAAATATTTCCGACACTCTTTTTTATATACATGTATATAATACACCAGCGAGCATGTAAATACATTTATTTTGTTAATAATCGTTAAAAGCTCAAAAGTTACAGGCTATAATACTGATTATGTATTTTATGGTATTCAAAATGATAGAATCACTTTAAATAGACATCTATTACCCTCATAATATTTACATCGGAAAAACGAACATGGTGTAAGAGTATAATTTACCTTGAGATTTGCTGTGCCAAATTAGCTCAGTCGGTTACACATCTGACTATCAATCCAGGGGTCATAAGTTCAAAATGTCTCCGTGATGATTGATATATGACATTGTGTCTCATTATCATTTGTCTCTCATCGCTGATTCAAGTGGGGAAGTTATCAGTTACTTGCAGAGATGGGGTGTGTTCAAGTACTGGTTAACCTTTCAGGATCCCAGGAAACAGTGATTAGGTTTACTGATCTTCTGTTAGCCCTTGATGGCATAAAAATGACACTTATATTCGATCAATCAATCATTACCTAGAGATTTAAGGAGTGCCAACTAGTTCTACCCATTTATAATGTTACATCTTATCTACACTTACTCTGCAGGTATTGAAACAGGCTCGGTGTTAAAACCTTCCTCCAATGTTTTAATCAGGTCCAGTTTCCACACCCTTCTCTTTAACTGCCATATAGTCAAGTACAGCGTTGTGATAGGAACAATCTGAGAAAAAATATTACACAGTTCCGAATTTGTATTTTCAATTAACAGAATACTACGGTATAACCACTTCAATAATTAGGGTCACCATACTTTTCATCATCATCAGATACCCGAGCTAGTCCATATTGATACTCTCCATTTATTGCCCATGGGATATTACACTAATTTTGTGTCGTTTCTACCAAGCCATAATGCAACCAAACGATTGGTTCCGTCACGACTTCATGAAGGGAACGTTATCCAATCGCAACGATAGTTTCATGCAAACGCCGTTTTGATAAGATGATAACTATTTTCTTCTGTACAGTTCAAATAAAACGACATAGATCTAGCGTAATTTCCCATGGGTGATGGACACTCAGGGGTATCCGCCAATGACTTTTCATGGAAGTCAACAATATTTTCATTAATACTACAAAAGGATAGATAAGGCCACAACGTTCTAAGAAACACAGAGCTTTAATGCATTCGCAAATCCATTATCAATTCTTCAGTTCATAATGCTGGAGAAAATGTTATCAGACTCATTCATTTTCCAATTATAACTGGACAATGGATGCGTTGTGGATACAAATTATGTGGAAGGATCTAGCCGTATCAGCTCAAATGACATCATGCAAATAAGATTTAAAAGAGTAATTATTTTAATACAAAACAAATTTTTAAAAAAGAAAGAAAACAAGAGGGCCAAATCAAGTTGCTCACCTGATTTATTCAGTCACTTCTTTTCAAATGTTGAATAGACTATCTGTTTTCCGGTAACATTCCCATTTAAATTTTACTATCTCTTTACACGGCTCCAATGGCCCCTTTATTTGTTCAAACTTGAAAACCCTAAGCATAGGGATCATACTAAACATGAACACATTCGGCTGGTTTGAGAGAAAGATTAATATGATTTTTACTTGAAAAAGTTTGAACCTTGAGTCATGGTTTGAACAAACCTGAGCCAAAATGACAACATGGCATGGCATGCAAAATATCAAAGCTCCAGGCCTAATGTACTTTCAGAGAAGAAGATTCTTGAAAATTTGTGGGGAAAAAAAATGATAAGCCCCTTTGCATGCGCCAATTTTGACCCATGGGTCAGGATCTGAACAAATTTGAGAGAGCTTCATGTAAGTATACTTCGTAAAAAAAAAGGTGAAATTCTGCGAAATTCAGAGAAGTTGTTTGAAGCAAAAGTTAATGACAGGTGGATGAAAAACAACCACAGTATGATCACAAACCTCACCTTTGAACCTCCGTCTAAAAATGATAAAATAAACAATTGGAGAATTCCTACCACTCTGTTTCTACATACTACATAGCCAACACAGGATTTCAAATTTTAAAAGGTAATATATCTTTACTAAATTATGGACTCAGGGATGAGTTTTTTCAGTATTTAAATGTACTAATTAGGCAGAAACGTAATAATTAAGTATGCTTATGTAGTCATATAAGTTGTTTGTATCAAGAAGCATGGTAAGTTTACTAGTAATAAATATCCTCCTTCTCTTATTCCTGACATTTTGAAGCCTGGCTCCTTCCGCAATGCCTGTTTGCTTGACATGCGTACATGCACTTTCTGTATTGGTGAAAAACATTTCATCTGAAATATATATGCAAAACTTATGATAATATGGATTAAAATATAATTTTCTGGCTTTTAAAAAATGCATTTTCCTTATTTTGTGATTTGAATGGCATTATTGATGTATTTGGAACATTTTGAAGGCAATGTCATGTTTGAATTCGGAAAGTAGAAGAAACAAATTTGAAGCTTGGACAATTGAGACTTGAATATTTATTTTCATTTTATCAACAGTAAACACATCTCTCTGATGAGATTAATCTCATTAAATCGCATAATAGGGGTGAGACTAGCCTCTTAACAGGACGATCAACTAAAATAAAAAATCAAATCGTTCCACACCATGCTTTGATATGCAATAGGACGAGACATGACCCCCCCACCCCTACATTTCTAAATGAAATTTTGGCACTGCAGATTTTAACAAACTGTATGAAACAATAGAATGTAAGTACCCCTTCTTCAATTTTGGTCTTTCTATGAGAGACAATATGTTAGATACGTTTCATTAACTGTAGAAATAAGACAGAATATGAATAGTGGCCTCACACCTTCATTTTGACATTGATAAATTTAACGAGGGCTTTTGAAGATTAACACCGGTTCAAACATTGTCGTCAAAGTTATTCAACAAACCTGTTTCAATCTGATAACAACATTTTGCAGAGCTGAAAAACTCATTTTTCCAGCCATATTATGCTGGCATTACATTGAAAGCAATAATTTAAGTTTTGCTTTTTTCCCAAAGGTTACGCAACCACCAACAAAACCGTAGTAATCCGCACTAATAACAAGATATTGCGAATATGCTGGCCACTTTGTTAACTCGCTATCAATTGGAGCATATATTTCAGACTATCCAATCAAATTGTCTGAAACACAATCATCACCAAGATGGAATCCGAAATACAAAAAAAGTTGACGTCTGAACTTGAAAAATTTCAAGCGTTACAGAAAGGTAAACCCTATTTTAGATGTATTTTATTAGATTCAATTATACAAATTCAATACGTCCGTATCGTTAGAGATTTTTAATAGGCACTTCGCTGAAAACGGAAAGCATGTTTTAATCGCGAAAACACATTACAAAAAAGCATGTGAAAACTTGAAATTTCATACTTTCTCATTTTGCTGATGATTCAATACGCTGTTGTTACATTAGAAAGAACGACTAAATGACGTTTTTCTTTTTGCTTATAAACTTGTTTTAAAAATTTGTGTTTTGCAAAATTAATTTTATGTACAATATATTTTTTTTTTTATAAAGACTGGAAATTATTTATATTTCCAGGCACTGACTTTAAGGGAGTATATCCGGGCTTAAAAATGCTATAAATGTAGTTATTAATATGGATAAAAACATAACTCATTATCATCAATAACTACAATCTGAATTATTCGGTGTGCCAAATCCACCAAAATGTGACAAATTCAATATTTTAATTGGAGGGTTAAACTTGGGTCTTGAAACAAAATCCCCATTTTGATAATAGACAGCATTTAAATACTGCTTTATGACCTTCCTATTATGTTTTTAGCCAATATTAAAATTATGAAAAATCAAGATTTATTCCCTTTAATACAACTAACTAACAAGTAAGTTGACTGATAATCTACCAAATGTTTTATTTTAAGTTAATAACAATAAACTCACTTGCTAAAATATAAATTGATATTTGATTGTCTAATATTATTGCAAAGTTCTAACAGCTGAGGTACCAAAGTAGTTTTACTAACTACAGACCCTCTACTTCAGTATAAAAGCATTAATGTGGTGTTTAGTTCTTAGTTATCAGATATTACAATAGTTCATATCCAGAGGGGTTTTATCACCCATATATAAGAAAAATTCTAAAAAGAAAAAAATTTAATTGGGGGAAAAAAGAAGATTTTCCTCATTGGGAAGTAGCTTAATATCAGCCTCAGGATTAAGGTAAAAAAGCTCTGGTGTTTTACCTAATAGCAATTAATTGTTGCCAAACATCTAGCCAAACAAATCAATTTTGGATTATATTTGATCATCGGTCCATCACTAGAACTGATTGTACTATCAATATTAAATTATTTAAGTGTATCTAATTACCAACAGTAAATTAATCTCTAATTCTAAATAGTAGTATCAATTGGCATTAATATTTATTTGTTCAATTTGGCTGTAATTACAGATCATCAGAAATATGTTAAAGGCAGACAGCAGCTAGATGGTCAGTTGAATGAGAACACCTTAGTTAAGGAGGTAATATGGAATATTGCAGTTTAGTTTGCTTGGAAAAGTTACAATATTGGTGTTAGTACCAGCAGTTTTTATTGGAGGTATGGTTTATGTATCACCAGATACTAATAAATGTACAAAATGAAAAACTGGGGTACCGTCTCAAAGCTTTTTAAACAGTTAAACGCAGCTGATTTTAATATTTTTTTTGCTTTTTTAAGACTTGACACACAACATGTATTATAAAGGGCAAACCTTCTATTTTTAGTCATGGAGATTTAGTAGTTTCGTTTTTGTCTTGTAACTTCAGTTGATGCTTTGATTTTTATCCTAAAGACCAGTTAGCTAAGTCCGTAGCATGTCTGGCTATAAATCCAGGTCACAGTCTCCGTATTGATTGATATACTGCATGATTTCAGGGCTTGAAATTTCTGATAAAAGCTGCTCGTCCTCCCTTTCCATCATTTTTAATTGAATGCTTAAAATCATTGAAATATTAAGGACAGTTTCTTAAATCTTTCTTGTCTTGACCAAATATTTACTCGTTATGATGAGCGGATGAGCCCTAAATTTTCTCTCACTGCTGAATCAAGTGGAACAGTCAAAACTTAACTTGCAGAGATAGTTGTTCTTGAATACTGTTCAACCTCCAGGATAAGTCATTTGTAATGTTAAGTGGTTACCTGATTGCTGTTAGCCCTCGATGGCATGATGATGGCATAAATATGCTTTATTCAAACGAACAAATATATAAAAATACATGATTTCAATGTTGATCTCCATCACTACTCCATTGAAATAAAGATTGTTTCACTGTTGTTTGAATGTTTCAGGAGCTAGATCGCGTGGAAGCTTCATCCAATGTGTACAAGATGATAGGTCCAGTTCTCGTCAAGCAGCATGTTGATGAGGCCAAACAGACTGTCCAGAAACGTATAGATTATATAAATACAGAATTGTAAGTGATGTAATGAAATTGCCACATTATCAGTATGTGTTACATGTACATTGAATCTACTTTTCAAAATTTTAAATAAAGTATTTTTTAAAAAAAAACAATTATGAATACAGGCAAACCTGTTTCAGCAGCCACCTTTATTGAGCAGCCTGTTATCTTAGTCACATTAATGTTATTTTCCATTTCTAGGCTTTCAGAGCAAATTAAGCAACACACTTGTCTTAAAATGCCGTCTTTTCTCCTTCCCTTGACTGGCTACTTAAGACAGGTTTGACTGTAGTTTCAGGTACATGCAGTTTTACTGAAGTAGATTACTCCATTGTTGGATACCCATGCCTAATCTATTCGGATACTCTCCATTTATTACCCATGGGATATTACACTATCTTTGCATCGTTTTTACAAAGCCAAAATGCAACCATATGATTGGTTACTTTGCGATTTCATGAAGGGAACGTTATCCAATCGCAGTGCTTATTTCATGCAAACACCGTTTTGATAAGACGCTGTTTACGTTAGCTGTATTATGTTCTGTTCAAATAACACGACCCAAAGCTAGCGTAATTTCCCACAGGTGATCGATAGAGAGTATCAGAAGTGACACCAGTGGGCATCCAACGATGATTTAACTCCAACCTTCAGCTGTAATTTTAAGTAAAAACTTTTGTATTAATGGTTTTAATTTGTAGTATATATTAATTTATTTCTAATAGCTTGGTTGTGAAGAAAGCTCAGAGTATGGCTATTGAATCTGTTTCCTTAGTAGAACCAGTACCGAGTGTTGTTTTTGAGAGGCCTTGTTGTTTTACTTAAACAATTGTATGTTGTCCAGAAAGAAAAATGCCTTAAATAATTTAGAATTTTTAACATTTTCGGCCAATACTTACTATCTTTGACCCTCTGGACTTCACCTGACCAAATATTTAATTGTTTGTCTTTCAAAGACTCTTGAAGCGAGGTAGTAGTGCAGAGGATAGGATGTTGACTGCAGGTTCGATCATCAATTATCCTGTTGGCCTCTCAAAACAACACTCAGTATTCGTTCTACGTAGGAATTGGACTCAATAGTGAAATTGTTAAATTTATTATTCCAGGGCTCGAATTTAAGCACTCACCACTCGCAAAATGCGAGCTGTATTTTGAAAATGCGAGTTAAAATTACTTAAGCTGGCATTTTTTTGCGAGTGGATTTCAAGTTGAGAAAATTACTTTTTTATATTCATTTTATTGATTTTTGAAAATAAACAAGTATTATCTTGGTAAAAATAACGAGTTCTTGTCAATTTTTGCTTATCGCGTCAAATTACCCCCTAGCACGATTGTCAATTCAATGTATTAAATAGTTAACATGGGAAGACTGTGTCCAATTGTTTTTGATCTCGAGTTCATTCTGCAAAAAGGAAGTCAAGTTAAAACCCGTCAATAACATAATGAGTAGACTGCGTCTAGTTTGATCGATCGCGCACTCACTCTATACAATAAAAGTAAAGTTGAAACCCGTCAAATTTATTGTTTACATATTTTGTCAGCTGTTAAAATGGCTGATAAAATAACATCTTTTTCTCCATTGAACCGATGAATGGAAGCGAGTCCCAACAAGAAGAAAGAGAAATAATCCTTCCGTTAATACTGTAATGAAATGGAAGCGACAGCTCAATATCACACTGGGCTATAAACTTGACAATGACAAAATGGTGTGTCAATTGTAGAAACCACGCGATCGACAGATCATCCATAATAATTAAAATATATTACTATGATATCACAACATTATCACATGTTAAACAGTCGTCCTTGGCTAGATCTAGATCTAATTTTAAAACGAACAGCCATTGGCTATATTAATTCTATAAATAGAAATGTGTGTATGTCTCAATCTCAGTCTCTGTACACTTGTTATTGTTGAATCCACGATTCATATTTTTGTTTAGTTAAAAATGTTTATTTATGATATATCATTGTATGCATTTATATATGGTTGTATAATAAATAACAGACAATTTTATTTTTAAGTACTGCTTTGAAATTGAAATACCTTAACATATATAATAACCTTGATACCATTGTCTATAAAATAAATACAAGCTAATAATGCATATTAAATAAAACGCGGGCTTTGAAACAATTAATGTTGGGTTTATTTAGACATTTAGGACTACAAGTTTCTGCGAAAATTGGTTTGGCTAGTTGGTTTCAAATTTGGCCAGTTGAAATTTTAGGAACTGGCCAAAATTGCCAGTGCACAAAAAAGTTAAATTCTAGCCCTGTATTCAATTTATTAAACTCTTTGGCAAAAATAATATGATGCTCAGCAAAACCTTGCATAAAATATTGTTGCCAACTCATTTAATAAATACAATAATAAATAAACACTCGTGTAAGATCCTCTATTTATTGTATCAACTAATATATGATTTTTTTTATTGATTTAAACTAGGTAGCTAAAATAACAGTCAGATGGCAGTGCTGTGTTATGGATATAGGTAAAGGCATTCACCACTCTATACTTTAAAAATCTGGTACAATTAATAGGATATTGCGTTGATCACACACTTATTTATTTTTATTTCAGAAAACGTCATGATACATTAATAAAGGATCTTGACAAGAAACAGGAGTCACAGAAAGATACGTTACAGAAGCTCCAATCCCAGTTTCAACAACAGCAGAAAGCCGTCAAGGCTTAGTAACAGTCGCAAACATTTCTATAATTATCCATTATGTGTGAAAAACGGATTACTTCGTAAACTTACACTAGTGTGTGAAGATATACAGACAACTCACTTCTGGCCCAACTGGAGGTCATTTTGTATACTCTACGTGTAATGAAATTCACAGAAGTTTGTCTCCCGTACTTTTTATTTTAAAAAAAAGTTATGCATGGTTGTTTGAAGTTCGAAAGATATTGTTAAAAAGCATGAAGAAGAATTTTTAATGATTTTTTAACAATGATATTGATACACTTCATATATATTCTCCCGACTTATTTCAGGGAATAAACTGTTTAGTTAATGCATTAAATTTGGCAATGCCTTTGAAACCTAAAACTGCACAAACCCACAAAAGTACATTTTTTCTTCAACCTTACCCATTTTATTACAATTTTAAAGTTGTATTAGAAAATGACAGTAAATAACACTTAGACTTAAATATAAAAACAACAACAATAAAAACAGGCACTTCAGAGTCAGGTATTAAATGCTTTAATCAGTTGTCCAAAGGATGAGTGCATTTAAAAATCCATTTGTCATCAGAAAGAAACATACTATTTTTTCTTATTTGCACTTTTATACCATTGTCAATTAAATAAATTGCCAAATTTCAAAGAATAATTATGCAATATTTCCTTTTCATTTATTGTACTAGATAATTGACAATTTATAGATTCATTTAAAGAATGTTCTCCAGCATGTCATATGCTTATTTTATATTGCCTTGGTCTAATGCCATTACTTTCAAAAATGAAATATACTTGTCCAAGGGTCATCATACTGGGAAAAGTTATTTGTCCCTCTAACAGTCAACATGATTGGTAATTTTTACCTGTATCTCCACTTCATACGCCATGTTTGTGACATTTCTATTCCATTCAGCTTTCCTTCGCACAATCATTGCAATACTGAACAAGTTGTGAATACACGGAAGGGACTTGGCACTATCATTATTTCATGCTAATCTCTGACTGGATTTACTTTGAAAAGCCTGTTACTAGCATCTTCTATGAGTATTTAAACATTGACTATTTTTGTTTGAATGTATTTGATATTAGTACTCTGTTGCTCTGGTACTGTATTCAACCTTCATGTTTTGTGAACAAATGTTAACCTGCAATCTTGAAGAATTCAATTTTATTTCTATTTATTTGTCTGACGTACATTCTGTATTGAATTAATAAACCATTGTAATTCTATTTACATAAAATCTTGTGTTGTGCATATATAAACATTTTATTCCTTAAATCTGTTACACAGCATGCTTGAAGCTGCATTATTTGCTGTTCTCCCATTGGCTAAACTAAAGGTCAGCTGTTTTAACTGCCTGTTGCCCGTTTGTGTCCTTGAAAACTTGTCATTATTTTAAATTTCTGGTACGAAAATGGTTCAGACTTCAGAGTATTTGAACATTTCAATATTTCTGGTACGAAAATGGTTTAGAGCGAAGTTTATGTTTGTTAAAATTCATGAGCGGTATACTATTTAGAAACATGTATATCTTTATTAAAAAAAATTGATAAAGTTTATTAACATTTATTTCAAGGAAATGTGGAATCTGAGATCGTTCAAGTCAAATGTCCAATCACACAGTTGAAACTTTGCGCCAGAACACACATTCTTAATTGGATCTTCACCAATCCTAATTAGTAGTTAAATAACCAATATATCTCGGACAAGTTCTTGAACTATCCAAATGGGATAACCAATGTTGAAGTTATTCGCCTTGAATCATCAAGCATTGCACTATTTCACGTTTGCAGCCATGGTTTTTATTTGATCTTCCCCAAACTTACACATTAGTTATACAGTCATGATATGTTGAACAGATCTGTGAATTGACCAAATTCGCTAATGAGTGTCATAGATGAATAAACATAAAAAATTGCATGTTTTTTTATTTTGTGTGCTCTAGCACTGTCAGTTTTCATTTGATCTAAATAAACTTAAAAGTTCTTGAACTGGCCTAATTGGATAAATAGTGTCAGAGTTGGGGTCCTTGAATAATTAAAAAAATGTTATTTGGCATTGTGTGCACTCTAGCATCCACCGTGATTGTTATATAACCATAATATTGAGGACACATTTTTGAACTGAACAAATTTGATAACTATTGTTTGAGTTATGGCCCATAATTTATCAAAAATTGTATTATTGATGGTGTATGCACTCTAGCACCTGCAGTAAATGACCGATCCTCATTAAATTTGCAGTGGCACCATACTATCTCGATTGCTTTGTTGAGCTGACTTAATTAACCATTCATGTCAAGAGTTATGGCCCTTCAATTGTCAAACATTAGTTACTTATTGTTGTGTGCATTCTAGCGCTGCAGTTTTCATTGGATCCCCGCCAAACGTACATAGTATTTATATAACTATTATATGTAGAAACTGGTACAGGATGTAGCAATCCATGATGGGTGGTTGCAGACATGGACACAATGCCCGTGAAGGTTTATAGTAATGTTCAAAGCTATAATAGTTTACAGAATATACAGAATTCTGCTGTGTTATGGTTTATTTCACAAAGAAAGTTATATAGTCGCACAAAGTAATTTCAGATTTCTTGTAACGAGATTTAAACTCTGATCAGCTGATCAACAATTCGCAGATGTAATTTCTGCACTATGTACTGACCATTATCGAGTAATGCTAAAACATTAACGAATTTATTTATCAACGAATTTGTCGTAAAGAAGATGAACTACATGGACGGAACCTGCCATTATCTTCAAATGAAACCTTTTTTCTTTGTGATCTAATAAACTTGCCATCGTTAACTGAACAGATAATTATATGCGATGCATATGTAACAGAATGAGAAAAATATGCAGCTATTCCGGGACTCGAATCCAGGATCATTCGCTTACAGGAAGTTGTAATGATTTCTCAATAACTATTCAAGGGATTTGGTTCATATTTCTCAACGATTGAGGACAGTGAGAGGAAGTGCTTTGCCCAAGAACTATAGCTTTACCTTTCCCATTTTTTAATTGTCACCTTTTATCACATTATATTTTATTTTGCTAGCCAGGAACATAACTCAAAAAGTGTTCAAAGGATTTAGTTGATATTTCACACAATGATAGGACATTGAGAGAAAGTGCAGTGTGCAGGAAGCATATCTCTTTATTCTGTATTTGCGGAATTATTCCTCTTTGTTATTTTCCCTTGGGCCATAATAAATTAATTGCTAGATTATCAATATTTTTTTTTGAAAAAAAGTATATAAAAAAAAACACATAGAAAATTTAAAAATAAAAAATAAAATCCTTCCGCCCTCCCCGTTTTTAAGAAAAAATGAATGATAATCTAGCAATTGATTTATAATGGCCTTACAGTAGGCACGGAGGGTGAAATATATCCCAACATTGCCGTACAAGCAAATTCTTTTTACTCTTTACTTCATAAAGACGCCTTTGGACACCTTTAATATTGAAAGCATTAATTCACCACGTATCAGCAATGGATGAATTATGTTTATATTAACTGACAGAGTGGAAAACAGTGCAGGACGTGTTCAGATTGCTTGTTCAGATCTGAACTCTTCCTGCACTGTTTTACAATGACCTTGTGTGATTGCTGCGGGAAAACGTGTATCTATGGAGTAAAGGTAAACATTACTTTTTCGTTTTCTTCTTTATGTAAATTCACCTCATTAAATATTCATTAAATTACAGTTCAGTTAAGTTTATAAATTAAGTTAATTAAAACGAACATTATAAGTTTGTCTCTATAAACTGGTACAGCGATTAATTATTTTTAACAAAATGGGTTCGGAAGTTTTTTGTTACATTAGTTTATATATTTAAAATACATGTTATGCACCTTTACATTTTGTACACGTTTTAAAGCTTTCAGTATATGGATATATTTCTGCAGTAACTACTGTAGTAATAAAAGTTAGCATACATATACATAAAAAAACTAAATGAGATTAGTTCGTGTGAATAATTTGTCGAATACATACTGAATACATTTAGAGGAGAGAAACTCTAAAGAGAATTATTTTATTTCGTTCCAAACATCTCAATTAGTATGTTGTGACTTTGTTATACATAATTTATGAAAATAAAATATGTTTAAATCAGTCCATAGGTTGGCGCAGAGGGACACTCAGAACGCAGAACTGACATGTTTATGGAACCATCGTAGGTTGAATATTTCGTTATAATTACTGCGGTATGTACGGAAAGGTTGGAAACCGTATTCGTTACGTTTAAAACAATAAATATCCAAATTATAGAGGAGATTTGAGATGTAAATGATAAGATAAGTAAACGGATACATAATGAGTTGTGAATATAACAAAAAGGATAAGTAATGTAAATTTGAATAAGTAAATACACTTACATCTGACCGGTAATCTACAACGTGTTACGCCACCACGGGACCGCCCACACAGTGCAGACGATATTGCCGAAAGAAACAGGTGAATAAATATTTCGTATAATCATTGATATCTGCCGTCTAATATTTCAAATAATTTTTATTCATGTATAACTAGTTTAGTTTATACCAAAATGAGGTGAAATATTTACAGCGGTATCTGAAGAGAAAGAAACTATTAAACTGGTACAGCTGAACCAGGACAGTAAGAATATTGCACAATTACAATTTAGAGTGAATTGATTGAATATTTAGCGTCATTTTATGCCATC
Source organism: Panopea generosa (assembly GCA_029582155.1). Lineage (NCBI taxonomy): Eukaryota > Metazoa > Mollusca > Bivalvia > Adapedonta > Hiatellidae > Panopea > Panopea generosa. The sequence continues at coordinate 22,671,020 of CM055905.1, forward strand.
GAGGGCTAACAGACGACCAGTTACCCTAACCACTGTTTCCTGGGATCCTGAAAGATTACATAGTACATCCCATCTCCACAAGTTACTGATAAATTTCCCACTTTATCAGTGATGAGAGACGAATGATAATGAGACACAATGGCGTATATTAATCATCACGGATACTGTTGTCAGGTGGGGATTCGAACTCACGATCCCTGAGTGGAAAGAAAGCAAATTAGTAAATTACGATCTAGCTAGGAAGGTAAGCAGATTGTTAAATTACAATTTAGATAAAAAAAGTTAGCAGATTGGTTAATTACGATCTAGATAGGAAAGTAAGCAGATTGGTAAGTAACAATCTTAATAAGAAAATACGACGTCTGGTAATTTACGATCTAGAAAGGAAAGTAAGAAGATTAATAAATAACGATCTAGCTAAGAAGGTAAGCAGATTGGTAAATTACGATTTAGATAAGAAAGTTAGCAGATTGGTTAATTACGATCAAGATAGGAAAGTAAGCAGACTGGTAAATTACGATCTAGATAAGAAAGTAAGCAGATTGGTAAGTAAAAGTCTAAATAAGAAAATACGACGTTTGGTAAATTACGATCTAGAAAGGAAAATATTAATAAATTGGGACCGGGCTATGAAAGTAAGCAGGTTAGTTAATTACAATCTAGATAGGAAAGTAAGCAGATTGGTAAATTACGATCTCGGTAGAAAAAAAGCAGATTGGTTAATTACGATCTAGCCAGGAAGTAAGCAGATTGGTAAGTTACGATCTAGCTATAAAGGTAAACCGATTGGTTAATTACCATATAGATAGGAAAGCAATCAGATTGGTTAATTATGATCTAGCTTGGAATGTAAGAAGATTGGTAAATCACGATCTAGATTAGAAAGTAAGCAAATTGGTAAATTACGATCTAGCTAGGAAGGTAAGTAGATTGGTAAATTACGATCAAGATAAGAAAGTAAGCAGATTGGTAAATTACGATCTAGCTAGGAAGGTATGCAGATTTGTTAATTACGATCTAGGTAGGAAAGTAAGCAGATTGATTAATTACGATCTAGCTAGGAAGTAAGCATATTGGTAAATTAGGATCTAGATAGGAAAGTCAGCAGATTGGTAAATTACGATCTAGATAGGAAAGTAAGCAGATTGGTTAATTATGATCTAGCTAGGAAGTAAGCAGATTGGTAAATTACGATCTAGATAGTAAAGTGAGCAGATTGCTTAACTACGATCTAGCTAGGAAGTAAGCAGATTGGTAAATTACGATCTTGCTAGGAAGGTAAGCAGATTGGTTAATTACGATTTAGATAGGAAAGTTAGCATATATTTCTTAAAATAACCAATTCAAATGTTAGTTTATTAAAAGCTAAGTTAAATATATAAACTTGTCAACAATTTAATTTTTCTCATCGTTGATTAAAAATTAAAAAATATAAGTTTGCTTTCCTTTTTCAAAAATACATACATGTACTTTGTTTTACTCTATTTATTTTTAACCCCAAGGTGTTACAGTACTGAGCATCCGTGGTAAATAGTTATCCGCGAAAAGAATTAAATATTTTGTAAGCATATTAAGGTCATTATCAGTTTATATATAAAAATAAATACATTCGATACTATCATTAATACATATGATTAACACATATGTCCCGTCGATTACCGTTAACGTTCTGTTCTTTGTCGGATATTCACCAAACATATATATATATAAGTTTTTATTTACCCTCGCGCTTTGAACCAGTCATTTTGGCGCTAAACTTACACGATCTCTTACATATTGTGAGTGATGAAATCGAATAACTAATGTCTGAGTTATGGTCCTTGAATTGGTAAAAATGCATTATTTGGCCATGTGTTTATTCTAGTACGCGTGTTTTTCATTCGATCTTCAGCAAACTTACACCGAAGTAATATAATCACGGTGTCATGTAAACGTTTTTGAATAAGCTAGCTCGAATATATTCATTGGCCATTGGATCAAATGTATTTCATGGACACGTACGTGTTTACGCTAGTATCCAAAATACAAAATAATTTTTATTCGGCATAAAACAGCACTTGCGTGTTTATAGCCCACACAAATAAGATTATCAGGGAAGTAAATAAAGTTAAAACTTATTGGTTACACTTATCATAGTTATGTTATTAATTTATTAATTTATTGCAAGTATAAGTCTGATGCTAGGTATTCATTCTAAGTTGGAAGGCAAAATATATAAACTTGGATAACTTATTTATTGTCTTTGTGCATTGGGAGGCCATAATACTTTCAAATTTATTCAAATTAGGCCAATGACAATAATAACGTTTAAAATATTTATGGCGAAGTTCTCTATTCTTAGGACATACCATACTTTTCTTTTGATTGATTGATTGATAATATTATTTACTCCAATTTTCAGGAGAGCATATAAATAATACAATGAAACAGATGAACACGTACAAGTCAACATATTTACGAAGAATGAACAATACATAGTTATATTAAACAAAAAATCACAATTATTATATGTACACGAATATGACTACTATATATTCAGTTCAAATTAATTCAAATTTCTTATTCTGACAGCACAATCATCATAAATATTAATATGTCATTTAATCCTTTACTTCATATAGACGCCTTTGGACACCTCTAATATAGACGCATTTTGACACCTCTAATAAAGAAGGCTTTTGAATTATTGGGTGAATTATGTTTATATTAACTGACAGAGTGGAAAACAGTTACGAGCAATCTGAACTCTTCCTGAACTGTTTTCAAAGGCCTTCTGTGATTGGTGTCTATGGAGTAAGGGGTTAACCATTATAACAACAGCAATCTTTGTGGCGGTCGCAAAAGTCGGCCATGTACGTATTAACATTTAAAGTGTATATTGTGCTTGCTCTCTCCAAATCATTGCACGTATGTTTGTTGAGAGGTAGAAAGAATTCTGTAAACGAGACTGTGACAAATTCCATTGAGGTGGTTTAACAAAGAGGTATTGTGATACGAAAAATGCATTACAAAATTAAATGTCATATATAATGTAATAGGAAAGTTAACAAAAGAAAATAACAAAAAATATTGATGCTTGTCACGGAATTCGAGCCTGGATCGCCTGGGTCATTATCCATATATATGACGAAGTACGCCACGTAGGAATATCACAAGATCATCCGTATACATATAAGTTTAAACGTAACCGCTTATTAAGGTTTAATCGATGATGCCTGGAAATTTCCGAAAGCTAAAGGATAAAAATGATATTATAAACTAAATTGTTTGCGTATTCCACGGATCAGGTCTTATTCAAATACCAGCGATAGTAGCGAATTTAAATACATATTTTTGACGATAAAGAACGGTATTTTGATAAAAATAGTCACAATTTATGCTAAATAATACAATTATACCAGTTATTTATTGAATTAAAGACCATGTTTAAAAGTCTTACCTGAAGCAGTGACGTAGTATTGAAAAATGAAAATCTGGATAAATGTTATAAAGCAGTGTGGTTCAAGTGATGAGGACGCTTTACATATTTCAGTTATTCCCCAAATAATCACATATATTTCAGTAAGTCAGGGATTTAAAACTTTAGAGAACATTGAGCTCCCGTAAAAAAACCGATCGACGCCCGTTAAACATCGCGCATTGCCAGGAAATGATGTCACAGGGAGCACCTGAAGTTGTTATTAGCGGGATATCATGTCGTCTGCCACAATCTGATAACATGGAAGAATTCCGAGATAATCTGATGAATGGTGTTGACATGGTAACGGAGGATGATTCAAGATGGCCACCAGGTATTAGTGTTATATATAATGTATTTATTTCATTTCTAAATATATCTACGTTATCAACACCCATATAACACAAAACTGGGTGTCCCAAACTAATATGATGACCATCTTGGCCGTCTTGTTTGAAAATACTGCTAAAGACTTGGTCACAACGAACCCAGGACGCATTAGTGCCACGACACGACAGAAAATTTGGGCAAATCGGGGGTTGTCGCAAGATAGTCCTACAGAATTTTGATCATCGTGGCACTGACTTGCCGTCGTGGGGCAAAATTGGACATGCACATTTTTTGCTCATCGATTTTTTGTGGTATCTATGTGTTGTGGCTGTCGTGAGTCTGTCGTGCGATAAATATCTTGTCGTGGGTACCAGAAGAATTTTTTTTTAGTCAAACAATCTTACGACTGTCGCACAACTGTCCTACGACTGTCGCAGGACAAACGTGAGACAGTTGCAAGATTGTCTCACGAATATTATATTTCGTAAGAGGCTCGCACAACATTGCAAGTCTGTAGTGCGTCAGTCTTGCAACATATTTTCGTTTTTTGAGGGGTATAAATCTCGGACCTCGTATAGTTGGGATACGGACGCTATTATGCGGCAGTCTTGCGTGAAAAACAGCCCCGACAACTCACGATGGTCCCGCGAATGAATTGCGACATACCCACGACATATCGTTTTTTTCTGTCGTTTCCCCATCGTCAAACCATTTTTAATTTGTCGTAGCCCTTGAGACCACTCGAAACAGATTTCGGGCATGTTGCAAGATCTGGCTACGACAATTATTTTATTGGTACACCATGACAAAATTTCGTACGATCCGTTTTGCCCGGACGTTTAGATTTATTTACCATTATTGTATAATTATTGGTATGCTGTGATTTTTGGAAATGGCTAGCGTTGGCGTTGTCTCGAAAGAAGACCTTTATAAATGAAGTGATTTATGAATCATGTATATATACCCACCTGGTGTTCAGATAAAACAAAATCTTGTATCTATTGTTACACCGTAACAAATGTATTACTACACATGTACTTGCTCTGGACCCTCCTGTCGTCTTCTTTTATAAGTTTTTTTGTTGTTGTTAAAGGATGACACATTTACATACAAATGAATATAATTATATAGGTTTTTAACCCTTTACTTCATATAGACGCCTTTGGACACCTCTAATATAGACGCCTTTGGACACCTAATATAGAAGGCTTTTGAATTATTGGGTGAATTATGTTTATATTAACTGACAGAGTGGAAAACAATGCAGGAAGTGTTCAGATGACTCGTTACGAGCCATCTGAACTCTTCATGCACTGTTTTCAAAAGCCTTCTGTGATTGGTGCGGGAAAACGCGTATCTATGGCGTAAAGAGTTAATAGGACCAGAAGTATTTTATGGAAGAAGGAGGAAACCTCAGATATATCGATGGATCTTGGTATAACTACCGTAATTCCACAAGTAAATTGGAAAACTTTCTCGCATATATTTATTTTATCAAGTTAACTCCCATTCATGACCTCATTGGTCGGAGGCATGTGCCAGTGCTTGAGGGGAATCATTTCACTGCAGATGAATGCAAATAACAGATGAATGGTTGATATACTAGACACATTCTTAATGATATACATATGTAACTTACCTGTTATCTTATTCAGCGTTTTATGTATATACAATCAAGGTTTGCACGGGTTACCAAGACGAAGCGGCAAATTAAAAGATCTTTCAAAATTTGACGCAGCGTATTTTGGAGTCCTTCCCAAACAGGTCAATCGGATGGATCCCCAGTTAAGAATGCTGCTAGAAGTAACATACGAGGCAATTGTTGACGCAGGTTTGTATTTGTATGTCATAAATATGACCAACCGCGTTAGAATGGATTTAGGGTCTAGGGTCTTTAAAGAATAATACAGCTGTCGCTTTTAGGAGCGTAGCTTGGCCAATTTAAAAATGCAGGCCTAGAAATGTTTATGGTTGGTCTGAAGTGTCCTCCCCAAGATTTGTTCTAAAAATGTAAATACTAATGGTTTTTGTATATATTTGTTCCTATGTAAAACATACCAATTACCTTTTTAGTCAAATCAGAATTGTTTATAAAATAACAGACACTATGTTTTTTGGATTTACTGTATATACATAATGGAGTGTTATCTGTGAAAAATTTATATTTATTTATTAACCCCTTGGTCAGTACTATTTTCGCTGTTTAAACTACATGCAGAGTTTAATATCAATCTACAAACATAGAGGGAATTCGTACCGGACTCATATTAAGTAGAAAATAATTCTGAAATAAGCATTGATTTAAAGTGGCATAACCAATATCTGAAGATATTAATGTTATAAAAAAAGACATAACTTGTTACTGAATAGCAAATATATTGGTGAATTCTTATGGCCTTCCGATGCATTTAAAAGTTATTTCCCCCCTGACCGTGCAAATTAGCTGCTTCGCTGACAAAAATTATCATAAAATATCAGGATCGATCGCAAAATGACGAAAGGTAGTATTGTGTATTCCAAACAGATCACGCGTTCGTATTTGGTGACATTAACTAAAAAAGCGCTAATCCAAAGTAATCCTCTTATTAAAAAGGTCTCAAAAGGTTTTCAGATCCTCTATTGTGGCTGATTATGATGCATGGGGGCTGGACTGCGTTTCGCTTTTTGATCAAGCTTTTGGTTAGTCTGTAGGACGGATCAAGCTCTCTTGATTGAGTATGTTAAATAGAAAAACTGGAGAAGCAACATTTATCAAAGGCTCATTCAACTTCCGAAACGGTCGTTTTTAGTTTTAAATATTAAGTCAGTTTTACTCTTCCAGATGATAGAATACATGTTTATTTGATCACTAGGAAACTTTGCAAACGAAAAAATAAATATAAAGCAAATTATTAGTACATAATTAAGAATGGGTTTTGTTAACAAATTAATGTTCGTCTTTTTCCGATGAACACCTTCGGCAGAAAACGGAGTTACAAAGCTTGTTCGGAAACGCGTCGGTCGGTAATATATGATCAGTTCACTTCAGAAAGAAACATAGTATGGAGAACTGTGGGAGATGCGGTTAAAAATTAAATAACCGCTTGTGGTTAGATAGTTTTTAAGAACAGCACCTTTATTCCCCTCAGTGTATTAATAAACTGGAAACTACGTTAACAAGCGACGAATCGTTCACATAAAATTAAAAACAAAATTACTTTTTTAATAACTGTACTAAACAAACCATCATTAGTAGCCTCTCAATATTGACTACGATAAAGTGATTTGTGACGCAATAGCGCATGCGATAGTATCACGCATATACAATGTTTACAAGTGAGGATTCAGAGCAAGAGTTACTATACCAAACCAGTATTCCGTACTCATTGTTTTTCAGTGCTAATAAATAATATTATGCGTACTACGTTCGATACGGTGGACGGACGTTTTGGCCACGGACGTTTTGGCCAGGACGTTTTGGCCACGGACGTTTTGGCCAAATGGAAGTTCAAAGTAGGACGTTTTGGCCAAATTCCATTTCAAAGCAGAAAAAACATTATTGTTGAAATTTATTGAAGTCACCTGCATAATTGCAGGTGATAGTGACACTATATTCCTTATATAACATGTGTTACAAATTGTCTTTTATTAAAAATACTTTGATGATGTTTTATTTTTGATGTTTGGTTTAACTGGTAATAAATAGTTCACTAATCAGTATTAATTGATTAATTATTCTAAATTACCTAAATTAAAGAAACTTAAAGTATTAATTGATTAATTATTGTCATTTATTAAAAAATACTTTGATGTTGTTTTGTTTTTGAAGTTTGGTTTGACTGGTAATAAATAGTTCACTAATCAGTATTAATTGATTAATTATTCTAAATTACCTAAATTAAAGAAACTTAAGTTTGAAAAATTAATTATGTTTGTTAAAAATAATGTTTATCAATGAAAATCTAACAAAAGTTAATGAAGCGCATTGAGATATATATAGAGAAATCAAATATTAAGCACCAGAACATTATAGTTAATCTTACAATGGAGGTCATAAACACTAAATATTCGATACAGTTTTATTGCAGACATCAATACATTTATTAAATAAAAAGAAAACCCAATAACGATGCATAATATTAGTGAAGCCATAACTTTTTCTAATTTGGTTAATGAACCCCTTATCTAACGGTCTAAATCCGCACACTTTCACAGTAGTATTCATTTGTGTACTTCCGAACACTGGCAGAGGTACAGTCGGAAAGCAACCGAGTCATTACGGAAAATCAAAAATGTAAACAAAAGTTAAAAGCTCGGTCCGCTCGTCTAAGAAATACATATTATTTTTTTCTCGATTTTTTAAAAGCATTCACTAAGAAGTCGTTTACAGGAATGGTTTTAGCAATACTATAAACACATTTAATTACAATCAGTTTTGTTGTTATCAAAAAGTGTACAATCCGGAAGTTTAATGATGTTTTTAATTGGTAAGGTAAACGTTTGGATGACGTCACAGTTTAGTCAGTGTTCAATTGCTATGGATTTTTGGGACAGGCATAGACTTTCTTGCTTTTCCATTGGCGGTAAATAGACCTGATTTGGGAGGTATCAGGAGTGTATAGTTTTACTAGTGTAGTAAAACACCTTTAAATAAGACCAAAAATGTTTTTTCCAGAAAATGTTTCTATTGTCAGAATAATATATTTGGACATTGTTATATTAGTAAGGTCCTCCCATGGGTTTTCAAGATCTGGAGAACAAGGCCAGTATTTTTTTTAAAGATCTTGGGAACATTTTCCTTTACTTTCAGGGATCTTGTATCAAAGTTCTAATTTAATAGAGCTGAGGCAAATACCTTTCGGGAACTATGGCAACTTTTGGGGATCTGGGGAAAAATGACCATTACTGAAAGAGATTCAGGGGACAGAGACCCCCCCCCCCCCACACACACACACACCCCTGGGAGGGCCTCAATATTGTATATTTTGACATGACAACGAGCTCGGCACATGTCTTGTACAGGATATTGCAGAACAGACAAAGCTCTCCCCGCTTGGGTCCATTACATTTGGTCAATTGCTTCAATGAAAGCTGAATGAAGTCACAGTTTGGTAAGCGTTAGACTGCTAAGAATTGTGAGACGGAATAGAATTTCTATTGAGGTTGAACTGACCCTATTCGGGAGTAGCAGGAATTGTATAAATGGTAATCTTCTTAAATGGGTCGACAGTTATTTACATAAACGTGAACAAAGAGTATTTATAGGTAATAGTTTTTCAGAAATAAAATGAACAACTGCCGGAGTTCCCCAAGGTTCTGTTATTGGTCCTTTATTCTTTTTAATTTACATTGATGATATAGCTGAAAATTTGTTAAGTATTTCACGAATATTTGCAGATGATACATCACTTGCTTTTACATCTTTGAATTTAACAGATATAGAAGGTAAAATAAATAGTGATCTGATCGTAATATCAAAGTGGGCAAAACAATGGTTGGTTGATTTTAATCCCTAAAAGACTGAAGTTATACTTTTTACTTTAAAGAGAAATGTTTTAAATCCGAATTTAATGTTTGAAAATGTTAAGTTAATTTTGTAGAACATCATAAACATTTAGGTGTAACCTTTAGTCATGACGGAAAATGGCATCAACATAAAAATAATAGTGTTTCATCAGCTGTAATTTTTTAGGCATGATGTCAAAAATCAAATTAACTATAAATCGGAAATAACGAAGCCAATCATTTATGCGACCAGTTTTTGAATATGCATCAATTGTTTTTGTTAATTGTTCCAAATATAAAAAAGATCAACTAGAAAAAATACAACACAAAGCAGATAGAGTAGTTACTGGTTTGACGCGTTCGGTTTCTATAGATAAGTTATACACTGAAATCGGATGGTTATCGCTATCAGAAAGAATATATTATTGCATATAAACTTGAATTCTGCCCGATTATTCATGTTCTCTTTTTCCAGAAACAGTAGGAGTAAATACACCTTACAACTAACAAAATTCTTCCGATTACATTGTTTTTACCACAAGAACACAACTATTTGCAAATTCGTTTATTCCGTCATGTGTATCTATCTGGAATACACTTCCCGAGTACATTCGCAACAGATCTTTATCTGTTTTCAAACACATATAAAAACATGTATTTTATAACACTAATGATACCATCGTATTATCTAAATGGTAGTCGAATTTTATCAGTTCTCCACCCTCGTTTGAGAAACGGATGTAGTCACGTTAAGTTTGTTATTTTTTCTAAATTCTTTAACACTTGATGCAGGATGCGACGGATGTAGTAATACAAAAGAAGACGCCGAGAACTACTTTATGCAATTTTCTATATCTACTGATGAACGGCTTCGTATTTTTCGTTGTACACTTATACTACTGAGTCTAATACTAACTACTTCTACTTCTCCTCTTCCTCCTGCTACTATCACCACCACCACTACTACTACTACTACTACTACTACTACTACTACTACTACTACTACTACCACTACTACTACTACTACTACTACAACAACTACTGCTACTACTACTACTACCACCACCACCACTACTACTACTGCTACTACTACTACTACTAGTATTACTACTACTACTAGTATTACTACTACTACTACCACCAACACCACCACCACCACAACTACTACTACTACTATTACTACTATGACTACTACTACAACTACTACTATTACTACTACGACTACTACTACTGCTACTAATACTTTTACCACTACGACTACTACTTCTACTAGTACTAGTACTACTACTATTACTACTACTACTACTACTTTTCTTCTACTACTGCTACTACTATTACTACTACTACTACTACGACTACTACTGCTACTACTACTACTACTGCTACTACTGCTACTACTATTACTACTTCTACTACTACTACTACTACTATTACTACTACTACTATTACTACTACTACTACTATTACTACTACTACTATTACTACTACTACTACTTCTACTACTACTACTACTATTACTACTACTACTACTATTACTACTACTACTACTTCTACTACTACTACTATGACTACTACTACTACTTCTACTACTACTACTACTACTCGTACTACTACTACTACTATTACTACTACGACTACTACTACTTTTACTATGATTACTACTACTGCTGCTGCTATTGCTTATACTACTACTGTTATAACTACTACTAATACTACAACAAATTATAATACAATAGGAGATTGTGGGTTCGAGCAAAGCTCGGTCGAAAATCTTTATTTTAGAACATTTTGCAAGTTACTTGCGAAAGAAAAGTGATTCTACTCAGATGTATTCCAATAAACTCGGAGCTTTGTCATAAATAACTGCCATATGTTTAAAATAACGTTATACCCCATTTAAGAAATATTAGTACGACTACTACTGATATGATTATAAATTCAAATTCATTTTCTTTTTAAAAATCTAGTATATGCAAAGTACATGCTGATTCCCATTGATTAGGTTTTCAAAAGTATTTTCCGAATTTATCTTTGATATAAAAATATGACCATTTGACCTTTTTCATGTGATAAATGGTCCGTAATTAAAAAATGATTTCAATTTAATGTCAATTATTATCCTCATCTCGGTCGGTGGTTGCTAAAGGAGATATCTATACATGTCTTTATGCTATTCAAAGATTCTTTACAGCTGTGACTTTTATTTTATTTGCATATTATAAATGTGTTCTTGTTCATTTACGTTCATGCTGATATGCATGATTACATACATACGTATGGACTGTTAATTTAGTCCACATGTTTCTTCAGGTCTCACTTAGAATGAAGTTTGCTCAATGTTCTATTTAGAATAAGGTTTAGGATTTCCACGGTAAAACAAATCCAAATAAAAAGTGTTTTAAAGTATTTTTTTTTTCCACAACAGGAATGTATATGTTGATAAAAGGTCACACTAACTGGTCAGTTGACAAACAAAACAGCACAGTGACACCCGCATTTTTTTATAAAAAGAAGTCATCAATTGCTCTAAAATACACCCTAAAAATAAATAAATAAAATAAATTTAATAAGAGCGTCACTTTTTAACACCAGTGGCATACTATGTCAGTTTTAGCTTTACTTATCTGCAGCAAGAGGTCACAATCTGTATGGATCATTTTAAAAACATGTCCAACCATATTACAAAGGACATGTTAAATCAAACATTGTGTTGCCGTCACTAATTAAATACTGATAGTCGGTCTTTAATAATAATCAATAATAATAATAATAATTTATTTCATTAACGTGTCACATGTTATAAAACAATATCTAAAACATGGTGAGTTATAACATCCAGCCATTAATGACTTATGAGTCACACATAATAACATACATATGGATATTTACAAATAAAGCTATAGGTTTATAATATGAGAAATGCATTTAAAATGTTAAAATTTGAATAAGAATAACTTCTCATTATTAAAAAATCACTAAAATCCTAAAAAAAAATAAAATAAAAATTAATGAAACATTTTTCTTCTACGAAACATTTGTTGCAAGGTTTTAGCAGGGAACGTTGAATATTAACATTATTCATCAGAAAAATAAATTTATCTTTAATTGACATTGTTTCGAAGTCAGTATTGCATTTTTCGGGCTTTAACGAACAATGGACGTCTTATATCCGAGTAAAAGTCACATGATAACTTAAAATGCATTTCATCTTCAACAGAACTTGATGGACATAGTTTACATGTGCGCTGATTAAATGGCACCTTCAGTTTTGAATATCTACCGGTTTCAACTAGAAGTTGTAAACTTCCACTTCGAAATTTATGTTAAATGCGGCGGTGGTCTCTATTTAGATTTTATTTCACATATGTTTCTGCACACAATTCAGTTTTATTCACTCTGTAAGAACGAAGTTTGTTACCATTGTCATTACGAGAATCGTCCCATAATTTCTATTTCCATTTGCCCTGATCCATTTCTGTCAATTTAACCGTAATTAGTCATATTTTTTCTTGATGGACTCATTATCAATCAATACATGAGACATATCTATACTAGTTATAAACGAGTAAGGTCTACTTTCCCAGCCATTTCTATGTCTACTTGACCAGTTGAACACTTTTTCTAACAGTTCAGTTTTCTGAAGTTTTCAAAGTTTTCAGAAATAGCCTTCATGTTTCAAGCCTTTGTCTTAATAAACATGAAATCCAGCCCGTGTTGCCCTGTGACGCAATTTTTGCTGCATTTTTTAGACCCAAAAAATATCTGCAAGTTTTGTTTTGTACAATATTTATTTTCTTTTGCTCTTTGCTCGCTAAGATCCCAAATACAGCACCATAGAGGAACACGGGCTCAACTAATGATTCATACAGCTTACAAAAAATGTCATAGTCCGTACAACCAGCATGTAAGAATTTTGTATATAAGGCAGATAAAGCTCTACTTGCGAATTTTGAAGCTCGGACGTAGCGAATTTTTAATCTAAATATTCGTGAAACCAAATGCCTCAATATTTATATGTACTAGTTAACTGCAAGCTGATTTCACCACATGTAAAGTTGAACTGTGATATTTCCTTCGATAAAGGCCCGAAGTGGATTACTTTAATTTTGTCCTTGTCAATGGATAATCTCCATTTTAACACCAGGAGTCCAGTACATTAAGCATCTGTTGCAGAGCTTCTTCCGACGGAGCACTTCGGCGTACAAATGTATTAACACCATGTGAACATAGAGGTCGATACCACAGTTTAAAGCATTGATTTCAAGGGCAAGGTTGTTGATCTATTAAGCAAAAATTGTCGGCGAGAACCGACAGCCTTGCTTTACTCCAAGTTCGACGTCTAGAAACGTGGTCACGTGATCGTTTACCTTAAAGGGATTATATTGGCATATAACCGTCAATTCCCTGTCCTAAATACACACGCCCAGAATGAAGATACACTTATAACTTAGAAATATACGCGTCTAAAGTGTATAATTGCATAAACTCTTTATTACAAACATCGGGTTGATGAAGCCACGTTTTTGTTTTTATTTACATTTGCCATTTTCAACGAACCACTTTCGGGTTTCCGATCAATCATCGGATAACATCGTGAAGACTCGTTCCCGATCTCGTTTTCGGGGCTTTGTTCGGGAAGTTTACGGAGTTCAATGCAAACATTGCGCAATACTTTATTGCGGGACGTATTAAAGTTTTGACCAATGTTCAATTACTGTTAATTTGATAATTTTTAAGTAATTAAATGTTATACGTCAATACATAAGCATTATTTTGTGCACACTGCATACAGGAAAAGTCTGAATTAACAGCGTGTTTGTGTTACGTGTCAATATAATCCCTTTAATAGCACATTTGACATTTTTGTAAAGAGACTGTATAGCATTTAACATTTTACCGTTTATCCCAACAGCCAGTAGTTTGAACCAGTAACACTTTCTTTGTACATTACCAAACGCCTTTTTTGGCGTCAACGAAACACACATAGATAGATAATTTATTTAATTTTCTTTTATTAATCACTGTGTACAACGTATACAAGTGCTCCAGACAAGATCGGTTACTACGAAATCCGTTTTGTTCGTCGGCAAATATGCTGATCTCTTCACTCCATTAAGAAAAGAATATAACAATTGATTTATTTAATATCGCCAGAAATAAATGTTTTAACACATCCTTTTCATCTTTTGAAACCTGTACATATGTACCCCATTGTGCATGCAACATAATTATGCAGTATAATTTGACACTTCTCCAGAATAGGCCATGTACTCGTACTCACAGAAAAGGAGCTTGGAAGAATGTACAGTATTTTAGTATTCAACCTCATTTCATATCCAATCAGATTGCCTTGATTTTCAAATTATGTTTGAATTTATTTCATTAAAACTGTCGAATGGATATTAAATCGAGGATTGATTTTACAAAGATGCTAAAGGCAAACAAATACATACGCCATACGAAGCGTATATTTTGCATATATTTGAATTTAGTTTTAAAACGATTTGCTTTACATCGATTGTGAAACAAGCTCTTATTGTCATTTAATATCAGTTACAAGCTTAAAGGTTACAGATTATAATACTGACAATTGATACGTATATTATCATACATGTAATTTGTAATATTCGAAATGAAAGAATAAATTTACTCCTTAATCTATACATATGTATATCGATTAATATTATTCACATCTTAAATAGGACATTATGATATGCTTCTATTAGATTACGAACACTTGTAGTTTTCATTGCAGGTGGTTTTCATATCAATTCTCAAGTTGATAGCTCTCGTAGAAAGTTTGGGCTTAACCATGGTATCAATGAACAAACACATTTCATAGAACATGTTTTCACTATTATTGATCATATTTTTGTTTCCAACTTGTCTTCATTCGTTCTTTTGGATGTTGGTGGCCATTTTTCATGTTTTAAATTCTGTAAATACATACCCAAACATCTTGAAAAGTACATGCCGAAATAAAACGATGCTAATTTCGATCTGTTGAGACAGAAAATGGCAGAAGTTGATAGGGGATGTTTTAAGAACGAAGATGTTACATCCGGTGCTGCTGTATCTTTCAATAGCGTATCCCCAACAACAATGTCTCTATCAACCTGTGATGAATCCCTGGATGAAAGTGGAATTTAAGCACAAAATTAGACAGGAAATGCGGAGTGTTGTATGTCTATCACCATAAAACTCTATACTACGAATCACTTGCCTCAAACTAAAGTCCAGTAATCTTTCGTCTTGTTACTGGTGGTGAATTCTTATATCTTTCATATCTCCTTCTATGTCCTCATCAATACCACCGATTTGCCATCCAGCCACTGGACAAACATCTTAAATGATTTCTCAGCAATCTCAAATCGACGGTTAAAACAGTCAACTTCTCGATTCTCTAAGCTCATGTGCAGTGCCCACAGCATGGAAACTGTCAAACGTGTGCGCCATAACTAAGAAAGATGATCCTTCTCTACCTTCTAACTATCTTCCTAATGCCCTTCGTGATACAATGGAGAAACATCTGTTCAGTTTCTTCCACGAGGCTGAGTTCTTCACTTGCTCTCAGTTTAATTTCATGTCAGAAGGCTCGATTGTGAATCAATCTTGTTATCTTTATAATACTGCAGCGCTCTCGATATTAAAGGAACTGGAGCTTGCAATTATCCGCGGCAATTTATTTTGTTGGTTTTATAACTATCTCGCAAACATATGTCAATGTGTTGTTATTCCTCGGGCGTCATCAAGCATCACTGAAATACAAGTCGGTGTCCTTCAAGGTTCAACCATTGGCCCTCTTGGTTTCTTAGTATATATTAACGACATTTTCAACGATATTGGATCGAACATAAATCTTTTTGCAGACGATACCAGCCTGTTCACAATCATGGATTCTCCTCAACCACAATCTTATGTTAACGGAATTTTGGAATGGGCCGACACGTTACTTGTCAACTTCAATCCAGCTAAATCAGAACATCGTGTCATTTCTTGGTAAAAGCTAAAACCAATTCATCATTGACTAACTCTGTATAAGACTTGTACCCGATATGGTTAGCCAGGTTACGCAAATGTGGTTGATGACAATCTACTTAACGTTCGGGGTTGAACTTCAATATGCAAATTCCGTTATTCTGTCTGCTCTTGTCACCATAACAAACGAGACAAAAGAGATCAGAACTCTTGAATCATTTAAACTAAAAACCAACCAATCCAAACCAAATCCCCTGTCTGTTTTTTTATGGTGCCCGTCGAGCACAGGTCATTCACACCCGATTTAGAACTGAGTGCAGCGGTATCAAACAACACTTATTTGCGAAAATATTATTAATTCGCCACTTTGTACCTGCGGTGCCATCGAAACAACATACACTGAACGGAACAGCTATCCCGCCACTTTTACATTTCCAATATATTCACAAAGATATACAGTATTATTAACAGACAATTATGTATTGATTTTACAAAATTCAATGGCACAACTCTATACAGTCACTCGTGTGCATCTTTTTTGGCACAACATGCTTATTTTACACGTGCAACAGGAACCCATGCCTTTTACCACGTGTATTTGTGTATCTATGCCGGCCATCGTAAATATTAATCGAAAACCATTACCATTTGTAATTATGGGGCACAAGACGGCCGCTGAAAGGAGAATAGCAGTCGATTTGCTACAAGTTTGGACGTATATTCGAACGGTATGTAAAAACCTTTTTAAAATTAATTCTTATTATTTTTGTTTCATAACACAGTTCAAATATACCGTTTCAATAGTTAAATTCGTTTTAAAATGCTTAACAATTTATCGTGTTTCAAGGTGCATGACGCCGCGACGTCACTTAAGCACATCCACACTACATAGTCTTAAATTATTTTTTTCAAAAATGGAAATGCTAAATCGATTCGATATTGTGCCGATATCAATACGGAAAGCACAGTTTATCCGATATCAAATCACCCTTAGAAAATACGACTCTTTTTTCTTTAATGTGTAATAAGTTGGGTTAAAAAATACACCTAGCCGATTGGGATCGCCGGAGCTATACCGGAGCACAAATTTTGCGATTTTCAGGGATCGGTACTAGTACGTCAGCACTACGGTATCACATCGCTAAAGAACGGTAGTACATCGTGAGGACATCGTCAGAACATCGGCGAATAATTTAACAACGGCGGGCGACGGTAGAAATATTTGAACATGCTCAAAAATTTCCGCCGTTGCGCTGCCGGAGCGGGCAATGGGGCTACAACGGCAGTACAACGGCAGTACAACGGCAGTACTCCGGTATGGCTTCGTTAATGTCGGTAGAGCACCGATAGCGCCCCGTAATGGATCTGCGGCTTTCTCGCTGGAGCTCCACCGATTTTCTCGCCGTTGTTAATTTTTTGCTCCGGTTTAGTCCCGGCGAGGTACATCGGTAGTGTGTGACAGGCCCTTAACAATGGTATATTTTTTAGATTGCCACTATGCTCCATACACACCATATACTATTGAAGCTCTCTGGAGGAGGTACAACACCACTGGATATGTTGCTGATCTTCGCCGGCGGCATAGACGCACGGACGGTCATATCGAGGTGACAGTAGATCGCCGTAAAACACCTTCAAGGACGGCAAGTCACGTGGTTGGCTATCACAATCACTCTATTTCGTACATAATTCAATTGAAGAACCTGGGCTAACATGACGGAAGGTCGTACATCGGCTTGGTGTTGGTTTATACTAATTTATTTTAGCTCAATAGCAATGACAGCACAGGGCATATATAAATTGCTTTCGGGTCCGATTCCTGAGTAGAATCAGTACTGAGTGTTATTTTATAAGACGCATCGGGTCGAGCTTGGGATCGAACCTGGAACCTCTGGCGTCATAGGTCAACACTCAATCCATTACATCACCGCCCGCTTAGAATTAACCTACATATATCGAAAATAGCGTCTACGTTGGGCATAGTAACATTTGAGATGAACTTGAGCTGATTGGGCAAATGTGGCGTTTACTGATGAGTCTAGATTTAATTTACGGACTACAGACGGACCACATAAGGAGACACAAGCGTATGATTTCTATACACGATAACGTCCGTCAACATACAGCTAGAATGGCGAGCATGTAGTCCGGATCTGAATCCCATTGAACTTGTATGGGACGAGATTGATCAAACAGTTTGACAGTTGCCACGCCCAGCGAATCTTGCAAGACTATAGCGTGATAATTAAGAGTGTGGAATGGACTACCTCAGAGATACTTCCATAATGTGATATCAATGAGGTCGAGATGGCAAGCTGTGATACAGGTGAATGGGTGTCACACTCGTTATTAACATTTTTTGACAATCGTGTGAAAACTTGTTTGACCCCCCATTTCAATAATGATGTATTTATTCCCATTATTGTCAACTTTGATAATACAGACTTGGTCATTATTATCCGATATGTTCTTTCTTATTTATGTTCAATTGTCAAGGAAATTGCTTTGGTACCTTTTGAGAAAATACACAAAATGTCAGGTGGCGGGTTATCTGTTCTGTTCAGTGTATCATTATTTGTACCTTTGTGTCAACTTCCCAACTTCACCGATATCAGAAGAGCGCTTCTCGACAATATAATACTTCTTACGGGTATCTAGCTCAGGATTCTTCTTTATGGCAACGGTGTTTAGGCTTCCAGCAAAAACAAAGCGATATTTGACGCTGATCGTCGCTTTTTCAACATCAATAACGATAACAATCAACATTGCTGCCGATTTCATTATCATTATCTTTATTATTGTCTTCACCATCATTATAACCATCATCTTCAGTATTATAATCATCATCAGTATATTCATCATCAATATAACAAGTAGAAAAACCCTGACGATGTTAGTAACTACAAGCCCATCTTCCTGCTTAGAGCAATCAGTGAAGTCCTCAAAAGAATTGTCCGCAAACATGTACTTAATTTCTTCCATGACAACAACTTCTCATCTCTTCTTTTCAGACTTGCTTCGTTCCAAAGGACTCTACTGTCAATCAGCTGACATATATTAACCATACCTTTTGCAAGGTTTTTGATGATGTTAAGGTTCGAGCTGTCTTTTGGGGTATACCCAAAGCCTTCGACCGCGTGCGGCGCATACTCAAACTTAAACGCAGTGGTAACATTTTACTTCAATTATTATTTAGCTGGCAGAAAACAATGTGTAGTCCTTTCCGGGACCTCACGGTTCCAATACCGGCTGGCGTTCCTCAAGGCGAAATTCTTGGTCCATTATCGTTTACATCACCGATATTGTTTCTGAAATTGGCTCTGCGATTTGCCTCTTTGCTGACGACACAATCATCTGTGTCGATGTTGTCATTACTTATCTCACACAAACACGTTAAACACCAGCACTCGCCCATATTCATGAACACTTTTCAAATACAGGAAGTCGACACTCACAAACACCTTGGAATCACTCTCTCTAGCGATGGCACATGGAAAAAGTTTGGACTCGAGTCAACATTCTGCGCTCTCTCAAATTCACACTGGACCGTCGGTCATTCGAAACTATCTACACACCTTACACGAACCTACACTCGAATATTCTGACGTCGTTTTGGACAATATTACCAAAGCTGAAGAAGAAGAAGCTTAAGAAGAAGACCTCGAACAAATCTAAATTAAAGCAGCTAGAATCATTACGGGAGCAACAAGTCCGGTCTCTCTTAAAAACTTAAACAAAGAAACCACTTTTGAACTCTTGAAGTCACGCAGACGTCAACACAAATTGGTCCACTCCTACAAAATGCTCAACAGCCCCCCTACCCGTTCCTACTTATCCAATATGATCCCCGAGAGAGTAGGTAATATTGCAACCTACGGCTTACACAATTCTGACCACATTAGGACTGTTTCCTTCAATACCCAACATTTCTTTGCATCTTTCTTCCCCTATGTAAGTGGAAAAATTATCTCCTGCCACCCGGTCTGCTGTTTTTGTCTTGTCTTTCCCAGCATGCTCTGAATTTTATCAAGAAGACTGTTACAAAATTTTACTACGATGGTAGAAGAAAATCGGCTATTCAGCACGCGCGGTTACAGATGCACTGTAGTTCCTTGAATGAGCACCTGTTTTCAAAAAACATAGTAGAAAACCCTTCATGTGTTTGTGGAGAAATAGAAGATACATACTATACTCAATGACGTCCTTCGTCCTATTACTCGTCTATACATAGAAACACTGCTGTTCAGCAATGGCACTCTTTATTATGTCCATCGTCAACTATTTCTCCATGTCCAAACATAAATCTCGAAGACCAAGCGTTGCATTCATTGAGTTGAACTATCCTATATTGTCATCAGAGTGACACACAGCACCTCAATAGGCATCCAGTGAGTACAGCTCTCCTTTCTTTCTTCTATATATATCTTTCTCTCTACTTTACCTACCACTGTCCACTTTCACCTCACGTATTTGTTGTAATATAGTTTAAGTTATATATTGCAAGTATCGGTCAACACTAGTATACACAACTGTCAGTAGTCGAAGCGTCGTATACGCCGCAGCCTATATACTGCCAAATCAGCTGCAAATGTATTCAACTGTAGTCGACAATCAAGTTACGTGTACATATTTATTGTTTTCATCGAAACCGCTACTCACAATCCGTCTATCTACTAATTGATTTGTTTTCCTTGCATTTGTAACACCATTGTATAGTCCTTGCAAGATATTCAGAAGAGAGACTTTGCACAAAATAGAAATAGCTTTCTGCTCAATTCTGTTGTTATGTATCGCTGTGTATTGAATATATTTATGTTTATTTGATATGTTGATAGCAAATAAATATTTTTTAGACCAAAATGTCAGATCTGTTCTAAAGTCGACGTGTATATTTGACGCACAGAGCTCCCGTTATCTCTATACGTCGAGGCTTAACGCATAGAGCTCCCGTGATCTCTGTACGCCGAGGTCTAACGTAGAGCGCTCCCCAGGAGCTATATGCAGTCTTACATTACGTCCTGTACTTTTAAATAGTAAACACATTTGCTGCCTGGTTTCCTAAATGTATTGTGTAATGCTAATTGGAGGATGGGCCGGTGTTCTTGAAAATAAATCATATAGTGTTACCAAGCGTTTAACGGGTACCGATCGCAGCCATGGTTTCGTATATTGATAAAGATATAACCCCACAATTGATTTTCATTTTTATTTCTATAATAAATATAGCATTTTTAAAGGCTTGTCGTTTATAGAAAGACTCAAAATCAAAGAAGAGAGATGTATATTTTTGTTTGTAGATAGCTGAAGTGCCAGATACCACCAAAGAAGTAGGTTGTGTGTGTCTGTGTGTGTGTGTGTGTGAGGGGGGGGGGGGGGGGGGGGGGGGGGGAGGGGTCATTGTTCATCCAAGAAATTTTTATTCTGTTCATTGTGTACATTTTTGATAAAATGAACGAAATGAGAGTATATTTCAGAAATAATATATTCTTCCATAAAAGCTTATGACAGAATTTGGCAGGAACCCATAAACTCCCAGGCACGGTCGGAAGACTAAGTACAAAGTAAATGAAACAAAGCATTTAGAATATAACACTTAAACTCAAGGTGTATAAGTTTAATGTCATTTATACCGCTGTATTGTACTTTTGTTTTGTTTTAATATTGAAACAGGAGTGAATCCGGATTCTATACGAGGGACAAAAACAGGAGTATTCATAGGGGCGGGTTTATCAGAAAGTCACGAGGTCTGGTCAGCTGACCCGGATACCACTTTGGGGTATGCCTTAACGGGATGCGCACGATCGATGTTCGCTAATAGACTTTCATTCTTCTTCAATTTCAACGGTTTGTACACGCTACTTAGCAACCTACTCAGAAATACAAGTTTTGCTTGATGTCAAGTAATCGATATCGGACACAAGATCGAAACCAAGTTTCACTTAACATTTCAAGCGGAGATTTTCCTCAACTAAAAAATATCAGTTTCTCTAAATGATAGCTTAAACACATTACACATTAAATGACCACACATAATTGAAGTCTGAACACATATTTGCTCATTGGAAAAATACTTCATACAAGGTGATCAATGTAAATGAAGTTGTAACATTTCAAATTTTTTATTTGAAGAAAATCTGAAGTTGAGATGTTTAGTGAAACTGTAGCCAGATCACTTCAAATATTTGCTCAAACTGTTTGAAACATAATCACTATATAACGTAGGTTTCTAGAAAAAATTATTTAGTTCATTTATCAGAAGTGATTTCCTTCTTGCTACACCATTTCGATTTACATGGCAGTATTTCTTCCGTTTTGTTGACACAAGAAAACTGTAGTCGAAAATACGTCTGAGAAATAGATCAAAGTTATTTGTTTTTTATTTGTGCCATGGTTTGAAAAAACAAATATCAAAATATATAGCTGTACACATATATTTTATTAAAAGTTTACAATGTTATAACAGGGCCAAGTTACTCAGTAAGCACAGCATGTTCGTCCAGTCTCCTGGCTCTTGATCAAGCATTGCGCAGCATACGTAGTGGAGAATGCGACTCTGCCATCGTCGGGGGCACTACTTTGTGTTTGAAGCCTGGTACCGCTTTGCAGTATCTGAAGCTTGGCATGCTGGCACCCGATGGAAAATGTAAATCATTTGATGCTGACGGTATGATCAATGCTTGTATTTGCTAATTGTGTTAAAGAGAAACATGGCAAAATTGCTGTCGATTTTAAACATGTTCATTAATGTTTAAGTGTTATGTTATGATACTGCAAGTTTTCATGGAACAAGTAGCATTATTCTATTTTTTAAAAATATACATATAGAAACTGAAATTTCTTTAAAATGCTTCAAAATTGGTGGATTCAAAATACGTTTGACCCTTTTTGTCATAGAAAAGCATGTATTATGTATGAAATAGAATGCTTTTCAACTGTGTATCAGAGTAACGTCCATTTTCAAACTAGAAAATTCTTTACAAACAAGATACTCGTAAACTATGAGTTTGATCTTCCCTAGCGACCTAACTATTAATTCGTTTACAAGTTAAGTGACTTGTTTATATGCAGATATTTTGATTTAGACATTAAGCTTATCTGTAAAACGGACTCGGACTCTCCCGACTGTCCGTTAAATAGCAATGTTGTGAAAGCCACATTTGAGCACGCTGGCTGGTCAGTTGCTTCATCTCCCTTGGATACGTTAAGCAGGTTCTAAGATTACAAGAGCACTCGATAAATGTATTTTTATACATTTGAACTAAACACTGTTTTCGAAAATTACAATAAATGCTAACTGCATGATGCAAATATGAAATTATAACACTCTAGTAAAGAATGTAGACACTTGACTTCGTGTTTTATAAACTCTTATAAACAGTCGAAAAAAAACACAACAACAACATTTTACTTTGCACTTGTTTTGATATTCAGTACATGACAAAAGATAATTCCAACAGTTTCTATCAGTGTGGATCGTGGAGCAAGTATATTCACCACCAGCCAGACCATCGTCACTCTTTACTTGGTTGTAGTTTTCCATTATCCTTTAAAACGACTGTACATGAATATCAAACTATGCCTCTTATAAATCTGTTTCATATTATTACACTGTAGGTCAGGGCTTTTGTCGCAGTGAAGGGATTGTCTCTATGTTTCTGCAGAAGAACACGACGGCAAAAAGAGTCTACTGTACTCTCGTACATTCGAAGACCAACAACGATGGATACAAGGAACAAGGTTGGTCACAAGATGAACAAATAACAATTGAAGCATCAAATATTGTCTTTCTCGACCGAATGTTAAAATCTATGTTACAATTAACTCAAAGTTCCATGTTATCGTGTGTAATGAACGCCGATTATGGGGCGCAGTAGCTGTATTTGTAACGTAATTACTGGACGAGGTGAAATTGCATTTTAATCGATGATGTCCAAAAATTTCCGAACGCTAACGGATATAGTCGATATCTGAACCAATGAGATTATTTTACGGGCAAGGTTTTATTCAAATATCGGGGATAACAGCGAGTTTGAATACATCTTTTTTACGATACACAACGGTGTTTTGCACCATATAATAGTCCGTAGTACCGCGATTGTATCCGTTAAATACTGAGCAATGTTGGGAAAGCCGCATTTTAGCATGTTGACTGGCCAGTTGCTTCAACTGAATGTTTGAATGATGTCACAGTTTAGTAAGCGTTTAATTGCTATGAATTGTGGGAATGGCATTAAACTCCCTGATTTTTCATTGGTGGTTAATATACCTGATTCGGGAGATATCAGGTTCTGGAATAGACTAACAATATGATATCAACCGAAGAGTCGCACTTTATGTTAAATGCACAATTATACTAGTTTCAATTGCATTAAAAGAATATGACTTATTGGTTATACGGCTTTAAGCTCTGCTTTGGAAATTGAGTATATTATTGTAAAATATATGATTTCTATTCATTTCAAGCTTTCAAAACCTATTAGTTGACTTAAGTTTAAACATTATAGTCATACATTCAATAAATATATTAAGTAACAAGCGGACTTGATTCAGTAGAAATCTACAATAGCTTCCCAATGAGGCAACCCGGATCCACACAGGGCATTAAACCTGATAGAAGCGTTGCTAAACGTATCTTATATAATAACAGTAAATCATGAACAGATCATTATCTAAAAGGCTCCATTGTCACATTGCACATGTATCACCCATTATATATAACGTTAATATCTACTGTTTTAATGTTTATCAAAAACTAAGGAAATCCATTGTGCCCAGAAGAGTCCCATAACTTGAGAATTTAAAAGCTAAATTTATTTCAATGCTCGGTCCATGAACAAATATCATTGCTATACCATTAAGGTGGTCTTCCATAAGTGTAGTTCTTGGCCACGTCTTCAGTCTGCGCAATATACTGAAGCTTCTTTCACAGGGATGAGAACCAACTGGCAATGCAAGAATCAGTTGAAATATGGTATTGGTATTAGGATAATATCAATAACTGCACTTATCAAACCCGCTTATAAGACGTGTTAGCATATCAACTATATACGCTGCATTTTCCCAACGATTCAGGTCTTGGTCGAAGTTACTTTCTTTAGAGAAAATCTTTGATGGACTTTTCGAGTTCTTGTGTTAACTGGTAGTAACAAACATCCGTTTAGAATATTACGTATTTCGTCGAGAGAACTTTGATTAATGTGTTGTTAAATATGATCGAGAAACTGGTTAAAGTAATTTATTGGAAAGTAGTCAGTAACAGCCTCCGGATTGCCAGCATTCGCATGATGTTTCTGTCTTCCCGTAGTTCGCAGTTTATATGGGATCCTGAAACGTATAAAACAGCAGCAGTATTATTTCTTATTTATCCCATTGTGGGATCGATGTTCAAGCCCTTGGCTTACATGTCAAACAGTACGGTTGAACACAAGTGTATTCATCAGATACAAGATACTTTCAATACAAATAATTCAAGGTTATATTATTAAAAGGCAAACTAGATTGTGATTGATGGAACCAACCAAGAATTTATGACTGTGGTTCAAGATCTCTGTTTTGGCTGTACCAGATTTATGATTAAATTTATTTAACGCATTTTACATAACTAAACGTTATCACATACTGTACAGACTGAGTCTACACATTGTGTACCCCAGCCCCCCTTACATTCAAACATTATGTAAAACATACAACTAACTTAACGTTATCACATACTGTACACACTGAGTCTACACATTGTGTACCCAACCCCCCACTCACACACAAACAATATGTAAAACACATAACTAACTTAACGTTATCACATACTGTACACAATGCGTCTACACATTGTGTACCCTCCCCCGCCCCCCGCCCCCTCCAGCCACACACAAACAAAATGTAAAACACACAACTAACTTAACGTTATCACATACTGTACACACTGAGTCTACACATTGTGTACCCCATCACCCCCCCCCCCCACTCACACACAAACAATATGTAAAATACACAACTAACTTAACGTTATCACATACTGTACCCACTGAGTCTACACATTGTGTACCCCACCCCCACCCACATACAAACAATATGTAAAACACACAACTAACTTAACGTTATCACATACTGTACACACTGAGTCTACACATTGTGTAACCCACCCCCACTCACACACAAACAATATGTAAAACACACAACTAACTTAACGTTATCACATACTGTACACAATGAGTCTACACATTGTGTAACCCACCCCCACTCACACACAAACAATATGTAAAACACACAACTAACTTAACGTTATCACATACCGTACACACTGAGTCTACACATTGTGTAAGCCAGCCCCCCTCACATTCAAACATTATGTAAAACACACAATTAACTTAACGTTATCACATACAGTACACACTGAGTCTACACATTGTGTACCCCACCCTCTCCTCACAAACAAACAATATGTAAAACACACAACTAACTTAACGTTATCACATACTGTACACACTGAGTCTACACATTGTGTAACCCACCCCCACTCACACATAAACAATATGTAAAACACACAACTAACTTAACGTTATCACATACTGTACACACTGAGTCTACACACTGTGTACCCCCTCCCCCCCCCCCCACACTCACACACAAACAATATGTAAAACACACAACTAACTTAACGTTATCACATACTGTACACACTGAGTCTACACATTGTGTACCCAACCCCCCACTCACACACAAACATTATGTAAAACACATAACTAACTTAACGTTATCACATACTGTGCACACTGTGTCTACACATTGTGTACCCCACCACCCACTCACATACAAACAATATGTAAAACACACAACTAACTTAACGTTATCGCATACTGTACAGACTGAGTCTACACATTGTGTACCCCAGCCCCCCTCACATACAAACATTATGTAAAACACACAACTAACTTAACGTTATCA
The DNA here is from genome assembly GCA_029582155.1 of Panopea generosa. Lineage (NCBI taxonomy): Eukaryota > Metazoa > Mollusca > Bivalvia > Adapedonta > Hiatellidae > Panopea > Panopea generosa. The sequence continues at coordinate 22,698,210 of CM055905.1, forward strand.
CATACTGTACACACTGCGTCTACACATTGTGTACCCCACCCCCCACTCACATACAAACAATATGTAAAACACACAACTAACTTAACGTTATCACATACTGTACACACTGAGTTTACACATTGTGTAACCCCCCCCCCCCCCCTCACTCACACACACACAATATGTAAAACACACAACTAACTTAACGTTATCACATACTGTACACACTGAGTCTACACATTGTGTACCCAACCTCCACTCACACACAAACAATATGTAAAACACACAACTAACTTAACGTTATCACATACTGTACACACTGAGTCTACACATTGTGTAACCCCCCAACCCCTCACACACAACTAATAAATATTCATTATGATTTATGTATTGGTATGAGTTGATGCAATGATTAAAATGGTACTTTCTGTGCAATAATATTTTTTTCCGTTTCAATTCTCTTTCTTATATATCTTGTAGAATGTTTTGTACATAACACATAACTTACGAAATAATCAAAAGTGACTTGTCAGGAGTCAAATTTGCATAATATTTAATATTGATCTATTTCTATCTCATTAGTTTGTAACTTCAGTTATTTTACTGGTGTGTTTAATGTTGATTATCCTATTTAAACAAAAACATATTTATAGAAAAAAAAAAACGTTTCAATTAGTTTCCATTTAAAAACAAAAAAGGCACAAAAGGAATCTTTAAGTACGACTCTGAATCTTTTGATATATTTGATAGTGAAACATGTATTTCTATCCGTGGTAAATATATCCGGAAAAAGTTTGTAAGAATTTTAAAATAGGTTTGAAGTTCGAATAGAAAATCCCATCCGAGGTATAACTGTTTTGGCGAAAACGATTATTTTGTCCGAACCGAAAAAACATGTAAGATTATTTTCCTTGCATACCAAACACACTGAATACTTCTTTTATTAATTGAGATAAGTACTAATATATCTTTACCACGAAGACCTTTAAGATTAAATTCGATATATTACTTCATTGCTTTGATATACAATATCATAAATTGTCCCAGCGTCAAAGCAGCGTAGGACGAGCGCGCGTGGAGGGGTTGTAGGATGAAAAATTCGTATACGGTAAAAATACACGGAAGTCCTCGTCGGTCCAAAATGCATAAAAACATTCTTTTCACATTCGAAATATGTAGCAAAATTACATTTATGTCTTTTGATTTCAACCATACTGTTCATTGTTTGACATATACATTTCAAAATATTAATGGTAAAAATTAATATTCTTATCAAGTTGCCATTTGAAACAAACTAGTCAACACTGAAATCGAGAATAACCAATGCTAATTTAAATTTCATTGCTTTATTCAGTAATTTCAATGCTTAAAACCTCCAGATAGTGCTTTTCTAAAGTACTACGATCGATTTGCTATTAATAATCATGATATGTATCTTACCGATACCATAATAGTACTAACTAGCACTAATCAGGGATTTGGCATACATAGATTGGCATACATAGATATTCAACCAGAGTGAGAAGATTTGAATGCGAAATATGTGCGGGTACATACTATTTTGCCCTCTACTATGTTATCGTATCGAATCACCAATATAGTGAATATGAACAGACTTGGTTTCAATAATACCTTCGCTTTGCCGCAAAAGTTTTAACAAAATACTACCGTTACAGTCATATGGGTTGTGTGCTTGTTTTTCTGCGCTTAAAAAGTTTCTTTTCTAAATTAACTGCCATCAGGCATTCGAATCACTGTTGATGGCTACCAGTTGTGCATTTCAATCGTGTGCCTTAATGTTTGGTATCTTATGCCTGCAACCGCCACTCTTAAATTTATTTTAAAACTATTTCTCTTAAAATATAACTAGTTTGTCAACTTGGAATGTTTTTAAGTATATTATTATCTAGGTATAACATTCCCATCTGGCCAAATACAGAAAACCCTGATGTCAGACACGTATGCTGAGGCAGCTATTGACCCGGCCAGCGTTTTCTACGTCGAGGCTCATGGTACAGGAACAAAGGTTGGGGATGTCCAAGAAGTCAACGCTATATGTAATGTATTCTGCAAAGATAGACAAGGACCTTTGTTGATAGGATCGGTCAAGTCAAACATGGGGCACTCGGAGATTGCTTCAGGTATAAACATAGCACCAGCACGTAGCTATGGAATTACATACAGCGACATATCGTGACATTCGTACATCTTTTATATATATATATATATATATATATATATATATATATATATATATATATATATTTATTAATTAATTTATTCATTTACAGTATACATTACGATTAAAAATAAAAGATGAGTTTTGCAACTGGATCAATTACATTACATTCACGTGTTATATATAAGAATGTTACAATGGAACGATCTTCACGTGAAATAATTTTTTATGTTACAATGGACCAATTATATAGTCTTAACGTGTAATAAATATATTACAGTGGAATAAGTACATGTACATGCCATTTATTGTGTGATAGTTAGGTTACTGCGAACAGTTATATATATAGTAATTTTAATTTAACAATTTCATATGTTTACTGAAAGTGTCATTTAAGTTTTATAACCGAAAAATTACACACCATTCATGCATAACAAAATGTTATAATTAATCAACTACATATACTTTCTGTGTAATACACTTTTTTGCAATAAATAATTGCCAGAAAAAAGGGGGATGCTAACCCACCAATCGAGATTGTAACCCCCACTCCCACCTGACGTAATAAATGCATGTATATATCCCATTAAACTAATTGAGACTATTAATTAAATTGAACTATTGAATTGAAGGAATGTCTGAAATTACTAAGCTCATTGCTGCTATGGAAGAAAGAACAATTCCAAGGAATTTTCATTACACCAAACCTAATCCCGATATAGCTGACAATGCACATTTGTTATAACGAAGACAGTTTTATAGAATAGAATGTGTATTGGATCGTGGCGCCTATGAAATAAACGCACATGCATATCCCGTAAAGCAAAACCAAAATATAGTATATTTATTTTGCAGGTATGGCAGCCATAGCCAAGGTCATCGTTGCTATGGAAGAAAGAACAATTCCAGGAAATCTTCATTACACCAATCCTAATCCCGATATTCCTGGACTGACAACCGGAAAATTACAAGTTGTGAGCAGCAATACGAAGTTGGAAGAAGGTTTGGTGGGTGTGGTCTCTACGGGTTTCGGAGGTTCAAATGTCCATGTCATTTTGAAAACAAACTCCCAGAAAACACAGCAGTATGGTGATAAAAACAAGCAGAAAAGATTGTTTCTATACTCATCAAGGTCAGAGGAAGGTCTAAAGGGTGTTTTAGAGAGAGCTAGAATGCACCAAGAAGATCCATATTTTCATGCTCTGATGAATGAATCTGCTCACACACAACCATCGTCGCACCCGTTCAGAGGATTTACTGTGCTGAACGGCCTGAGTGAAATTAACATAACGGTAACTTTAATACTTTTGTACTGGATAACGTCGATATTATCGCTTGTAAAAGTTTATAATCAACAGTTATATTAAACATAAAGTCGATGTTACCGCTTATAAAATCTTATAAAAACAGTTATATTAAACATAAAGTCGGATTTATCGGTTAAAAGTCTTTAAAACCAACACTTTTATTAACATGCAACCGATGTAACCGCTTATAAATCTTATGATAAACAGTAATATTCAACATTATGCCGATGTTATCGCTTTAAACATCTATTAATCAACAATTATATTTAATATAAAGTCGATATTACCGCTTACAACATCTAATAATAAACAATTATATTAAACATAAAGTCTATGTTACCGATTATCGAATCTTATAAAGAACAGTAATATTAGATATAAAATCGATATTTCCGCTTATAAAATCTAATAATCAACAGTTGTATTAAATATAATTCTATATTACCGCTTATAAAATCTAATAACAAGCAGTTATATTAAATATAAACTCGATGCTACCGCTTATAGAATATAATAACCAGCAGTTATATTAAATGCGAAGTTGATGTTACCGCTTATAGAATATAATAACCGTCAGTTATATTAAATATGAAGTCGATGCTACCCGCTTATAAAGTCTAATAATCAACTGTTATATTAAATATAAACTCGATGCTACTGTTTATAGAATATAATAACCAGCAGTTATATTAAATATGAAGTCGATGTTACCGCTTATAAAATGAAAACAAAAAAAGACACATTACGGAAAATATAAAGCAATAATTTAACCAATCACATCAATGCATTTCAGAGAGCAAGTAGCGATTTTCGACCCGTTTGGCTGGTTTTCTCTGGGATGGGTACGCAGTGGACGGGTATGGGCAAACATATGATGGAGCTGGACATATTTAGAGCCACAATCGTCAAGTTGGACAAAGTCCTTCTTCCGTATGACATTGCGCTCTACGACCTGCTGATGGACACCGGCGGCAACTTGTCTGATGACATCATACATTCATTCGTGGCCATAACCGCAATACAGGTTGGTACTGTTTTTGATTGATAAAATGCTCATCAAACTTTTAAAACGGTCGTTTTAGATATAAAGATATAAAGATTTTGACCCTTCTAGATAACAGATTATAGTTTATTGGCTACTATGAAAGTAAGCAAATAGAAAAATGAATAAAATATTATCTTAAATACTTTTGGACGGATGTTTGTTCATAAATTTATGACCGTCTCTTTCTATCTTCGGTAGAAAATGGAGTTTTGCAAACCTTGTTTGAGGACTCTTGTCGGCGCATTCATTTTAAAAAAGTACACAGAATTGAAGATTGTAGGTGGTGGTGGTGGTGGTGTGTGTGTGTGTGGTGGTGGTGGTAGGGGTATATAATTTTAAACACCCCTTTAATTCCCTTATAAAAAAAGTTATATTATTTTTAATCGATTCCATGCGCACCAATACCACAGCCGTCAAATATAGGTCTTGTTAATGGATCCCAGACCAAACAGTCTTAATCCGGCTATAACTACCTAGATTTTACTTGCGAGCATTCTAAAAATGAACTGTTATGTTATCTCAATATATCTCACTGCACACTCATGAAGATTTCGTCCAACCATGTAATTATAAATGTTAACAGTGAGTAACATTTTCTACGAAAAGAATTGATAAATTGTAATGAAGCTTATTAAATGATGTCTCTCCATTTTCTTTCCTTTATTTGCCGATTCTGTGAGACTGTGAATATCAATATATTATGTTCATTGATTTGTGTACTTCCGAACATTGGCGAAATTGTCAAAAAACAACTCGAGTGGTTGCCAAATGCAGAATGTAAACAAACAGCTTAAATGAGCGGACCGCTATTTTAATAAATACACATTTTGATCGTAGTTCCTTATTTTGTAATTTCCAAAAATCATTCAACAATGGATCTATGGGAATGACTTGAGCAGGTTAAACGGATCCACAGGCTTTAAGGTGCATATATATTTATATACATAATTCATATTTATAAAGAAAGAACATTAATTGAAGCAAGGAAATGGACCAAGCTATTAATTTTAGAGTTGTATGTTTTTTTTTCTGTTCAGATAACACTGTTTGATGTACTGATCAGTGTCGGCGTTACGGTCGACGGTATAATCGGTCATTCTATTGGTGAAGTGGCCGGTGCCTATGCCGACGGTTGTTTGACGGCAGAGGAGACAATAATGGTTGCGTATTGGAGGGGACATTGTATAAAGTCAGCCCAACTACCATTAGGTGGTATGGCGGCAGTGGGTAAGATAAATACGGTGTTTTATTTGGTATGTAACATAGCATCGTGAATATTGGCGGCCGGTGTTAGACACAGGAAAGTGTATGTTATTGCTAGTTTATGTTACCATACTAAACAGTTATTTAAATGTAACACTCCCGTGGTGGAATAAATTTAAGACCTTGAATTTTCAAACACACCATTTTATTAAGTATTATGCAAACTACAAACTAATATCAATCAATATATAAAAACAAGTTTGCTAAGTTTCAAAGTTCAATAATTTCTAAGTCTAAACGTGTTAATCGCTCTTCCGAGTTTTACGAGCTATCCTCTACTGTAAGCTTCCCTGCTCCCATCTCTCCTCATACTTTTGGAGTTTATACATGTTCATGGGAACGACGAAGTAATTGACAGCTGATGCAATTCTGGCGAAATAAACATGTGGTCAAATACAGTAAACAAACATAATGACAAAATAATCAAAATATTATGGAAATAATGATTAGAACATACCAAGTTTAAATCTTTATTTTCGTCTCATTCAATGTTAAACTTTCGTTTCACCAATATTGTGAAAAATGCAGAGCATAAACAATTCAATTGACCTAATTAAGGTATGTTGAACTAGTAAAATAAAAAGAAGAAGAAAAAAAAAAAAACACATTTGTTTATCAGCCTGTTTATACAACAAATGGAAAGTAACAAATGAAGCCAATGTCGAGATAACTGATTTTACATATTCTGGTTATAACCACCCTTGATTTCTTGACCAACTGTTTGCTAAGCATGCATTGTAGCTTTGCATGCCGCTTTTACAGAGTTGTATGTTCATTTAGCAAACTGTTGTATGATGTTGTGGTGGCTGTTACATAGCATTGCGTTGTCACCTTTTGGACATGGGCATGTTATTTTTCTAAATAACTATTTATATGAACATTTTACATCAAAAATATATCACGAATTATCGACCTTCTGAATACAATGACTATGTTTTATATTGTCGAAATTGATCACACTGAGTATAGTTGAGGAGAAAAGTACTAAACTGATCTGTATCAGGAACTTTTAAATGCAGTTAAAATGTGGAAAAAAAAAACCTCCTGACTTTGCTGATATTCTTTCGTGAGCTTATAAAAGAACATAAACTGAGCTAAAACTATCAAACGAGAAATATGAAACGGTACAACAACATCTTTATTTAATTTAATCGAGATGAAATGTCCGTGTTTTTAAAAAAAAACACAACATAAATGCTTATGAACTACGAGTTTTATTTTAGGTTTGTCTTGGCAAGAGTGTACCGACCAATGTCCGGCAGATGTAGTTCCGGCTTGTCACAATTCTGTCGACTCGGTCACCATATCTGGACCAAAAGAGGAACTGAACACCTTTGTGACGGTTCTCAGAGAAAAAAACATATTTGCGAAGGAGGTAGACAGTGCAGATATAGCTTTTCATTCGTATTTAATGAAGGGAATTGCACCTGCATTCCAGACTGCACTCAACCAGGTATTTCTATAGTGAACTCATTGTTGTATTGTTTTGCAAGATGTTTTGCATTGAACAAAGTTATATCACGACAGTTGCTATATATTCTTAATAAAGTGATGTTTATGTTTCATGTTGATAAAGGTTGTCTTAGTGTAGTGTGGGTATCATTTAAAGTCAAGGAACATCTTACTGAACGATACGACACGTAGATACTTATTTCTACAAAAATGCAGTCTTTTGACAGGGTTCATATAACAAATGCAAATGTAGTCTGTAGAACGATCCCGGCACACCCGATTTGGTCCGTTAAATAACAGCATATTTGATCAGGTTGCTATGCGCGTTACTTCAGGGAAAGTTTGAATGACCTAATAATTTAATAAGCGTTCAATTGCTATGAATTGTGGGACAGGCATGGACTTCCCTGCTTTATTCATTAGGGTTAATCAATCTGATCACCTCGGCTTTTATGCTACGTAATAGACCTCTGCCATAATAAGGCGCCATTTTGGAATTTCTTTCAGTCACATGATAAAATAAAATGGTGGGCCCCTCATACCTCCTTATATACATGTACGTTGAAAATATAAACGTTGGTTAATCAAGACTGATATTATAAAGTTCCCTATAAACATACCCGTATCGAGTGTATAAATAAAAATCTATATAATAACGCCATATATTCAACTTAATGACAGATACATAATTTGTTTCTTTCACGCGAATGAAAACATACTTGTAACACAGGCGAATAGCGTTGGTGTATACGAGGTGTATTATACGAAGGATACGGAAATACCCGATGTTTCACGATTGAAGGGTTAATAGGTCTGATGTGAATCTAATATGGTGTCGTTGTCATCAACAGTTATCATATAAACGTGGTAACCTGATAATATTTAAATCATTTGTTTATAATGCATTGTTCAAAATGTGTATATTTGAATACTCCAAAAAACATGTATTGAAATTAAAAAATGTAAATATCTATAATATACCATTCTGAAATTGTAACAACTTACACTTACTTTAAAACAATTAGGAAACATTGCTATGTGTAACAAAATGCTAAAATAGTTCATGTATCATTTTTGTATTATTATATGTATTGAGGGTTACCCGACGATCAGTTAACCTATCCACTCGTTCATGGGATCCTGGGAGTTTAACCAGTGCTTTAGCACACCTATCTCCGCAAGTAACTGATAACTTTCCAGCTTGAATCAGCAGTAAGCGACGAATGACAATGTGACGCAATGTTGTGTTTAGCAATCGTCATGGAGACTGTTGTCTGGCAGGGGATCATACCCATGATCCATGACGCGCCACCAACTGTATTTACTAGGTCCGGCTTTTCACCATTATGTTGAGTTCGAACCAAGATCGACCTAAAAACTTTATATGTTAAGTTTGACTGTTACTTGGAGAAGGACGGACGGACTGACACGCCTATTTAACACCGCCACCCCATTCTAAAATGATCAATATTCATACACTTACGTACACTAGAATCAACGGTCATTGATAGTTTGATAAAAAGCGAGAAAGGAATGACTAAATTATTTATGTTTAAATAGGAGACGACCGGGAATAGTACTTTCCAGCATTCACCGTTGCGATCCGCTTTTCTACATATACAGTAAATGTACTACATGAACGGCATCGACTTGTGAGGCAAACCTGGGGTTAAATAATAAGCTTATCTATTTTACATCGAGATATCACACTAGGAGTCTTTCTGCGTAAACGTTTGGCTCAAGGCCAAGAAATGTAAAGCCACTGCGGGGCATCGAACGCACATCTTTCTCGAACCTCTGTCTTATCTTCTACAAATAAATTAGGCACTCCGTATTTTGTTTTGTTTTATCGATTATGCGACGGCTGGAATGACTGAGTGAATGCGCCTAAACACTTAAACGGGCGAAGGCCAATGCTGCAGATAACGTTTTTGATAAGAGGGCATTTTACCCCCAAAATTGAAAAGATGGGAGGTATTTAACTCCGAGATTTTCAGAGGTGAGAGTAATGAAGCATACAGTCGTAACATACATTAAAATCTTATTTATTACTAAATTCAGAATTCATTTATTTCAGTAAAAAAACTTTACTTACTTACATGATATTATTTAGTAATTTTCACTTTCATTTGCTATCTAAGACACATGGTTCTCCAAAGATATGAACTCATTATACATGCATTTTAAACCAAGTTTTTCATATTTCAGTTCAGAAAGTTTGTGCTGGAGGAGTAACTTTACCTCCAACTTTTAAAAGTAAGGGGTAAATTTACCAAATTTTTTTTTTAAAACTAAGGGGTATTTAGCTAAACCATGAGGGTAAATTACCCCCAAAATGACCTTACCTATGACACTGCGGACGCGCGACATACTTGTCCTTATATCCGTCTTGTCCTTAATTTAATTATTTAATTCTCTGGCTGCTCTGGCGTCTTTGAAATGAATTTTTCTGTGAGTAATTTGCCGCATTTGTAAAAGAATGGTATGGCGGGGATACTTACATTCATATAGACGACGGACGGGAGGAAAGCTAGGAAGCTTGCACCCGTTTACCAGTTTCCAACTTCCTCATTGGCATAGTTTGTGCTACCAACCGTTCCAAGGCATTGTTGGCATTCCTTATGCATGTATTTACAGTACTTGTGATGACTGGTACCCTGCATATAGACGACGGACGGGTGGAAAGCCAGGTAGCTTGCACCCGTTAACCGGTTTCAAACTTCATCATTGGCATAGTTTGTGCTGCCGACCGTTCCAAGGCATTGTTGTCATTCCTTCTGCATGTATTTACAGTACTTGTGATGACTGGTACCCTGCATATAGATTATGTTAGCAGCGAAACTTTCGTGACTGTGTCCTTTGAAAGCTGCGTTATATGGTTATTTTTGTAAAATAATCGATTTTTTAAACATATTTAAATTGTACGCTAATTATTTTCGATTAACAGATTAGCTTAAACTTATTTATTTAACTTCGATTGTTAAACAAGTTCTTACAACTTAGGCAAATCACGCTCGAAGTCCTAGTTAGAACCAGTACTAAGCATATGCGTAAAAGTGTCTTGCTCAAGGACACCACACATAGTCGTTGTGCAGGATCGAACCCACGACTCTCCGATCATGGGTTTAGTGCTCTACCACTGGACCACGCGCTCCACACAGGTTGATCCCAGAGTTGTGTTCCAATAGGTGCATTTAAAGTCACGATTGTTTTGTAAACCATGGACTTTTAGAGGTCGTTGTACAGACACATATAGTATTTTATACATATTGTGTTAACTGGATACATTTAAAATAATAAATATTGATTTTAGATTATTAACGAACCAAAGTTGAGAACGGCTCGGTGGATAAGTTCCTCTGTTCCCGAAAAAGACTGGTCAACAGATCATGCTAGGTTCTCGTCTGCAGAGTACTTTGTCAACAATCTAGTAAGTCCGGTCTTATTTCACGAGGCACTCTTGCATGTCCCCAGTAACGCTGTTGTTGTAGAAATGGCGCCACATCACTTACTTCAGGCCATCTTAAAAAGGTCCCTGTCGCTGGACTGTTGCATTGTGGGACTAATGAAGAAAGGACATCAGGATAACGTTGGAGTGTGTTTATCCGGACTGGGCAGGTAAGCACAGGTCATTATTCAAGAGGTCCGTCTTAACAGAGGTCCAGATAAGGGGGATTGCTAGAGAAATAAAATTTAGCTAAATTCTGTTTTGATTTTAAATTGGATAAGTACACTACTTTCAAAACGTTTGAGATGGTAACATTTATATGTGCGTATTGCAATATGTTTAATCTGGAGAGTCTTTTTTAAAAAAAGTATATGATTTATTGATTGTAGACAAATTGAAAACAAATGACATCAAAGATAATTATTAACGTTAAAAAATAGGTAAATAAGCATAGACTTAACTGGATAACTTGAAACCTTCATCTGTTTACATTCACTCACTGCAATGGCTCATGCTTTTTGTATTTTATTATCTGTATCTTCGATAATCGTCTTTGAGCATAAGTTCCTCAGCCATTTGAACTTTTGGGGTAAATTGCCATCGTACCATCAAATATGTATTATTAATTTATATGGAGTATCTATGTCTTGTCCTACCATGTCTATTCTGTGGCTGCATCCCTAGAACGGTACGTTTTCTTTTAACCCTTTTTTCTTATATTTTCATATTTTCTTTTTAATCGTGTAGATGTTACCAAAATGGAGTAAACGTTGACCCAATGAAGCTTTACCCTCCGGTCACTTTCCCGGTACCCAGCGGAACACCGATGATTGCTCCGTTAGTTACGTGGGATCATACTCAGTCGTGGGATGTTCCGACGGCCAATATGTTCATTGGAGGAGGGGATTCACAAAATGGGTGTGGCTTTGATATTGACATATCACCTGATTCCGAATACCACTTCCTGATTGGACATAGATTTGATGGGCGTGTCTTGTTTCCAGCGACTGGTTATCTTATGTTAGCTTGGAAAGCACTGGCAAAAATGAAAGGAATAGTGGTCGACACGGTAGCGGTAAAGTTTGAAGACGTGCAAATACATTCGGCCACAGTATTATCTGAAAATGGTAAGTTGGTTGTGTTTATGTGATTATCAGATGGTGCTCTTCAAGCCAAACGGTTTCGTCCAGATGGGGTTGTGAGGTCCATGCATTAGAGCTGATGTAAGATAACACATGCGACTTGTGATGTAGTACATTACAAGAAAACGCGTTAGCGCTGACTGCTTGCTAACACAGAAAATGCATTAATACCGGCTGTTGGGCAAACTCATGTGACTTGTGATGTATTGCAGAACCAGAAAATGCTTTAATTCTGGCTGTTGGTCTAACCCATGTGATTGGATGTAGTGCACAGCCAGAAAGAACTTTAATACCGGCTGTTGCACTAACCCATATGACTTGTGATGAAGTACACCGCCAGAAAACAAACGCTTTAATGCCGGCTTTTGGACTAACCCATTTTACTTGTGATGTAATGCATAGCCAGAAAACGCTTTAATACCGGATATTGGACTAACCCATTTGACTTGTGATGTAGTGCACAGCCAGATAATGCTTTAATATCGACTGTTGGACTTACCCATGTGACTTGTGATATAGTGCACAGCTAGAAAACGCTTTAATACCGGCTGTTGGACTAACCCATATGAATTGGAATGTAGTGCACCGCAAGAAAATGCTTTAATACCGGCTGTTTGACTTACCCATGTGACATGTGATGTAGTGCACGGCCAGAAAATGCTTTAATACCGGCTGTTGCACTAACCCATGTGACTTGTGATGTAGTGCACAGCCAGCAAATGCTTTAATACTGGCTGTTGGACTTACCCATGTGACTTGTAATGTAGTGCTCAGCCAGAAAATACTTTAATACCGGCTGTTGGACTAACCAACGTGACTTTTGATGTATTGCTCAGCCAGAAAATACTTTAATACCGGCTGTTGGACTAATCCAAGCGACTTGTAATGTAGTGCAGAGCTAGAAAATGCTTTAATACCGGCTGTTGGACTTACCAATGTGACTTTGGATATAGTGCTCAGCCAGAAAATGCTTTAATACTGGCTGTTGGACTTACCAATGTGACTGGATGTAGTGCTCAGCCAGAAAATGCTTTAATACTGGCTGTTGGACTTACCAATGTGACTTTTGATGTAGTGCTCAGCCAGAAAATACTTTAATACCGACTTTTGGACTAATCCATGTGACTTGTAATGTAGTGCAGAGCCAGAAAATGCTTTAATACCGGCTGTTGGACTTACCAATGTGACTTTGGATATAGTGCTCAGCCAGAAAATGCTTTAATACTGGCTGTTGGACTTACCCATGTGACTTGTAATGTAGTGCTCAGCCAGAAAATGCTTTAATACCGGCTGTAGGACTAATCCATGCGACTTGTAATGTAGTGCAGAGCCAGAAAATACTTTAATACTGGCTGTTGGACTAACCTATGTGACTTTGGATGTAGTTCTCAGCCAGAAAATGCTTTAAAGGGATTATATTGGCAAGTAACACAAACACGCTGTTAATCCAGACTTGTCCTGTATGTAGTGTGCACAAAATAATACTTATGTATTGACGTATAACCTTTATTTACTTGAAAGATTCAAATTAACAGTAATTGAATATTGGCAAAAACTTTAATACGTCCCGCAATAAAGTATTGCGCAATGTTTGCATTGAACTCCGTAAACTTCCCGAACAAAGCCTCGAAAACGAGATCGGGAACGAGTCTTCAAAATGTTATCCGATGATTTATCGGAAACCCGAAAGAGGTTCGTTAAAAATGGCGAATGTAAACAAAAAACAAAAACGTGGCTTCAGAAACCCGATGTTTGTAATACAGAGGTTATGCAATTAGACACTTTAGACGCGTATATCTCTAAGTTATAAGTGTATCTTCATGCTGGGCGTGTGTATTTAGGACAGGGAATTGACGGTAATATCCAATATAATCCCTTTAATTCCGGCTGTTGGACTAACACATGTGACTTGTGATGTATCGTACTGCCAGAAAACTCTTTTCTACCGGCTGTTGGACTAGCCCATGTCACCGGTAATGCAGTAAAAAGCCAGAAAACGCTTAAAGACTGCGGGACTAACACATGCGACTAATGATGCAGTTCACATCCAGAAAACGTTTTTGCAGTTCACATTGTGAAAACCCTTTGTTGATTTGGGACTATTCCTTTCGACTTTTGATGCAGTTCTCATCCAGAAAACGCTTTTTTGTTCACTTTTAGGCTGTTCTATGCAACTTTTGGTTCAGTGCACATCCACATTTTAGGATGCTGACTCGTGAAGAGAAAGTAATTAAATGTTTTTACTTATTATTTTTGTTAAATTAAAGTAATTAAGATATCGTTTTATTATACATATGAAAATGAGCTAAAAAATGAGCATCATATTAAAATGGATAACAACTATTTTAATGTTTAAGAAAATACACTGAGAACTAAACTTTTCGCATAGATTTAATTGAAAATTATGCATTTTGTTTTGTCAGATAAGGTTCACTTAACTGTCACCATATTGCCGGGTACTGATAATTTCGAAATACTGGACGAGACCACTGTCTGTGTAACTGGAAGAGTGTCTGCGCTTGAAAACAACGAAATGACAACCGGGTCCGCACCAGTTGAAGTGGAAACAGAATACGAGCTCAGTGCATCCGACATGTACGATATGTTAAGAGTGAAAGGATTCGAATATGGACCAACTTTTCAAGGAATTCTCTGTTCAGATTTGAATGGTAAGGGTAAAAATTTAAATGAAAAGTATTAAGACGTGAAAGCGTTCATTGAAGTACCTTTGTTAAACTAGTAATTAAAGCGTTAACTGAAGATCCTTAAACACAGAATGGTTTATTAATGGAATAGTAAGCATCCTTTTTATGCCATCGATGGCTAACAAACGACCAATTACTCTTACCACTCTTTCCAGGCATCCTGGAAGGTTAACCAATACTCAAGTAAAATCATATCTGCATGTATCTGATAACATTCCCACTTGAATCAACGGTAAGAGACAAATGACAATTAGACGCAATGTCGTATATCAATCATCACAGAGACTGTGACTGGACGGGGATTCGAACTCACGACTCATTGAGTGATGGCCATGCGCCTTCCCGACTGAGCTTACCGGACCTGACAAATACACAAAATGAAGTATTAAACTATAGTTTTGATTATGTAGAATTTAGCAAAGCTGCTGCTCTTAATATTTAGAGATTTTGCTTTTGAGGACACATTTTGTCAGCTATATAAAATCATCTAATGAACACTTATTAACAAAAACCGTATCTACATTCGAAATCTGCCATTTAAACAGGGCCCCATGGTCATACTTTATTGTGTGGACTCTGGACACATATTGTACTGTTACACTGGCAGGAAGCGTACTAATATTACATCTCCTTATTGATGATATGGAGGAACTGAGATTTACCTTAAATATAAATAATTCCAGGTGAGAATGGGCGGTTGAGATGGACTGGTGAATGGGTATCGTATCTCGACACGATGTTACAACTGATGATATTGTTCAACCCAAACATCCCCACACGGATAAAGTCGGTTACAATTGACCCAGTCAGTCATACACAGTTTATCAAAAACTATGACAATGGAATCCAAGGTATAGTTTACTTTAACTGCCATGTACCCGGCTGTGACACTGGCTTGATTATGGCAACACATTTGTGTAACTCACATATTCTTAGCAACAAGTTTTCGTCACATATTTTATCTGATCTACTTGTTTGTGTCGTTTGCATGATCTCAGCGACTAGATTTCGTTGCTTGCTGATCTCAGTTATCAATCTGTGTCACGTTAATGATCTCAATTACTTATTTACGCATTTAATTTGATATCAACATCCAGTATGCGGCAAATAGATTTTCCAACTATTATTTCATACATAAAAAGGATACACCAGGCTTATAAATAAGTAACTTTCAAGCAAAGAAAACAGCCGAACGGATTTCCATTTATACAAGCTTAATTTGTATTTTTAATCACACTTAATAATCTTATTGTCATTCCAAAATGTGCTGCCATCTCTCAAGAGTTTTGATTCTCGTCTTTTTCCGATTTGATTTGCATATTTGTATGGTAACGTACACAGGCCCTATCTTACTATGGCTTTTGGATAGCTTTGCTATACATAGTAAATAATGGAAAGGTAGGACGCATCAAAAATACCAAAATTACCGGATCCATGATCCATGGCCGATTTCAGTGAAAAAATCTTCTAAACATATACATCATGTAATAGCAACAGGTAGGTCGTGTTTTGCCTATAAAATTAACATTTTACGTTCCTAAACGATTCCAACATTTGCTCTGGCTAGCGGATACTCCTGTATGATATTGATTAGTTATCAGGTGCCGTTTAAAAGATGGCGGGAAATACATTTTCGATCTTTTCAGACACGATAACGTTCGATGATAGTTGAACATTATAAAGCAATAACTATTTAATTGTTCTCACTAAAGATATATAATTTGACATGTTTTCATGTTTATAATGTAATATTTCTGATATATTCTAACCAAATTTCAATCTTCAAAATGTAAGGTTTAAAGCTTGACTTATCATACAATGACGACATATTCTCTCCGTGTCAGTACCGGATGTGTACAGCCTTCGTAAATGCAGAAACTTAGATTTCGCAGAAAAATGTATATTTCATACTAATTACTGTTTTGAAAGAGTTCAACATTAGTCAGTTGGTGTATTATGATTTTGCCTACGGTTTAATTCAGGTTTTCTCCCTTCACACCTATATATTCTTCAAATCAGATTTGGTCTTTTTAAAGTGTCCTGCATTTCCATTATTTAATTTAGCTATAGTAAGATAGGGCCTGTAGAAACTGAAACGTGTTTATCCACGCGTATCGCAATTAATTATTAATATTCGTGTTTTTCCACTAATGGTACAAGGTGATTTGTATTCGGAAATTGGAGATGATGCTTAAATTAGAGTAAAAATTAAATAAATATGTTTTTGTTTCAATTCATATATGACTTGTATATAAGAAACCTTACTGTAACACAAGACAACGATGTAAAGATTATGTCATTTGAAACACCTATCACATGTATTTGTATATGTATGTAATTTGTATTTGTACCTGATGACAAACTGTATACAGTTTAAGTCAATGAAATTATGTTCTGTTCTGTTCTGTTCTGTTCTTTTCTTTATTGTTGATCATTTCTTTTATAGGAATCGATGTAAAAATAAACAAGAACTGCGACGTATGTACGTCAGGAGGAGTGACGATTCTTGGACTTCATACAGCATCTGTGCAGAGACGCCATGACAAGCGCGAGCCAATCACACAGAAGTACACTTTTCTTCCTCATATTCTTCCAACACATATTGCACCTGCTTCATCATTGGTTGGATATTCTACGGATTGCTCCCTCTACGAGAAGCAAGGAATACCCTTTCCGAATAAATCCGTTACAGGCGAAGCACTTTATGTAAACACAGATGTCACTGAAGATGGTGAATGTGCCAGAGATGAACGACAGACTAACAACCTGTCATTATTGGATAGCACCGCTGGAATGAACAACACAGAATCTTTAATGCATGATGCCGAACAAAACCATGACAAGCTGAAGACGGACTGTTTATTGGACGGTTTAAACACACCTGCAATTTTGAAACCATGTCTCGATTTAGTTGTTGAAAACACTCTCTCTCAGACGTTGAAAGTAATGGAGGTCACAAGGTCGGGCATGCGTGATCACATACTTCCATTATTATCAGATAATCCAACTATAAACATTTCGTACACAGTTGCAGTTACGACACAAGAAGGTCAGGAAAACTGCGATTATCAAACCAGCATATGGTCACCAGAGATTACACCAAGGTCAGCCGAAAAGGTACATCTGGTCGTGGCAAGAAACATACTACACAAACAAGTCAGCAGTTCCACCGGAATCGGACACATCTCTAACTATTTGGAAGATGATGGATTTCTGCTTGTTGAGGAGGTCACTCAAAACTTTCATCTTGCCATGCCATTCGACAATTTGGATGAAGATATTGACCACCCAAGTGACCTTAATGTTAGAAGCAGAGGTCGTTATTGCACTGAGGAAAAGTGGCGGGATTTATTCGCGCAACATGGATTTACAGTTGTTTACGAGAGGTGCGATTTGATGTTATCAACACTATTTTTGTTGGGGAAGCGTTCCTATTGTTTGCTTGACAAGCAGACGATTGTAGATGTGTCAGATCTAGAGTGTAACTGGGTAGAGGAATTGAAACAGAAGACTGAAGAATGTCAGGGTAAACCGAAAGGAGAAAACGTGTGGCTTGTATCAGATGATCGTATCAATGGGATAGTCGGCCTGGTGAACTGTCTGCGGCTAGAACCTGGTGGTGACAGGATCAGGTACGTTATGTGTGATTTCAATAAGAATTTTAAGAAAATGAATGTCATTGTCACCATTTTCGAAATGAATATTATTCAAGTAATTTTTTTCTTAATATATTATAAAAATAAGTTGTTTCAATATCAGAAATACCAGTTTACCAGTGGTCCGTAGATAAGAAGGCATCGCTTGTAATGAACGGAATAAAGTGTTCTACACATTACACATGTTAGATATGTATATATACGTTGCGGTTTGCTATATCCCACATGCCTATGTGCAAAGATAACAACCCTAAGAAATATTTCTTGTCATAAACCTGTCAGTATTGCACTGTTATATCCATGAAACAATAGCATCCTATCCTTTAAAAGTACACCTACATGTATGGTGGAAAGGTGCCTTTCAAATACACTGCCCGCGCCCTGCTTTAATTACTAAAAATATGATGGAAAGGTGCCTTTCCAATACACTACCCGCGCCTGCTTTAATTACTACTGGTATGGTGAAAAAGTGCCTTTCCAATACACTACCCGCGCCGTGCTTTAATTACTACTTGTATGATGGAAAGGTGCCTTTCCAATACACTACCCGCACCCTGCTTTAATTACTACTAGTATGATGGAAAAGTGCCTTTCCAATACACTACCGGCGCCCTGCTTTAATTACTACTGGTATGGTGAAAAAGTGCCTTTCCAATACACTACTCGCGCCCTGCTTTAATTACTACTGGTATGGTGGAAAAGTGCCTTTCCAATACACTACCCGCGCCCTGCTTTATTTACTACTTGTATGATGGAAAGGTGCCTTTCCAATACACTACCTGCGCCCTGCTTTAATTACTACTAGTATGATGGAAAGGTGCCTTTCCAATACACTACCCGCGCCCTGCTTTAATTACTACTAGTATGATGGAAAGGTGCCTTTCCAATACACTACCCGCGCCCTGCTTTAATTACTACTTGTATGATGGAAAGGTGCCTTTCCAATACACTACCCGCGCCCTGCTTTAATTACTACTGGTATGGTGGAAAAGTGCTTTTCCAGTACACTACCTACGACCTGCTTTAATTACTACTGGTATGATGGAAAGGTGCCTTTCTAATACATTACCCGCTCCCTGCTTTAATTACTACTGGTATGGTGGAAAAGTGCCTTTCCAGTACACTACCCGCGCCCTGCTTTAATTACTACTGGTATGATGGAAAGGTGCCTTTCCAATACACTACCCGCGCCCTGCTTTAATTACTACTGGTATGATGGAAAAGTGCCTTTCCAATACACTACCGGCGCCCTGCTTTAATTACTACTTGTATGATGGAAAGGTGCCTTTCCAGTACACTACCCACGCCCTGCTTTAATTACTACTGGTATGGTGGAAAGGTGCCTTTTCAATACACAACCCGCGCCCTGCTTTAATTACTACTTGTATGATGGAAAGGTGCCTTTCCAATACACTACCCACGCCCTGCTTTAATTACTACTTGTATGATGGAAAGGTGCCTGTCCAATACACTACCCGCGCCCTGCTTTAATTACTACTTGTATGATGGAAAGGTGCCTTTCCAATACACTACCCGCGCCCTGCTTTAATTACTACTTGTATGATGGAAAGGTGCCTTTCCAATACACTACCCGCGACCTGCTTTAATTACTACTTGTATGATGGAAAGGTGCCTTTCCAATTCACTACCCGCGCCATGCTTTAATTACTACTGGTATGGTGGAAAAGTGCCTTTCCAGTACACTACCCACGCCCTGCTTTAATTACTACTAGTATGATGGAAAGGTGCCTTTCCAATACACTACCCGCGCCCTGCTTTAATTACTACTGGTATGGTGGAAAAGTGCCTTTCCAATACACTTCCCACGCTCTGCTTTAATTACTACTTGTATGATGGAAAGGTGCCTTTCCAATACACTACCCGCGCCCTGCTTTAATTACTACTTGTATGATGGAATGGTGCCTTTCAAATACACTACCCGCGCCCTGCTTTAATTACTACTTGTATGATGGAAAGGTGCCTTTCCAATACACTACCTGCGCCATGCTTTAATTACTACTTGTATGATGGAAAAGTGCCTTTCCAATACACTACCCGCGCCCTGCTTTAATTACTACTTGTATGATGGAAAGGTGCCTTTCCAATACACTACCCGCACCCTGCTTTAATTACTACTAGTATGATGGAAAGGTGCCTTTCCAATACACTACCGGCGCCCTGCTTTAATTACTACTGGTATGGTGGAAAAGTGCCTTTCCAATACACTACCCGCACCCTGCTTTAGTTACTACTTGTATGATGGAAAGGTGCCTTTCCAATACACTACCTGCGCCCTGCTTTAATTACTACTAGTATGATGGAAAGGTGCCTTTCCAATACACTACCCGCGCCCTGCTTTAATTACTATTAGTATGATGGAAAGGTGCCTTTCCAATACACTACCCGAGCCCTGCTTTAATTACTACTTGTATGATGGAAAGGAGGCTTTCCAATACACTACCCGCGCCCTGCTTTAATTACTACTGGTATGGTGGAAAAGTGCTTTTCCAGTACACTACCTACGACCTGCTTTAATTACTACTGGTATGATGGAAAGGTGCCTTTCCAATACATTACCCGCTCCCTGCTTTAATTACTACTGGTATGGTGGAAAAGTGCTTTTCCAGTACACTACCCGCGCCCTGCTTTAATTACTACTGGTATGATGGAAAGGTGCCTTTCCAATACACTACCCGCGCCCTGCTTTAATTACTACTGGTATGATGGAAAAGTGCCTTTCCAATACACTACCGGCGCCCTGCTTTAATTACTACTTGTATGATGGAAAGGTGCCTTTCCAGTACACTACCCACGCCCTGCTTTAATTACTACTGGTATGGTGGAAAGGTGCCTTTCCAATACACTACCCGTGCCCTGCTTTAATTACTACTTGTATGATGGAAAGGTGCCTTTCCAATACACTACCCACGCTCTGCTTTAATTTCTACTGGTATGCTGGAAAAGTGCCTTTCCAGTACACTACCCGCGCCCTGCTTTAATTACTACTGGTATGATGGAAAGGTGCCTTTCCAATACACTACCTACGGACTGCTTTAATTACTACTTGTATGATGGAAAGGTGCCTTTCCAGTTCACTCCCCGCGCCCTGCTTTAATTACAACTGGTATGGTGGAAAAGTGCCTTTCCAGTACACTATCTGCGCCCTGCTTTAATTACTACTGGTATGATGGAAAGGTGCCTTTCCAATACACTACCCGCGCCCTGCTTTAATTACTACTGGTATGGTGAAAAAGTGCCTTTCCAGTACACTACCCGCGCCGTGCTTTAATTACTACTGGTATGATTGAAATGTGCCTTTCCAATACACTACCCGCGCCCTGCTTTAATTACTACTGGTATGGTGGAAAAGTGCCTTTCCAGTACACTACCCGCGCCCTGCTTTAATTGCTACTGGTATGATGGAAAGGTGCCTTTCCAATACACTACCCGCGGACTGCTTTAATTACTACTTGTATGATGGAAAGGTGCCTTTCCAGTACACTACCCGCGCCCTGCTTTAATTACTACTGGTATGGTGGGAAAGTGCCTTTTCAGTACACTACCCGCGCCCTGCTTTAATTACTACTTGTATGATGGAAAGGTGCCTTTCCAATACACTACCCGCGCCCTGCTTTAATTACTACTGGTATGGTGGAAAGGTGCCTTTCCAATACACTACCCGCACCCTGCTTTAATTGCTACTGGTATGGTGGAAAAGTGCCTTTCCAGTACACTACCCGCGCCCTGCTTTAATTACTACTGGTATGATGGAAAGGTGCCTTTCCAGTACACTACCCGCGCCCTGCTTTAATTACTACTTGTATGATAGAAAGGTGCCTTTCCAATACACTACCCGCGGATTGCTTTAATTACTACTGGTATGGTGGAAAGGTGCCTTTCTAATACACTACCCGCACCCTGCTTTAATTACTACTGGTATGGTGGAAAAGTGCCTTTCCAGTACACTACCCGCGCCCTGCTTTAATTACTACTGGTATGATGGAAAGGTGCCTTTCCAATACACTATCCTCGCCCTGCTTTAATTACTACTTGTATGATGGAAAAGTGCCTTTCCAATACACTACCCACGCCCTGCTTTAATTACTACTGGTATGGTGGAAAGGTGCCTTTCCAATACACTACCCGTGCCCTGCTTTAATTACTACTTGTATGATGGAAAGGTGCCTTTCTAATACACTACCCACGCTCTGCTTTAATTACTACTGGTATGCTGGAAAAGTGCCTTTCCAGTACACTACCCGCGCCCTGCTTTAATTACTACTGGTATGATGGAAAGGTGCCTTTCCAATACACTACCTACGGACTGCTTTAATTACTACTTGTATGATGGAAAGGTGCCTTTCCAGTTCACTCCGCGCGCCCTGCTTTAATTACAACTGGTATGGTGGAAAAGTGCCTTTCCAGTACACTATCTGCGCCCTGCTTTAATTACTACTGGTATGATGGAAAAGTGCCTTTCCAATACACTACCCGCGCCCTGCTTTAATTACTACTGGTATGTTGGAAAAGTGCCTTTCCAGTACACTACCCGCGCCGTGCTTTAATTACTACTGGTATGATTGAAATGTGCCTTTCCAATACACTACCCGCGCCCTGCTTTAATTACTACTGGTATGGTGGAAAAGTGCCTTTCCAGTACACTACCCGCGCCCTGCTTTAATTGCTACTGGTATGATGGAAAGGTGCCTTTCCAATACACTACCCGCGGACTGCTTTAATTACTACTTGTATGATGGAAAGGTGCCTTTCCAGTACACTACCCGTGCCCTGCTTTAATTACTACTGGTATGGTGGAAAAGTGCCTTTCCAGTACACTACCCGCGCCCTGCTTTAATTACTACTTGTATGATGGAAAGGTGCCTTTCCAATACACTACCCGCGCCCTGCTTTAATTACTACTGGTATGGTGGAAAGGTGCCTTTCCAATACACTACCCGCACCCTGCTTTAATTACTACTGGTATGGTGGAAAAGTGCCTTTCCAGTACACTACCCGCGCCCTGCTTTAATTACTACTGGTATGATGGAAAGGTGCCTTTCCAGTACACTACCCGCGCCCTGCTTTAATTACTACTGGTATGATGGAAAGGTGCCTTTCCAATACACTACCCGCGGATTGCTTTAATTACTACTGGTAATGTGGAAAGGTGCCTTTCCAATACACTACCCGCACCCTGCTTTAATTACTACTGGTATGGTGGAAAAGTGCCTTTCCAGTACACTACCCGCGCCCTGCTTTAATTACTACTGGTATGGTGGAAAGGTGCCTTTCCAGTACACTACCCGCGCCCTGCTTTAATTACTACTGGTATGATGGAAAGGTGCCTTTCCAATACACTACCCGCGCCCTGCTTTAATTACTACTGGTATGATGGAAAAGTGCCTTTCCAGTACACTACCTGCGCCCTGCTTTAATTACTACTGGTATGGTGGAAAAGTGCCTTTCCAGTACACTACCCGCGCCCTGCTTTAATTACTACTTGTATGGTGGAAAGGTGCCTTTCCAGTACACTACCCGCGGACTGCTTTAATTACTACTAGTATGATGGAAAGGTGCCTTTCCAATACACTACCCGCGCCCTGCTTTAATTACTACTAGTATGATGGAAAGGTGCCTTTCCAATACACTACCCGCGCCCTGCTTTAATTACTACTTGTATGATGGAAATGTGCCTTTCCAATACACTACCCGCGCCCTGCTTTAATTACTACTGGTATGGTGGAAAGGTACCTTTCCAATACACTACCCGCGCCCTGCTTTAATTACTACTGGTATGGTGGAAAGGTGCCTTTCCAATACACTATCCGCGCCCTGCTTTAATTACTACTAGTATGATGGAAAGGTGCCTTTCCAATACACTACCCGCGCCCTGCTTTAATTACTACTGGTATGGTGGAAAGGTACCTTTCCAATACACTACCTGCGCCCTGCTTTAATTACTACTGGTATGGTGGAAAGGTGCCTTTCCAATACACTACCCGCGCCCTGCTTTAATTACTACTGGTATGGTGGAAAGGTACCTTTCCAATACACTACCCGCGCCCTGCTTTAATTACTACTTGTATGATGGAAAGGTGCCTTTCCAGTACACTACCCGCGCCTTGCTTTAATTACTACTGGTATGGTGGAAAGGTGCCTTTCCAGTACACTACCCGCGCCCTGCTTTAATTACTACTTGTATGATGGAAAGGTTCCTTTCAGCTCATTTTTACAAACATACGGGATTCACAGTCAATATGGAAAAAAAGTCAAAACCATGCAAAATTGAAAATAAAAAAAATCTCTGTATACTTATAGGTTTCTCTATTAAATTAGATCATCTTATTTAATCTCATACTAACATTTCAATAGACACATTGTGTGTCATTGTGTGATTTTCCTGGCCTTACACTTATGTACAGAGGCGTGTCTTCTTGTGCAATCTATATTTTATTGCTGAAGGAGGACCTCAGCAAACATATGACTAGATTCACCGTATTTCCACACGTCACTTGTACCTTTTGTCATATAACCATTTCATACCGAGATGGGTCTTGCCTCAGCGGTTGGTGTCGCGGTAGAACACTTTTGAATTGGGGTTTAGCGCCATTTTCAACACATTTCAGGTTATATATGGCAAATCCAGTTTTACAGGTGGTGGAGGAAGACCTCAGACTGAGTCAGGTTATATATGGCATATCCAGTTTTACAGGTGGTAGAGGAAGACCTCAGACTGAGTAGAACTACCGTCCTTCCGCAAGTAACAGGCGAACTTTTTCACATGAAGTTTTAGGAGCGAGTTGGAATCAAACCTATGACCTTAGCGCTGAGAGGTAAGTGGTCTTGAGACGACGACTTGGTCACGGAGGATCCTCGGACCCTTTTGAGTGAAAAAGTAAAATCCCTTGTGATTCCGCTCTGGGTCATTTTATTGGTGCGTTATTCAAGAACTGTTTTACTGTCTGTTATATAATTGTAGATGCATGTTAAACATGGGAAAAGATCACCTTCAAGATATCCACAGCACCATAGAAACGTTGATGCAGGCAGATATGGTGATGAATGTGTATAAGGACTCTCAGTGGGGATCGTTCCGCTATCTTCCATTGCCGACAGGTGATTTTATAGCGTTTCTTATTGCATTTCAAACGGACACAGTGTTATTGCATTGATGAAATCAAGTTGACTGGGGGTATTACACTTACACTGAATATGTTTTAGTTATTTCAAATGTTGGAGAAGACGATTTAAACTACGTTTGGTTTAACATGCTTGCAACTCATTTCCAATTATCATTTCTAGACTCAGTAATTAACACTAATAACCGCAGACTACTTTATTTTCCAGCCTCCCTGGTGAAGAGCAACTTTGCTTATGTGGATATCCGGACACGTGGAGATCTGTCAAGTATTCAGTGGGTTCAGTCTCCTCTGCAACACATTGTAGCAGAAGGAAACTCCGACATTGTAATATGCAACGTCCATTACACATCGCTGAACTTTCGCGATGTCATGCTAGCAACTGGGAAACTTCCACCGGATGCTATCCCAACAGGACCTGTATACCAGGAAAGCATGATGGGAATGGAGTTCTCGGGATTCGACGAAAGTGGCATAAGAGTGATGGGCATTGTTCCTACCCAGGTAGCGTGTAGTCTGTAGACCGACCAAGCTCTCCCGATTCGGTCTGTTAAATAGCAATGTCGGGAAAGTCACATTTGAGCACGTTAATTGGTCAGTTGCCTCAACTGAAAGTTTGAATGACGTCACAGTTTAGTATGCATTCAATTAGTATGCATTTTTGGACAGGCATAGAATTCCCTTCTTTTTCATTAATTATTTATAGACCCTGATTCGGAAGATACCAAGTTCTGGGATAGGCTAGGTAGTGTGCAGATTGGTATGGACACAAGGTTCTCCCTTCGTCTCTGTAATTGTATCCGAGTTTTTATTTCTGTGCATCAGACGTGTACGATTTGTTTGAAAGGATTCGAATTTGGACCAATTATTTGACAGAATAAAATTACTGTCGGTTTTAAACTTGTTTTCGTTCAACACAGATATGCATTTATCTGCATGTTTCTTCAGTAACCGTTGTTTTAATATGATTTATGTAAAAGATATATAATAGATTACGAGAATTAAAGACTATAAGAGGGCATATCCCCGGAGAACAATTTGTCAATTCAATCAATTACATTAGTTAAAAATCCCATTTATTAACATCTAATACAGTAATTAATGTCTAACCAAAACCAGTAGACCTACATTTACTACACTGATGTCAGTATGTGCATTGCAATTAGCAGCAGTTGCCATAGTCTTACTAATTTGAATCAGACAGCACGTGGATGAATGGACTCTTTATGTGAATAAGAACGCCAAAAGGAGTAGATGGCTTTTTTATTTTCGGTCTCACCTTAATAGTATGGGACACCTTAAATAAATTATTTGGCGTCGGGTCTGCGCCCTTTAATGCTCTATACTATATAAAATTATGTTGCTTCATTGTTTCAGGGTCTAGCTACAGCTGTAGCTGTAAATAAACAGTTTGTTTGGCCAGTACCAGACCACTGGTCACTACAAGAAGCAGCCAGTGTTCCTGTTGTCTATGCAACGGCGTACTATGCCATGGTCGTCAGGGGCAACATTCATCACGGTGACAGTATCCTTATTCACTCAGGAAGCGGCGGGGTTGGTCAGGCGGCCATTTCCATCGCTGTGAACTATAAGTGTGAAATATTTACGACCGTTGGGTCAGACGAGAAGAGGAAACATTTAAAGTCACAATTTCCTGAACTCGATGACGTACACATATTTAATTCCAGAGATACGTCATTTGAACGCGGAGTGATGAATGCAACTCGTGGGAAAGGTATTTGTTGATTTTGATTCGATCATGAACACGTGGTGTATAGTATGTCACTGCGTGAAGTGTGTTTACAGTAATGCGGCGGATTAGCTCACAATTCTGGTCATAAACTGTTTACACAATATTGACAAAGGATGTATAAAAGAAATTAGAAGAAATCCAACGCCAGGTCTTATATGGTAATAACTGGATATAGATATCAGGTTTTATATAATAATAACTGGATATAGGTATCAGGTTTTATATGGTAATAACTGGATATAGATATCAGGTTTTATATGGTAATAACTGGATATAGATATCAGGTTTTATATGATAATACCTGGATATAGAAATCAAGTTTTATATGGTTTGATATAGTAATAACTGGATATATATATCAGGTTTTTTATAGTAATAACTGGATATAGATATCAGGTTTTATATGGTAGTTATAACTGGATAAAGATATCAGGTTTTATAAAGTAATCACTGGATATAGAAATCAAGTTTTATATGGTAATAACTGGTTATAGATATCAGGTTTTATATGGTATTAACTTGATATAGAAATCAGGTTTTATATAGTTATAACTGGATATAGAAATCAGGTTTTATATAGTTATAACTGGATATAGATATCAGGTTTTATATGGTAATCACTGGATATAGAAATCAGGGTTTATATAGTTATAACTTGGTATAGAAACTAGGTTTTATTTAGTAATAACTGGATATAGAAATCAGGTTTTATAACGTAATCACTGGATAATAATAAATAGATATAAAATTGGACAAAATAAATTGGACATTTATAAATGTTTTGGTGAATGTGATCAATTGTAAAAATGTATTCCAAGAAAACCAGTCATAAATATTGCTTATTACTAAATACATGCACCTGTGTCGGGCATATAAGACTACACCTTTAGTAGATACATGCCTACAGTATAATGTGTTGTTGTTAACGTGCCTGATTTTTTAGTTATTCAGACAGTTTTCGAACTGGAAAACATTAAGTGGATGTCTTTCAAACTAATCATATATTTTTGCTGAATATTGATTGTTTTAAAAATAACAACAAACGATAATAATAAATACTGTTTATTTCGGTATAACTCATTCCTTGATTATGTTTTGTTTATTAAGATAATTTGGTCTTGAAATCTTTGGTGCACAGAACTACCCGACATAACTGTAGTATGATTTTCTTTTATTATTTCGTAGGCGTGGACCTGGTGTTAAACTCACTGGCAGATGAAAAGTTACAGGCGAGTCTTAGAGTTCTACGTAAACACGGCAGCTTCCTGGAAATTGGCAAGTTTGACCTGTCTCAAAATGCTCAATTAGGTAGGTCTTACAACCAATGCGTTCTTGATGTAGATGCCATTAATACGTTTCAATAAATGACACCGAAAAAAAAATACGACCACGTTAATTGTTGACATCTCCACTAAACAGAAAAATGTCAGTTTGTAAATAAAAGGACATTGTAAGTGAATGTAAGTATTGGTCGTGATATGTTATACTTGTAAACGTTCTCTTGCGGCTTTTAGAATCGTCTGTCTGCATTTAATGTTGCAACTAAGTGGTGAATCAGTTCATATAGTACACAGTATACAATTACATAATTCCTAATCGCTAGTGCCATATTAAATGATAGGGAAACATACCACATGAAATGGATTTGTTTATATAATAGACGGACCCGATTTGCTCAGTCGGTTACGCGTCTGACTATCAATACAGGGGTCGTGAGTTCGAATCCCCGCTGGCAACAGTCTCCGTTATGATTAATATACGACATTGTGTCTCATTATCATTCATCTCTCACCTCTGATTCAAGTGGGGGATTTACAGTTATTTGTGGAGATGGGGTGTGTTCGAGTACTGATTAATGTTTCAGGATCCCAGGAAACAGTGGTTAATTAACTCATCGTCTGTTAGCCCTCGATGGCATAAAATTGACGCTAAATATGCTAAATATCAAATCATATTCAATTATGTAATAGACGGTGATATATAATCAGTACTCAACATTTCATCTATAGGGTAATCTGTAGAACGGACCCAGGGTCTAAATTCGGACTCAGACTCAAAATTTAACATGTTTGTAAAACCCTCTAAACATACAATTATGGGTAAGAAGTGTGATTATGTAACATTTTCTGTTAAATAATCATTAAAACTGTTTGTTTATGTAAATAAATATGATAATTTGCTTGTTAAATAGATTTTATTTGAATCTGAAATTTTTGACATTTTGAGTTTGAGTCTCAATCTCAGACTCAAAATATTGATGAATTTAGGTCCAGCTCTCCTGATTGGGGTTAAATTACAATGTTTTGAAAACTCATTTGAGCACGTTGATTGGTCAGTTGCTTCAGCTGAAACTTTCAATCGTGAAACACCGGGTATTTCCGTATCTTCCGTATAATACACTATTGCGTAGCGTAAAGACCGAGGTGATCAGATTGTTGAAACTTTGAATGACGTCACCGTTTAGTTATCGTTCAATTGCTATGAATTTTGGGACAGGCATAATTCCCTGCTTTTCACTGTGGCTAAATCAGACCTGATTTGGGAGATATCAGGTTCTGTGATAAACTATCTTTAACTTTGTCTCTTCCAATGGCTGTGCTCAAGTAGATCACGTTAAGTTTAATTGATGTAGACCGCTCCGTTGCGCGTGGCTGTTTTAATAACTTGACATTTACAGTCTGACATTACTTATTGCTGTGTGATTACCAAATGAAATGACGTAACATTTATTTCGTTGTTCTTGAACTTAATAATTATCACAGACATTTCTCCAAGTCTAATTACAGGTTCTCATAATTGTAGATCTAAGGTCTCGAACTAGCGATAAATTATCAGATTTACAGATATGCCATGATAGCTACATGATAGCGACAAACGTCTCTTAACGAATAACTTACACATTTTCTTTAGGAAAAAAAAACACTGTTTAAGAATCTTTCATTATCACTTTCAAGGATTGGTTTATAACCTATTCCTTCTGAAAACTAAACAATGTAGACCAAGATCAGTTTTCACTTCTCGCAAGCTAAGACAAGTACGTGACTGTTTACGTCCATGGCATAATGTTGGATGCGTTGTTCGAGGAAGGTAACCGTAACTGGAAATGTGTTTCCGAATGTCTTCTTGATGGAGTTAATTCTGGAGTCGTCCGACCTCTGAACACCACCAAATTTGGCGCAGGTGATATAGAAGCAGCGTTCAGGTTCATGGCCCAAGGGAAACATATAGGAAAAGTCGTGGTAGAGGTAGTATTTTCCACGTATAATGTTTTATATGAAAAACATTGTTAGTATCCTTCATCTCTGTGAATGGGAAAGACCAATCTAGGCCTGTCGTATTATATTTTGCCTGTGACCGTCATTAAAATACCTTTAACACAATATAATGATTAACTTTGTATTATTGATACATGACTTATGGTAGAAAATCATTATCTAAGATACAGAGATGCTTTGTTTGTACTTTGTGAAGTATTTTTTAACCACTCTGAAAGTCGTATCATGGATACTGATTTGTGTTTTTGAGACACCGTCAGATTTCGATTGGGATCGAACCCTCTATAATTTAAACTTATTTATTTTACTTCGATTGTGAAACAAGTTCTTGCAACTTAGACAAATCACGCTCGAAGTCTTCCTGGGTAGAACCAGTACACTAAGCATATGCGGTAAATTGTCTTGCTTAAGGACACCATACATAGCCTTGGAGGAGGACCGAACCCACGACCCTCCGATCATTGGTTCGGTGCTCTACCACTAGACCACGCGCTCCAATATCTATATATCGAACGCTCTATATTTGGCACGAGCGGCCAAAACACTATCAAAAACACTACCGCTTATGCCTGCTTGTGTTGCTATTTCGCCTCTTTTTTGTAAGTGATTACATATATGTTAAACAATAAAAACGCATGTCAAACGTATATGCAAAGATAATACCACTATTGCTCATTGTATGTAGCAAAAGACGACTTATTGATTGATTGATTGATTGATTGATTGATTGATTGATTGATTGATTGATTGATTGATTGATTGATTGATTAATGATTTATTGATTGAATGTTAAGCATCATTTTATGCCATCGATGGCTGCCAGACCATCAGTTAACCTAACCTCTTTTTCCTGTGACCGTGGAAGGTTAACCCGTACTTGAGTACACCCATCTCTGCAAGTAACTTGTAACTTTCCCACTTGAATCAGAGATAAGAGACGAAGGATAATGAAACACAATCTCGTATCACGGAATCACGGAAATTGTGGCCGGGCAGGGATTCGAGTCTGACAGGCTAGCAACTGACCTCAGCGGCTAATCGAATATTCGATTTAAAATTTGTCCAAACACTTTATGCAGTTTTGTAGATATAATGGTTTTATGCTCATTCTACATAGCATATATGTTTATGTGTTGTGTTCTACTTCTCTTTTCAATCTGTATTTCTTTTATTTGTACATGGAAAATGAGCCTGGAATGGTCGCGTCATAAAGTTTGTTTGTGTTGTTACGACGTATAAAACATTTCATGTTATAAATATTTACTAGTAGTCATTTCAGCATTGTTTAAAAATGTAAAATGCATATTTGCAATTGCAGATCAGGAAGGAAAATGACCCATTAATGCAGATAGCAATTCCCGCAGTACCGAGAAGTGCATGTCACGGTGATAAATGCTACATTATAACGGGCGGATTAGGCGGGTTTGGATTGGAGCTTGCTGATTGGTTAGTTAGAAGACGTGCAAAAAGTCTCATTCTGACACCGAGGTCGGGCATCAAGACGGGGTACCAGGCAAAAAAGATACAATTAATACAAGTAAATTTAGTATTATTATATCGAAAATTTACAAATCATAATGCCACTTTGAACATTGTAAAATCGGAAAATCAAAAAATTATGATAAATGAAATACGAGTAATAGTTTGGACCTTAAACAATATCGGGTGTTCATATCATATTCATTCTTAAAAGAAATTATACTTTGACCTCTTCAGTTGGATTAATTTGTCCTTTTTTTACAAACGATATTGAATAACATTTTTTTATATTGAATAGTATGCTAACTTATTAGTTGTTTTTAACAAATAAAAAATTCAATGAATGTTATGTTTATACAGTTGTTCATACGAGCACTGGGGACTTGACTACTATTAATTTTCAAAAGTGCCATAGTGTGTGATTTTCAAAATAAACCAATTGGAAAAACGCTGGATCATATCAGTCCACGTTTGAAATCACTTTGCCGTTTTCCAATTGAAAACTATCGTGACGGTATATCCGTGAATGGAGTTCGAATCGATAATCGGATATGCTTGTAATCCAAACAGAAAATGCAATTCATTTGATCAACATGTATTTTATACTTAAGTAAATTTAATATTTTTGTGACAGGAACGAGGCGTTAACGTTGTTATATCGCTCCGGGATGTTTCTGATATGGAACAATGCAAACTTCTAGTGACTGAAACAAACGGTATACCTGTCGGTGGCATCTTCCATCTTGCAACAGTAAGTTAGTCTGTCTCCCGAATCAGCTATATAAATAACCCCCAAAACTATAACGTTATTCAAACGTTCTCGGGAGCAATTGACCAATCAACGTGCTTAAATGTGTTGCTTTTTAACGGACCCAATCGGGAGAGGTGGGTCCGTTTTATAGACTAAGCAGTAAGTTAATTGATCTGTCCGGGTGACTATGTATATATATATCAAAATATATATATCATAAAGCATAACAAATAGAATGTATGTTACAAATAAACAGCGTCTAAAACAAGTCTAATCTAAAACATTTATTGACATCGATATAAACAACCATTATGCAAACCGTACACGAAACGTATTTAACAAGCCAAGGTTCATAGTGCATGAAACATTCCAATCGAACGTTTTCCATGAATACACTAACAGAGATTGCTACCTTCAGCGGAGAATATTGTCTTCAATGCAAGTTGTTGGCTTCAACTAAGATTGTTGTCTTCCGCTAAGATTTCTACATTAAGCGACATTATTTCCTTCAGGGGAATGATGTTGTTAACAGCGGATATTGTTACCTTCAGCTGAGATTGTTACCTTCGGCTGAGATTGTTACCTTCGGCTGAGATTGTTACTTTCGGCTGAAATTGTTACTTTTTGCTGTGATTTTTACCGTCGGCTGAGATTGTTACTTTCGGCTGAGATTTTTACCTTCGGCTGATATTGTTACCTTCGTATGAGATTTTTACCTTTGGCTGAAATTGCTACCTTCGGCTGAGATTGTTACCTTCGGCTGAGATTTTTTACCTTCTGCTGAGATTGTTATCTTCAGCTGATATTGCTATAGTTAGCGTCATTATTGCCTTCAGCTAAATGATGTTTCTTTCAGCTGAGCGTGTTACCTTCAGCTGAGGTTGCTATATACAACTGAATTATTGCATTCAGCGGGAGGGTGTTGCCTTTAGCGGAGGTTGTAACCTTCAGCTGTGGTTGTTGCCATTAGCTAATGTTGTTACCTTCCGCCGCTGAGGTTGTAACCTTCAGCCGAGGGTGTTGCCTTTAGCAGAGTTTGTATTCCTCAACTGAGGTTGTTGCCTTAGCGCATGTTGTTACTTTTAGCCGAGATTGTTACCTTTAGCCGAGATTGTTACCTTTAGCCGAGATTGTTACCTTTAGCCGAGGTTGTTACCTTCAGCCGAGGTTGTTACCATTAGCCGAGGTTGTTACCTTCAGCCGAGGTTTTTACCTTTAGCCGAGGTTTTTACCTTCAGCCGAGGTTGTTACCTTCAGCCGAGGTTGTTACCTTCAGCCGAGGTTGTTACCTTCAGCCGAGGTTTTTACCTTTACCCGAGATTGTTACCTTCAGTCGAAGTTGTTACCTTTAGCTGAGGTTGTTACCTTCCGCTGAAGTTGTTGCCTTCAGCTAATGTTGTTAACTTCCGCTAATGTTGTTACCTTCAGCTGAGGCTGTTACCTTCAGCGGAGGTGGTTACCATCAACATATTTTTTTTACAATTAGAAAATGTTATCTCTAGCGAGAGGGGTTACCTTTAGTTTGGGTTGTTAGTTAACTTCAACAGAGATTGTTTTTACCTTTAGAATGCGTTTATATCTCTTGTAGAATTTGTAGAGGTTCACATGTTTTTAGTGTTTTTGTAAAAAGAATAAAAGTTACCCCAAAAATAGTAACTATTCTTGCAAACATGACATATCCTTCACCTATAATATGTTCAATATGATTGTATCGTAATACCCAGCAAAACTTGTCTTACAGTATATTACTAAGAGTTGATTTGTACTATTATGTCGGGTCTAAAAAGCTACCAATATGTATTCAAGATAATAGTGTAAAAATGGGCATTTGTATAAAACACAGTTTGTGTTATAAACTTGAACGGCTTAAAATATATGTGTTTAATTAAGAAAAAAGTGTAACTTTTAAGAAAAGGTTGTCCTCTTCATCGTAGTTTTTTAAAATACATATCTTAATTTTCTCTTAGCACTTTTGACCTACACGTCTCGTTACACAGTTATCCCCTTTACCCCTATTGCAACATTATTCTTACGCTTAAAAACAAGGCCTATGTAATTTGGTTTTGTCATATTTTCAAAATGGTTAATAGAAGTGGTGATTTCTTGCTGCAGATGCGTACAGCAGAAGATGGTATAGAATATACTGCAATAAGACGTCACTGGTGTTAAAAAAGTGACTTTTATAGGATTTCAACATATGCATGTACTTATAAGCATTTGAGGACTTCTTTTTCAAAAAATATCAGGGTGTCCCTGCACCCTCTTTTAAATAAAACCAGCGTGGTCAACCTGCCAGTTATTGTTCATTTTTATGTGGGTTTACAAAAAATTATATGTGGATTTTTTTTACAAGGGAAATCTACACCTTATTTTACATAAAACAAAGAACAAAATTCAACTGTGTAGTGAAACCTATATATTAGTATATTTTGTTTCATCCAGCATGCACCTTTATTTTACATTGGGTTTATTTGTTTAAAATGTTGCTATTCTTTCTTCGCCTTTGTATTTGTATGTTGTTCCTTTTATATTGGATTACTATATGTCATTGTCAGTATTTATTCATATTTTGTTTGTAGCAAACAGTCACAACAATATACGAGATATTGAATATGTTTCAGGTTTTACAAGATAGACAGCTAGAAAATCAGGACACCGAACTTTTCCAACAAGTTTGTGCCCCAAAAGTCTCAGGGACAATCAACCTTGACAAAGTGACAAGGGCAGTTTGCAAGGACAGTTGTGATTGGTTTGTCGTCTTCTCGTCTGTCAGCTGTGGGCGTGGCAATTTTGGCCAATCAAATTATGGTTTTGCTAATTCTGTCATGGAGAGGATATGTGAGCAGAGACAAGAGGACGGTTTGCCAGGTTGTAAGCCAACGATAAGTTGACGTTGACATTTTCAGTTCACTTTTAACCCTTTTTATTGAACTACTCTAATGCAACCATTTGAATTGAATGGAATTTTTTTTGTCATTTACTATTATTTAACAATTTTCATTTCAATAAAGCGCGTGCTGTAATTCGCTAAAAAGAGTTCTACCACCTAGTGTGGAAATGCTTGTATTTTGTGTAGTTCTTTTCTAAAACTTATTGAGAAAAAGTTCTTACAAAATATAGAAAAATCATGCTCGCAGTCTTCTTCCAGGTAAGGAAAAGCAGTACTAGGTAAGCATATGCGGATAAACTGTCTTTTTTAGAACGGATAGGTCTCCCGACGCATAAAGTTGCCCAGAGGAGCTTTAGCCTTTATGCGCCGATTATAAAACCACCTAGAGCTCCCGACGCATAGATTTTTATGGTTATGTTCTTTTCGTTTTTGATGGCGGTTAGGGTCTAGCAAATAACGTGACAGTCAGTATGACTATCATATTTGGTTCGGGAGCTCTACGTGTCAAGATGTCAGCCCCGTTCTATATTTGACTCATAGCGCTCCAGGGAGCTCTATACGTTGATGCTTAACGCAACGCATAGAGCTCCTCGGGATTATGGGGCATATTGACGCATAGAACTCTATGCGGTCCTACATAATACACTGTCGTGACGGACGATCGAACCCACGACCTCACGGTGTTGGGTCCGATGAATAAAACTATATTTCAACGTTGCACTGTTTAACAACCAACCGTGATAACTGCAACGATAATATCTTAATTATCAAATTTCTTCCTGCAGGACTTGCCATACAATGGGGACCTATCGGTGATCTCGGATTATTGTTTAAGTCAGGAGGAGACAACAACAGTGTGATTCGAGGAACTGTCCCGCAGCGAATGACGTCATGCCTGGCAACATTTGACACGTTCCTCAACAAATCACATCCAGTATTGAGCAGCCACGTGCCAGCAGAGCGGCAACATACGCCACACGTAGGATCGGGTGAAGTTGTTGATCCTTTATCGGTTGTTTGTCGTATATTAGGTATTGTTTTAGTTTCACTTTATATATACCTTCAAATCGAACAGACCACATGTATGATAACTGTTTTGGTGTTAAAAAACCCAGTTATCTCTCGGAGTGGAATTTTCCATCCAAGCCCCAATCCTATCACCTTTCCACTGTACTGTTATGTACTGCATTAAGATGTACTGTAATCTGCTCTACTTTGCTTCACTGTACCAAATACAAGTATGTTGTATTTTAATGTATTTTACTAAATTCTCTTACAGTATACCTAAACTCATCGTTCATCCCTGTTCACTCCTGAACTCACAAAACCATTCAGTGTTCTATAGTAGTTATGGTAAATTATTGTGAGGTGTTTAAAGTTAAATTATCAGCGGCCATTCTTATCGCATCTTCCATGTTTCGACTTAAGAGGTTTTTTTGTGTTTTTTCGTTACAACATACCAATATAAGTTTTATATTACCTATCCAGATAGACATATAACTCTATCCAGAGAACAGTTTACCCCATTCAGAGAAGCATTTTACCCAATCCAGAGAGACATTTTACCCCATCCAGAAAGACATGTTACTCATTTCAGAGAGACATGTTACGCAATTCAGAGAGATATGTTACCCCATCCAGAGAAACATGTTACTCCATCCAGAGAGACATGTTACCCCATCCGGATAGACATGTTACATGCACCTCATTCAGAGAGAGAGACATGTTACCCCATTCAGAGAGAGACATGTTACTCCATTCAGAGAGACATGTAATCCCATTCAGATAGACATGTTACCCCATTCAGAGACATGTAATCCTCAATCTTAGTATAGCTTCATCATGCAAATTACCTTCTGTGAGAAATATGATTGATGTAATTTATTCAGTGTTTCTTTTCTTTGATCAATCTCCGAAAAAAGAACAATCGTTTCTTGAACATATACTAGCTCTTAATATGCGAAGAAGAAATAAGTTGGACTTTGTAAAACCCGGTGTGTTTAGAGGCGTGTGTGTTTTGACACATTGTATACTTGATCATCATGTCGAGAAAATATCTGAAATACGTAGAGAGGTGAACATCGAATTTGAAACCTGTTTCTCTGATGCCACACAGTTTGAAAATGACCTAGAAATAGAGATCAAAGTTCCTAGGACGTGTGTAAAACAACAGTATAGAGCAAATGTTTACACAATAGAACCAAAGGAATATTTCAAGTATACATTGCCCATTTCATTTCTTGATTATTTACTCCAAGAGTTAAGATCTTGCTTCCAAACCGAAGACACATCAGCATATTCTATCTGCTCTTTATTACCATCCAACATTACTGAACTTGGCGAAGAAGAGCTGACTAGCCTTTCTCATCAGCTGATGTTCTGGGAAACTGATCTTGAATGCATTTCGTCCCAGGCTTTACAAAAGGAAATTAAAGAATGGAAAAGGTATTGTCAGAAATTCGAAGTTAATCAAATTGACAACCTCAGTGACATGGTATCGCTTTACAACGAAGTGGATGAAGACATTTTTTTCAAATATGAAGACACTTATTCACGTAGGTTGTGTTTTAACGATTATTTCATGCGAAGTAAAGAGATATTTTTCTGGGCTCAGGAGAATAAAGACTTACATGTGCAATACAATGCACGTGAGGAGAGATAAGCTGGGCTGGCTTTGGTGCATTTACATCATTCAATGGATATTGAACTTGATGATATTGTCCAGAGATTATTTAAGAAAAGCAATAGAATGCTTTTCAGTCGAGTGAAGTCTTTTCATCCGAGTGTGTGTGTGCTGAATGAGAATGACCCATCAAATCTAGGCAATAAGAATACAAATATATCTTAACTTGAAGAACACTAACGGTTAAAACTCGTAGACAAGCTATAAGTATGAAAAATGAAATAAAAAAATATAAAAGTTAAAGCAATGGTATTAAAAGTCTAGACCTATGTGTCAGAACAGCTTGGCTTTTCAATACACCGGTTTAATGTGGATAAGAAAAAAAAAGAGAAAAAAAAAGGAGAGAAAAATACTATTTTAGAAGTGGAAACTTCCGCGCGGTTATAACTGGAAACTTTAACAAATGAAACGGCTAACATCCACATCAATACTGTATAAATTCAAACTTGGACCCCCCCCCCACCCCCCCCCTGGGAAAAAATCCTGGATCCGCCCCTGGACATTTTCAATTCAGAGAGACATGTTATCTCATCCAGATAGACATGTTACCCCTTCCAGAAAGACTGTTATCCCATCCAGAGAGACATGTTACCCCTTCCAGAAAGACTGTTATCCCATCCAAATAGACATGTAACCCATTTCAGAAAAGCATGTAACCCCATCAGGAGAGACATGTTACCCCATTCAGAGAGACATGTTACCCCATTCAGAGAGACATGTTACACCATCAAGAGAGACATGTTACCCCATTCAGAGAGACATGTAAAATTCCTAACACTGGATCCCTGCAGTTTCCATAACTTATGTCCAGTTGCCTAATTTTGACTGTATCAATTTCAGGAATCAACGATCCACAAAGTGTTAATGACGATACCAGTCTGGCCGAGTTCGGTATCGATTCACTGATGACAGTTGAAGTAAGGCAGGCACTCGAACGCGACTTTGATATACAGTTGACAACGAGGCAGATTCGAGAGCTTACACTTAAAAGCCTACAGTGTTTATTACGGGTAAACTAAAAAGAAATAGACCAGAGTCTCAATTCATTTATTTGTCATTGATACAATATTTGAATGTATTTTACCCATTATTTCAACAGATACTAAGAATTTATATTTTTGTATATGTATTATAGAGTGTATTTTCATTACATAACTTTGGGTAACGTTATAGTTAATTAGATAACACAAAGTAATAATTTAATAATTACCAAACAATTCATACTAATATTTAAAGTAGTAAACCATCTTTATATTTTTAGATTTGTAGATTTTCATAAATTGTTATTTAATATTCATTTTTTATAGTTAATAATATAAACTAATGCAAAATGGGTATCAATCGAACGACGACAAAGTCTAGATTTTGATTTTGTTATTTATATTTCGATGCAGGTCTTGTGAAATGTTTTATAAAGAAAATGAATAAAAAAAGTTACAAATTGAATACAAAGTAAATATAAGCATATGTTACATAAAGGACAGGTAATAGCCACAAGCCTAAATATTGAACGGACGGCAAACGGTCTGATAACGTCAACGTTACGTAAGAGACGAAGAAGCGATATCAGTTTTCCACGTAAAATGACACAAACACTCAATTAAAAGACGGGTTTATTACATCTGTTTGATTTTATTTTACGCCTGAAGCATCCAGAAGATGGGATATATACCGGGTCAGTTTTGGATGCTATCATAACGGTATTCCATCACTCGGTCAATAAAGGTTTAAAGCTAGAATCTTATATTGTCTCTGGATTGTTTCACGTTAGAAGTTATTTCTATAGCTTATGGTATTTACGAATAACATGTTTTTGAAATGTTAGAAATATGTACACTATGTATGTTTGTTTTTATTCTATGTAAAACTGTATACTTGTTTATGATTTTAGTTTAAGTTGTATGGATGTAAAAACGAGTGATAATTATAACACTATAGAAATGTTCGTGAGTAAAAAATTTTATTATTATATTGAATGTTGCGATACCATAATTATTCAAGTTGAATCATATGTAGTTTTGGTAGTGTAGTTTATTTTTTATTAAGCATAATTCGGGTGAAACTTAAGTTGATATATATGGTTGAAAGAGAGAGAGGGACGTATGATATAACTTTGTATTTGACGTAATATTATTAGGAATATGTTACAACATATGATGTTGTCAAAACATATATGCTAGCATGTCCTTAATGGGACAAAGGTTAAAATCACAAAATAAATATGATCTTCTGTACTTGGTCAGAATGTACTTATTTACATTGAAATATGCCTATCGGAATTATGTGAAATAGACATATGTAGGTAATATATAAATATATATATATACATATAGCGTGTGTATGCCAGTTGATTGAATACGTCTTTTTATGAATGATTGTGAACTTTTGTTTTTCAAGAGAGTGAATATGTATGTACTCTAATATTTTCATATATGAAGCATGTGTATGCCAGTTGATTGAATACGTCTTTTTATGAATGATTGTGAACTATTGTATTTCAAGAGAGTGAATATGTATAATCTCGAATATTTTTATAGATAAAGCATGTGTATGCCAGTTGATTCAATACGTTTTTTTATGAATGATTGTGAACTAGTTTATTTCAAGGGAGTGGTTATGTATGTATTGAAAATCAATCTATACTAATTCCTTCAATTTATGTCTTTAATTGTTTTAAAAATACACCAGTACATTGATGGTAAACATATGTGTGATATAGGGAATTATTGACAGATGAAATATTTGTTGTTTGATAATATATTGATGCATATCATCCTAATTCATTTGAGATAGCAGAGTAATCATTCAATACTAAAAGGTCAATACAATTGTGATTGATTATACATAAAATGTGATTTAGTTCTAATAGTTTTGGTTGAACGTTTGAATACATTCATTTTACCTGCGGAAAAAGCGTATATTATAATTGATAAAAGATATACTACACCTATGTATTTATATAATATTTATAAAATGATTTGGTAAAACGTTTGATTCTTTTTACTAGGTGGAAACTCTGCTATCTTCAGGATTGACTTATCACATATGTATTATACTGTTTTGCTAATGATTTCATATAAATATATATATATATATATATAGATAACGGTATTCCATAACTCGGTCAATAAAGGTTTAAAGCTAAAATCTTATATTGTCTCTGGATTGTTTCAGATTATTCCCCCCAACAAACACAAATAGAGCTTCGTAAAATATGCTTGATTTATTTCCCTGATACAACTGTATGTCATATTTGCTTTTTAAGAACATAGTCCATATAGAAAAACAGCTGGTTTCCCTGACATATAAACGGTAAAATACCATGGCTACGGTAGAATGTATATGTTGGATTGATTGAATATTTAGCGTCATTTTTATGCCTCCGAGTGCTAACAGACGTTCAGTTAACCTAACAACTGTTTCCTGGGATCCTGATAGGTTAACCACACCCCATCTCCGGATTTAACTAATAACTTTCCCGCTTGAATCAGTAATGAGAGACGAATGATGAGACACAACTGCGTTTATCAGTCATCAAGGAGACTGATTCAGGGCGGGGATTCGAACTCACGACCCCTGGATTGATAGTCAGACGCGTAAATGACTGAGTTAATCAGGTACAGCTATTATATAAATATATATTGGAAAGGTATGTAACAAATACTCTCTTGTATCAAGAAAAGTAGAGTTGTCCGACATGTTTGCAGGATTGGCTGAATTAAAACAATATATTAAACATGATTGCTATATTTATTCAAGGACCTATCTATAAGTCTTTGGTTTATTTTAATATTTTGCCTATGGATAGATTTTTTTAATGAAGTTTCCTTATTTAAGAGATTGATGTATCTTCCAACAATATCATAGACCCAAATGCCCACGTTATTGATAGGAAGTCCCTCTTTTACCGATAATTAAGTAGAAAAGTGGTCATAACTCTTGTAATGTGACCGACGTAGTTTGAAATGATAAATTCCTTAAATAAAATTATTGAATATATGTTTCTATATAGTACATTGTAAATAGAATATGCTGATGTGTTTATTATAATTGCTTAAAGTGACTTTATGTTCATTTTTCACTATAAAATTAAGAGAAAAAATACATATAGGTCTAAAGGTTGTGTAAACTTCACCGATCCTAGTCTTTTAGACGGAAGTTTTTCCGACTCGTCTTTCCTGTTGCGTTGTTTTACTGGTAATGGCCCCCGAGATGGCACTGAAGACGCAGATATTGAACCAAATCGAATCTCCCTGTTTGGCTTTCTTGCGTGCTTGATCATAAAAAGTGTGATTTCTGAAAAGATAAATTTGACAGGTGATATGAAATGTTGATTGTAGGTTTGATTTTTTTTATACATTTTCGCTTTACTCCGTTAATCAACAGTATTTTAGTTAAGTACGGCGGTCAGTGGGTCAAACTTATTTTTTGGTTTAAAACAAGTGTACTATTGTGACGAGAAACGCCTTGTACATATATAAATCCATAACATCGGTGTATTTTGTTACGCCGCTATACTTTTCTGTTGGTTGGTAACTTTATATTTACCTTTTATATATGAATAGTCTAAGTATTCCTTATTGTTTATTAAGTTACATTAATAAATGTACAGAAAATGTAGTAAATAAACTGTCAGGTAGACGCTTATTGAATTTGATTAAGGATGGTAATTCAATTGAATCGCATTATCTCGAATTTCATTATGTGGTCGTACAACACTAAGGATGCCCGATTGAAGCCATGTGACTAGGTCATGTGACTTCTGCTATATAACCAGCTGACCGCCTGTATTCTTGTCAGTCTGATGTTACAACTCGACGCAGAAGGAGCTGCAAGAAGACTTTGCATAATTAATTTATTAATTAATTATTATTATTTGGTAATACAGGCTGGGACTTTGGACCGAGGTAACAAGTGAACGAGGGATTCCCAGAAGTGCAGTTTTCAACTCAGAGTTGCAGAACCCTCTGAAACTTGTGAACAGTGCTCCGGGTCGTAGTCTGTTGGGTGCCATTGTTTGCCTCAGACAGTCGTTGGGACAGGCTTGGAACATTGCTGCAGAACTAGTTTTATTTAGTTAAAACAAAGTCCTGAGCAAGTGTTTGAGACGTCAGTCTAATACTTTGGTGCAGCTCGGAGTTTCGAGTTTGGTGTGCTGCAGGACTAGTTTTATTTATTTAAAACAGAGTTCTGGGCATAGTGTTGTGCGGAGTGCTGCAGAACTAGTTTTATTTAGTTAAAACAAAGTCCTGAGCAAGTGTTTGAGACGTAAGTCTGATACTTTGGTGCAGATCCGAGTTTCGAGTTTGGAATGCTGCAGAACTAGTTTATTTATTTAAAACATAGTCCTGGGCATTTGTTGGGAGTGCTGCAGAACTAGTTTTATTTATTTAAAACAGAGTTCTGGGCATAGTGTTGTGCGAAACGTTTGTTTGAAACGTTAGTTCGAAACCTTTATAATTTGGTTTTATGTGTAAAGTTAATTGTACGTGATTATTCTTTTTTAAACACGAATCATTTGTTCAATCATTTGTAATCTAATCATAAAGCAAAGTAGCTTGAGGAAAATTATTTCACTATTTATCTTAAATCAAACGGCAAGTAGCCCAAGGAAAATTCATATATACCATATATATTAGTAGTGGTGTGCACAATCCGCTCGGTGCACGTTACACTATAAACATGAGGTGGTGAATATACTACATAGAGTATTGGGTCAAATGATGTTGGAGAATGTGGCCAAATTGTGATTCGAACTTACCTCGTAATCTGAACCCTTATCATCCCTATCATATGAGCTTTCTCGAATTGAGAAACCACAGTTGTATAGTAAGTTTAATAGTGGCCATTTAACTTAAAAGTATATCCTGATTTAAAAACAATAAAGTATTAACCTAAGAAACTGACAATTTTCGTTATGTGGAACATTCAGATTTTTTTCGAAAAATCCGTTAAACTGTGTCTAACTTAAGTCATGAATAACCGGTTATGGCACTACCAGGTCAATCTGGAAAAAACAAATATTTAAGTAAATTGACATTTTTAAGCCCTTCATGGGAATCAACAGCAATAATTATCAAGCTTAAAAATGAAAATCTTATCACTATATGTCCATCGGTTATTTCATCTCGCTCATCCTTCTGTGCACTGCAATGATCATGTTCGTGGGCTTGGTATACACCACTTGTTCTT
Organism: Panopea generosa; assembly: GCA_029582155.1. Classification (NCBI taxonomy): domain Eukaryota; kingdom Metazoa; phylum Mollusca; class Bivalvia; order Adapedonta; family Hiatellidae; genus Panopea; species Panopea generosa. The sequence goes on from CM055905.1 coordinate 22,742,548, forward strand.
GATGTTTGCATAAACAATCCCCCGTGAATAATACAAATATACTTTAATAACACCAGAAAAAAGGAAGTAAATATTGTGTATAGTAACTGGACAATAATCATTTAAATTAGTAGAATTACAGGCCACTCATCAGGAACATCATGACCTGTGTCCTAATTTTTGATTGAATATTTAGCGTTATTTTATGCCATCGAGTGCTAACAGACAATCAGTTAACCTAACCATAGTTTTTCTGGGATCCTGAAAGGTTGACCAGAACTCAAGCACACCCCATCTCCGCAAGAAACTGATAAATTTAAATCAGCGGTGAGAGACGAATGATAATGACACACAATGTTGTAAATCAATCATCGTGGAAACTATTGCTGGGTGAGAATTCAAATTCACGACCCCTGGAATGATAGTCAGACGCGCTACCGACTGAGCTAATCGGGCCCGGAATTGTGTCCTGGAAAAGAATAGTTTCTCGTAAAAACAGAACAATTGATTTCGGTATCATATTCAAAGATATATAAACTTATTTAACTTACATCGATTGTGAAACAAGGACTTGCAACTCTCGATGCCATCCTAGATAGATCCAACACTGCTTGATGCAGATAAAGTGTCTTGCTCAAGGAAATTACACAAAGCCGTGGTAGAGAATCGAACCCATGACCCCAAGCGTGGGTCAAATGTTCTACCACTGGACCATGCACTCCACTGGAAATTATACTTCAGAATACCGTCAAATTCAGATGAGTAATTTGGGCAATAAAGTCAAATGGTATAATGCCCAGTTTTATTGGTGTGGAAAGACCTCAGATTGAATCGTAGTACAACCATCGTTCTTCTGCAAGTAAATGGCAAGCTCCATTTTTCTATTATTTACTATAGAATAAAGAACGAAAGTCAACAGTGTGGTTACACCTTGTAGATCTACCAAAACAAAATCTCGCAAAGCATTCTAAAAACCTAACAAAACGACAAACAATTGTTTTAACGAAAATTGGACACGTATTCATGCTGTCAAAAAAGCAACGTAAACTAATAAAATGATTTAGTTTAATTTTAAAATCTCAGACTGTTTTCATTTGAAATTTGATGTTATTCTAGCGTATACATTCGAGATGCAACATGTAATACTAAAAGTGATAACCATTTCAATTGCATATTCAGTGTTATTTAATATATTAATTACCAAAATTGAATAAACAATCAACCTTTAAATTCTTTTGATTTTAACCATGATTTAAAGGTCAGTTATATTTAAAAGTGCAAAATCAGACCATTCTTAAAACAATGTTTGTTTGATTGATAAATACGAATCATATTAAACACACGATACCTGTTCGAGGCAAGCCTCGACGACACTAGATAAAAGTCCTGGTATGTTTTCAGACGGGTCCGTTTTTTACCTCATTCTGAACTTGTGTTATTATGATCTGGATTTGTTGTTGTTGTTTTTGTTTTTGTAGTTGTTGTTGTCGGGGGAACAACTAATAACTGCAATAATATATATCCCGAAGAGAGTGTATATTTGAACTTTATATATTATGTACATCAACATACAGAAATCAAATACATATAAAATGAAATATCAATATTTTATACATATATGTTACAACAGAATTCAATAGATGTTGTTAAACAGAATTCAAATACATATTAACATATGTTGTAAAACAGAATCAATTATCAATAAACATTACCACATGATTTTAATAGCTGGGGAATTACTTGCTTATGTGAGAGATTGTTAAAGGTATGAGGTATAGCGACTTAAATTAATTATAATCTAGTTACTAAATGTAATTCTTAATTTCTTATAACATAATGATCATAATTGTTCAGTGAACAATATATTTTTAAACATAGTTTCTTAAGTTAAAATCATTAAATCGAGACAATTTTAACTCAATATTCTAACCAGAAGTTTGAGTTATAGTAATTTAATGGATTGAGATGTCGGTGCTTTAAATACCTGTAGTGGTTTCATAAACTATGAAGAGACATGGAAATAAAGTTTCAAGTCCAATCTCTATCGTGACATGGACAACGTGTACAGAAGCACTAAATGAAAAAGTGACAATAATCAAAAGGGGCCAATGGTAATTATTAATGTAGTTTAACCTTTTTAGCTTATTTCTACTATGGAATACAACAAGTACAACAGAGGATCTGAAGGGGATCAAACCTGTGACCACTTGTTTGGTACACCCAATATCCGTGCAAGTAACTGACAACGTTCCCACTTGAATCAGTGATTTGTTTGGCACACCCAATACGGATCCGTGCAAGTAACTGACAACTTCCCACTTGAATCAGTGATTTGTTTGGCACACCTAATATGGATCCGTGCAAGTAACTGACAACTTTCCCTCTTGAATCAGTGATTTGTGTGGCACGCCCAATATGGATCCGTGCAAGTAACTGACAACTTTCCCACTTGAATCAGTGATTTGTTTGGCCCACCCAATATGGATCCGTGCAAGTAACTGACAACTTTCCCACTTGAATCAGTGATTTGTTTGGTACACCCAATATGGATCCGTGCAAGTAACTGACAACTTTCCCACTTGAATCAGTGATTTGTTTAGCACGCCCAATATGGATCCGTGCAAGTAACTGACAACTTTCCCACTTGAATCAGTGATTTGTTGGGCACACCCAATATGGATTTGTGCAAGTAACTGACAACTTACCCACTTGAATGAGTGATTAAAGATGAACGAACATGAGACACAATGTTGGAATTTGCATATATTTGAATCATCACAGAGACTGTCCAAGCGGGGATTTGAGCTTGCAATCCCTTGACTGTTTGTTACATAACATAACAGTTTCATTCAGTAAAAAAATGTCCACATACACGCAAGTTTATAACCATAAGATTTTGTTCAATGTTTTGAACATACATATTATAACAGAAATTGTTGCTCAGTTATAGTCCTTGAGTTCTCAAACTATACCCATAAATTGTACTGTTATATTTAAGTACATTGTCAGCTTTTTAGCCAGACCGATTAGCTCAGTCGGTAGAGCACGATATATCTAGCTCAGGGTTGAGAGTTTGATACATGAGGCTGGCTAACTTACAGTGCTAACAGTCATTCAGATGGGACTTTAAACTGAGGACCTTTATGATGGTGCTTTACACCGAGCAAAAGAACCAGGTGAAACATATGATTGGGTTTCTATTATATTTATTTGCTGCACAATCCCCCACAAACCTAAAAATACTAAACTGTTCTCTCTTGTGGGTGCATCATCCAAATGGGAAACTGGTGGCGATGTAAATTAAGCTTACATATAAACAAACATTGTCATTTATTTCTTTATCTCATATAAACTTTCTTTAATTTTCAGTGATGAAGTCAGTCAAGTAGTACACCAGGACCAGGCCAATTTATTACAATATGTGTTACCAGAAGCATGGATTGTGACAGTAAATCAGATATTGGGACTATGTTAAGAAAAAGTATTCGAAATATGATGTTTTTTTCAAAAGACTAGGAAATACACACATTTTGAAAGATTAAGAACAATCACTACCAGTTCACCAGTGATCTAAAGTTTGAATGACAATTCAAAGATTAATGTTGGAAGTGGCCCAGTACAGGAATAAAATGTCCAAGTTAATGTAATAAATTACTATAATAATGGATGACGGTGTGACTACTCTAGCCAAGATAAATACCAGAAAAAATTACTTGAATGGACTCGTAGATAAAATTCTGAAGATATTATGTTCAGAAGCAGGTCACTGGTGATCCAACCTTGTTTGACAGTTCATGGTTAAACCACTAGGCCTCTAATATTTCAAACTATTACTCACAAATATTGATGTTCATCAATTACCTGGTATATATGAAATGTAAAAAAACATAAAAGTAATTATATTATAAATTATAAATATTATAATTGTTATTTAGTGCATCATTTACAAATATGAAAGTAATCTCTGCAATAGACTTCATTTATATTTTTATTTTGTGATATTGTTTGTTGTTGTGTTTCTTTGAAGAAAGAATGAAACAATTCTCCGCGTTAGAACATTTTTTGTTATTGAATATGTGTGAAAATGCATCAATTGGGGCCATTTTATGAAAAGGAGAGGTAACATTTAGCACTGTAACTTTGAAACAAGCAATGTGACCTTTATTTTTTTATTTTATTTTCTGACTTGGTTTGTTATAGTACCTCTTTGTAGAAAGAATGAAAGAATTCTCCACATTAGAACTGTTTTTATTATCGAATTATTGTGAAAATGCATCGATTGCGGCCATTTGATTAAAAAGGAAGTAATATCTAGCACTGTAGCTTAGTAACAAGCAAGGCGACATGATTCTTTCATTTTATTTTATGATATTCTCCGCGTTAGAACATTTTTTATTATTGAATTGCTGTGAAAATGCATCGATTGCGGCCATTTCATGAAAAGGGGAGGTATCATTTAGCACTGTAACTTCGTAACAAGCATGGTGACCTGTATTTTTTATTATTATTTTCTGATTTATTTTGTTAAAGTGCCTCTTTGTAGAAAGAATGAAACAATTCTTCACGTTGGAACTTTTTTTATTATTGAATTGGTGTGAAAATGCATCGTTTGCGGCCATTTTATGAAAAGACGAGGTAACTATAGCACTGTAACTTTGTAACAAGCATGGTGACATGTATTTTCTATTTTATTTTCTGATACGGTTTGTAAAGTGTCTCATTTTAGAAAGAATGAAACAATTCTCCGCGTTAGAACTTTTTTTATTTTTGAATTAGTGTAAAATTTCAATATTATCTTTTGTTACATGGATAACAACAATATTTTGTTGAAATATATCACCATAACTTTCACCCATTTGCTGTATTTTCTTTAAAAAAAATGTAAAACGGTGTAGTTTAAAATTAGTCTTAGCAAAAAAAACAACAAAAAAAAAACAAGCATGGTGACCTATATTTTTGTCCAGTGTTTTAAACTTGTCTTATTTCAAAGTACTTGTGTGCAAAATTTAAAAAAATCTTCGCGCTAGAAGTTACCCGAAGAAGTGTCTTTAAATACTTGTGACGATAAACATAATTTGCACTAGGCATTCGGGAATCCCCAATTACCAACTGCGAACTACCTACCGACTTTATACGCATAGTAATAATGCAATGTCTATAATATCGTGTTCAGGGGCGGATCCAATATTTCAGTTTAGAGGGGGCGCGTAGGTGTAGATCCAGGAATTGATTGGGGGGGGGGGGGGGGGGGGCGGCAAATATACTTAAGTGAATGTATATATATTTATAACTTTATTCTTTTAAATAAAGATAAACATAATAACACGTATACCTTGAATATTTTAATAAACATTTTTATTTACAAAAAAAAATGGCAGGCTCGAACATAACACCTCTAGATTGAAAAGCGCACGCCTTACCTATTACGCTGCAGCACCAATTAGAATTAGTCTTAGACACAATCATAGCACATCACTATCTTGTCAGGAGCCGGCCGATGGCATATTGTTTTTTCTGGCTAATTTTTTTTTAATATAACATTGAATGAAAATAGATGAAACATAGATTTCAGTGTTGTATTGATTTTTTGTTTGCCTCAGTTTGTCCACCAGTTTGGTTCTTTTTGTCTCGGTGCTTTTGAAAGTTTGGTCTACGCAGTGTAGATAATTTAATTGTATACATGTTTTAGCAGACTGGTCCATTTAAAATCATTTACACATCTCATGACATGCAAATATACATACATTTTCTTCTGCGTTTGACTTTCTGCAGATGATGATCTACATGTAAAAAAAACGATAAAGATTTAATGACAAGGAACAAAACTTAAAAAACGACCAAACACTGGGCGACAGTAGAATATTCTCAAGTATCATGCTAGAAATATAAGTTTGTACATATTTTAGGTACATCAAATACATGCTTAATTTGTTTAAACACAAATCGTTTAGATGGTTACTTGAGTTTAATGTAAATGTGTAGAAGAAAACCCTATGCTTGCCAAATTTCATGCCCCCCCCCCCCCCCTGAATCCGCCCTTGGTGTTTGTGATACGAATTTTACATGTGAACAGATAAGGAACAAGGTAAGCTGATATTAGATAAAGCTATGTATGCACCATCTAGAAAAGCGATAGCCTAAATAGTTCACATCTTTATTCAGACAAAAATACAATGGACGTTTTGGAAGTTGCGTTCTTAATGGCGATTGCTATAACAAGCGCGGCCAGCAATCGTGAGAAGCGACTAGTTCTTCATTCAGATACGGATATTGCTGGAGAAGTAGTTCGGCTTAGGTCCGAAGTTGCTAGTCTCTCTGCCACATTTGGAATTGAATTATCCAAACAAAATGCCTCTTTTGAAGCAACAATTGCCAAGCTGGTTTCGACGATAAGTAGCATGGATAGTAAACTTCAGAAAGTAGAGGGAGCTCTCAACGCAGTCACAAACAATGGTTAGTGGTTTTTCAATAATTGAATCAAGGACTGATACGGTAGTATATTACATAGACATATTAATGCTAATGCCAACAGACATTTCTATAATTTTATTAACTTATGAACTATTCTCGGTTTCCAGAGTATGTTAGTCCCTCAAAGACGAGTTTGTATTAATATTTTAATGTTTTCATGAAATCAGTGTCATGAAGCTCTGAGTGGCGTATTGTATAAAGTAGAGTCAGTGGTGTGCTTAGACCGTAAGACCAGTGACATACTTAATTAGCTAGTGCCGTGCTTCCGTTATTTTCTAAAACTATCCCATACGATAATAAGTCGAATATCGTAGAAATCCGCTTAATCGAGATATATCTCAGTTCAAGCCATTTTTTTATTTTCTTGCTATGCTCGCGTAATTTCACAGTGCATGTGTTATAGTTTACTATACAGTTACTCAACCATGCCAAGTTATCAGCTTGTTTAAAATCTTTTTAAGGAGGTTAGTTGCCTAATATTTTATGGATAGTTGAAATGAAAATTTGCCTTTAAACACTATTTCCAAAAAAATGACTATTAAAAACCTTTATGTTTTCAATCTTTCAAACATGAAATTGTTTCGGCTGCTTTTGTCACCTTTTTATCAATGATGATGACATTGCAAATTTGAAATATGTATTTAGGTTCAGTAAAAATGAGTTTTCCTTACCGATAACCTATCGCCCATTTATATTTATTTATTTATTTTTATAGTCTACTCTCAGCCAGTCAGAAGCACGAACGTAGTCTCAGTGAGCATTTAGTATAGAACAAAAGTTATTATCTACGTCAGCCATGTGACTTCTCACCGACTTAGATGATGATCTGCTTTCTCATTATTGGAGCAAGTTCATTGGCTGAAGAAATAGGTCAACATTATTATGCTGACGGTGTCATGAAATATGTATTTTATTAAATAGAATGTGCTATTTTGAAAAATCTGAGCGATTTTATTGGCCTAGAAAGTAGGACAACATCTAATGATTAATGGAAGCCCATGTATAAATATTTAGATATGTTTTATCCACTGCACCATTGTAATGGTTATCAAAAGATGTGAACTACGCGTATGCCCTCGATTCAGCATCACATAGGAATAAAACTCCTACTTGATATGTGCTGAAAAACTTCACTGCTTTGAAATGTCATTTTAATAGATAAAACAAAACAAAAAAGCAATAATAACGAATACTATTGAATGTGTTTGGCAGATTTTTAACATATTAAAATGATCGTCTGCTCTGACGTCATATCCGCAATTTTAAGTGATGCGAAAGGTGCTATTATTTATTTAAATGACTGTCAATGACTTATTTTAAACAATTCAATAAATAATACTAACTAGAACACTTTTAAAGACATTTTTACCTATGAATAGAATTGAATCAAACTTCACAGTATTTAAGTTTAATGTATGTTCTTGCAAGATCAGAAATAAAAAAAAACACGTTCCCGTGCAGAATTTTTGTTATTACCCCTCAAAAACATATCCGTCCTTGAAATTTGGCGGGAAAAAAAGTAGAATTTACAAGTAATGCGAAAAAATATTTGAAATTGTTTACATCTAGTATTTAAATAAAACTAATATAAAGATGCTTACATATAATAATAATAATTGTCATGGAAATGGTAAATAAAAGCTTGAATTTAACTTAAGGGTTTTTTAAAAACAAAATCGTTTTAGCAAAGTGTCAATATTTTTTCTATTTTGCAATAAAATATATCGTTTTTTAATATATTATTATAGTATATGGATAAGTTTCGCTTAAAACCTCCCAAATAAATCTAATTCTAATGATAATCAAAATAAAAAAAAACACTTTACTGCGTAGTTGGTGAAAAATAGCTCTTAAAATATACTATCGTTAAATAAAATGCAAAATTAACGTTTTAATACTAAATGAGCATATTTGTATTAATATTAAGATTTCTATTATATTCAGGTGAAATAGTTTGATACAGTTATTTTATACCAGTATACGTATTTCATATAATAAACACAATATAAGAGACCAATTTCAGACGTATCCGTAGCTGAGGGTGCCGTCCGATATAGGGTCATGTGTAGTATAATAGCCTATGTATATTTACACTGACTGGTCTCGACAAAGTTGCTTCCCTTTGTGCGCGGAATTGATGCGCATGGAAAACTCCAGAAATATACCATTATATTCAGGTGAAATCGCTGTATACAATTATTTTATACCAGTATGTATATTTCGTATATTGAACACAATATTACAGACCGATTTCAGGCGTATCCATAACTTTTGCGTCCTGCAGTGTCGTTGTTGTTGTTCTCAGCCATCAATTAGCCGCAATAACTCTGTGATACAAGTCAAGTAATATACTGATAATACCATAATAAATTAATTGCTAGATTAAATCCATGTCTGCCCCCTAATTTTAATGTCGCCCCGACCCTTTTTCATTATTTTTATTTTTATTTTTTTTGTATCCATCAAATTTTTTTAAAAAAATAAAATAAAATCCTCCCCGACCTCCCCCTTTTTTTAGAAAAAATTGGATGATAATCTAGCAACTAATTTATAATGGCTTAACAACTATCTCACAGATATGTTTTATAATATTTGATGCAATGTGAAGTTTTGAGATACATAATAGTAGTAAAAATAATAAAACTCGACAGAGTTGCTTCCCTTCGTGCACGGAATTGGTCCGCTTGAAAAACTATAGAAATCGTAACGAGCAACCTCGATTCTGAGAATGAAGGCGTTCGGGGGCATCTTTACATCACTGATTAACATAGAACTTCTACACGATATTTTACGTATACAAGTATATGGTATTGGGCTCCCTCGTAGTTCTTAAGATCAAAACAGTGAAAATACCGTACAGTATTGTGTTCATTTATAGATCATGGCTCCATATATGTACGCTGGGGAAGAACAACGTGTGGTAGAAATGGTACTCAACTCGTTTATAAAGGTATGTCATGTGGTGCCGGTATTGTGTTGTTTTTTGTTGTTTATTTTTAGTGTGTGTGTGGAAGTTGGTGGGGTTTCTTCTTTTTTTTCCAATATTGTGCCAACATTCAGCATTATTAATGAAATTAGTCTTGAAAATATCAACCATTACATCATTTACGAAAGATAATAACATTCTTTTGGTAAACTCCAGATTATTTGTGCTTTTATGCAAGATAACAACATAATATTTGGTAAACCCCAGAGTATTTGTGCTTTTACGCAAGATAACAACATAATTTTGGTAAACCCCAGATTATTTGTGCTTTTACACAAGATAACAACATAATATTTGGTGAACCCCAGATTCATTGTACTTTTACGTAAGATAACAACATAATTTTGGTAAAAACAGATTAATTGTGCTTTTACACAAGATAACAACATAATTTTGGTAAACCCAGATTATTTGTGATTTTACACAAGATAACAACATAATTTTGGTAAACCCCAGATTAATTGTGCTTTTACACAAGATAACAACATAATTTTGGTAAGCCCCAGATTATTTGTGCTTTAAGCAAAATCTGACTTTTCATGTACATAGCTACTGTATTATTTTAAATTTAAGTTACAATAGACAACATAAGTATGGCATATATACAGGTAGTGTCAAATATCTGGTAAGAGCTGTTAACTTTCCACAGATTTAATTAGGGTCACCACCTAATTAGATATCTACAATGTGTGAACATTTTTTTTTTCAAAATTATATAATTTAAATAAAAAATAAATACCATCCACTTAATATATTTATTCCAAAGACCTGCGAGTTTTTATACGACGTGATGGAAAAAAACACAAAAAATTCAGACGATACTTGTATGTAATACTGTAAAGATACAAATATTTATATTTATTTATTGACGCATTACCATGACGCATTACCATGGCTTTAATGACGCAGTATAGAAACCACCATACATTTATTGACGTATACTCATGACTTAATTGACGCATAACCATAACTATAGAAACAACAATGACCTTATTGACGCATAACCATGACTTTATTGAGGCACTTTATAAACCATCATGACTTTATTGACGCAAAATCATGGCTTTATTGAAGCACTTAGTCTATATAAACCATCATGACTTTATTAACGCATAACCATGACTTTATTGAAGCACTATATAAACCATCATGACTTTATTGACGCAAAACTATGGCTTTTTTTGGCTCACTATAGAAACTACCATAAATTTATTGACGCATTGCCATGGCTTTATTGAAGCACTATATAAACCACCATGGCTTTATTGGCGCACTATAGAAACTACCATGACTTTATTGACGCATTACAATGGCTTTATTGAAGCACTATATAAACCACCATGGCTTTATTGGCGCACTATAGAAACTACCATGACTTTATTGACGCATTACCATGGCTTTATTGACACATTATAGAAACTTCAATGACGTTATTGGCGCATATTCATGGCTTTATTGACGCATAACCATGGCTTTATTGGCGCACTATATAAACCACCATGGCTTTATTGGCGCACTATAGAAACTACCATGGCTTTATTGGCGCATTACCATGGCTTTATTGGCGCACTATAGAAACTACCATGGCTTTATTGGCGCACTATAAATACTACCATGACTTTATCGACGCATTACCATGGCTTTATTGGCGCACTATAGAAACTACCATGGCTTTATTGGCGCACTATAAATACTACCATGACTTTATCGACGCATTACCATGGCTTTATTGAAGCACTTTATAAACCACCATGGCTTTATTGGCGCACAATAGAAAAACTACCATGACTTTATCGACGCATTACAATGGCTTTATTGAAGCACTATAAAAACTACCATGACTTATCGACGCATTACCATGGCTTTATTGAAGCATAACCATGATTTTATTGACGCTTTATAGAAACTACCATGACTAAATTGGCGCATATTCATGGCTTTATTGACGCATAACCATGACTTTATTGACGTTTTATAGAAAACCACCATTACTTTAGTGATGCATAACTTGGATTTATTGACGTACTATAGAAAACCACCATGACTTTTTATGCATAACATGGACTTTATTGACGTACTATAGAAAACAACCATGTCTTTATTGACGCTTACTAGTCGCCAACAGAATTGACAAATTGGGCTTTGTATTATAGCGTGTGTACATATATTCAAGGTTACGCTGCGGGATCGGATTATACGGAAAAGGGAAATGGAGCCAACCGCCTGTGCCTCCCCGATGATCCCACGTGGGCAAAGTATGACGATGCGGATAATGGGTATAGTCATATTCACGGAAGCGAATTCGATGTCAATATGGCTGCGTTTTTTGGAAAAAACACCGCAAGTGAAGACGCGCCGTGCGCAGTGTGCAAAGCTCCGGGTGTGTCGCTGATGATCCCAGCACGGACAAATTGTTATCCAGGGTGGAATCTCGAGTACACCGGTTATCTCATGGCAGGTTACGTCGGTGGTTCTCCCTCCAATTACGTCTGTGTGGATGCAGATACAGAGTTTATAGTCAGGGGATCGGCTAATAACAATGGAAACCTGTTGTATTTGGTGGAAGGAATATGCGGAACACTCGTGTGTCCTCCGTATTTCAACCACAGGGAACTAGCGTGTTCAGTCTGCTCAAAATAAACAAGTTCAGAAATTTTGGTAATGCATGAAGGGTTGTAATAATAAGTAATATCTTTACAAAAATAATTTCTGAACGTGTTGGTATTTGTTGGACAGCTTGATTATTATTTATTATGTTTCTAGTATTTCCAATATGATGCACCCAAACTCCACAAAAAAATGGGGAAAAAACAAAGGAATTGCAAAAACACTACATCAGTAGGCCCTACTGTCGAAATAGTAACACATGAAGATAAGAAATAAATTAAAATCTATAGGATCTAATAAGAGCCTTTTTCCGATTATGCGAACCCAAGAAAGGAAAATAACCGAACTGTATGTGGATTTCAGTCATTTCTTGGCAATAGCAAATAATCTTGTGGGGTTTGTGGTCAACTGAAATTTAGCATTAGCAAACAACATTTTTTCCCAATATTATTCTAGGATATAGTCACCGACCTCTTATTAATATAAGTGAATATATTATAAAATACCTGAATAATATATTAAAAAGATATTTTTTTGTAACTTGGCCAGCGCGCCATGTTAGACTAAAATCATATTCCTCTTAAAATTGCGATACATTTTACGATGTATCAAACGGGTCACGTGACTTCACGTTTGATCCACATGGTGGCCCTTTGTTTCATCATATGCATAATCCGAATAATGAGGTGAATGGCCAATCGGAACATCGCTCGGCCATATTCCGATTGGGTGAATGGCGTCATGTATTCCGCGCAGGTCATTTGTGTTTTATAATTAAAACGTTGTTTCGATTTCACCAGCATAACGATGAAATATCGTTCTTTTTTGCGTATTTGGAAATCCAATAATAATTTTTAATAGATAATTAGACATTTTATATTAATTTTAAATTCTTTTTTAACATTGATAGCTCTCTTTCTCTCTCTTTCTCTCTGTGTGTGTGTGTGTCTCTCTCTCTCTCGTTCACTTTTGGTGATAAATGATAAGCTATTATGTCCGTTAGGATCATTACACTATCACTTTGTCAAAAGGTGCATACCATGACACGACAATATGATAACACTATAGTGATGACACGACAGCACAAATAGGATAAAGCGATGATTGAGCATTGCAATAACAGCACGATGCGCTGACGCGATATAACATCGCATTTTTGATATCATGACATCGCTCGATCATCATTATACTGTCCACCATCTGTCCACCAACAATGTGTCAGAAGGTTTGGTTAGCACAGCTCATAATAGTAGCCTATATTTCCAGACCGTGCTATAACATCCAATTATAATATTTTGTTTTGTCTTAAACTTATTTAGTTTACTGCGATTATGAAACAAGTTTCCACAACTTAAACCAATCCAGCTCGAGGTCCTCCTGAAGAACCAGTACTTACCATATGCTGATAAAGTGTATTGCTCAAGATCACCGCACATAGATGTGACAGAGGATACTAAGCAGGGCCCGATGCTCTACCGCTGGACCACGTGCTCCACTTATCTTTTTTAACATCATGATGCACAATGTGACTTTATGCGCATGTCAGACAGGAGGCAAAGCAACGAAAGCTCGGTGGAGATGACACGATAGCATGATCGTCATGGAGTGATTGCACGACGGTGATGCCACGATAGCCTGATCGTCTTGGAGCGATTGCACGATGGTGATGACACGATAGCATGATCGTCATTGAGCAATTGCACGATGGTGATGGTACGATAGCATGATCGTCATGGAGCGATTGCACGGTGTTGATGGTACGATAGCATGAATGTCATGGAGCGATTGCACGTAGATGATGACACAATAACATGATCGATATGAAGCGATTGCGCGATGGTGACGGTACAATAGCATCGTCATGGAGCGATTGCACGATGGTGATGGTACGATAGCATGATCGTCATGGAGCGATTGCACGGTGTTGATGGTACGATAGCATGAATGTCATGGAGCGATTGCACGGTGTTGATAGTACGATAGCATGAATGTCATGGAGCGATTGCACGTAGATGATGACACAATAACATGATCGATATGAAGCGATTGCGCGATGGTGACGGTACAATAGCATCGTCATGGAGCGATTGCACGATGGTGATGGTACGAAAGCATGAATGTCATGGAGCGATTGCACGTAGATGATGACACAATAACATGATCGATATGAAGCGATTGCACGATGGTGACGGTACAATAGCATCGTCATGGAGCGATTGCACGATGGTGATGGTACGAAAGCATGATCGTCATGGAGCGATTGCACGATGGTGATGACACGATAGCACGATAGTCATGAAGCGATTGCACGATGGTGATTGTATGATATCTTGATTGTCATGGAGCGATTGCACGATGGTGATGGTAAGATAGCTTGATCGTCATGGAGCGATTGCACGATGGTGACGGTACAATAGCATCGTCATGGAGCGATTGCACGATGGTGATGGTACGAAAGCATGATCGTCATGGAGCGATTGCACGATGGTGATGACACGATAGCACGATAGTCATGAAGCGATTGCACGATGGTGATTGTATGATATCTTGATTGTCATGGAGCGATTGCACGATGGTGATGGTACGATAGCTTGATTGTCTTGGATCGATTGCAGGATGATGATGGTACGGTAGCATGATTATCTTGGAGCGATTGCACGATAGTGATGATATGATAACTTGATTGTCTTGGAGCAATTGCATGATAATGATATAGTGATAGGCTGAAAACGAATACCGATATAATAATGCGCCTTGATCACGATGCTGTCATCGCTCCATCACCACCGTATTATCACGTCACGTCTTTGTCATAAAGAATGGCATGTTTTTTTTTCTGTTTTAGTAAGAGTAGTCGACCTTGACCTAATATCTTCAAAACCATTCTCAATCTCTTTTTTTCATGTTAGAAACATAACACACAAATGCAAAGACTTGTATAGAACTTATTTCTCTCTTCTTGACTTCCAGCAATCAAATTCTGATTGTTCGAGGGAGTTTTAGGGGCATATACATCACTGATTAACATAGAAGTTTAGTGAGTTATTTTGCGGGGTTGCACTGGGTTTGACTCTCCCGGGCAAACTTCTTTTATTTCCCTCTGAAATATCGCATGTTTTCACATCAACTTGTCCGAATAAGGCATCGTTGGAGTACGCTTGTAAAAAACGCGGACGAAACCCCACCGGGAATCGATCTGAGGACCTCAGTGTCTTGCAGCAAGCATGCTAATCACTGGGCCACCACCACGACTCCTTAAAGTTATATATATATAGTCTTTGACAAAATGTCAGCCAGACATATTAAAGGAATTCAAAGTTACTGAGCATAAGTTATTATATAAGTAACAATAGTATTGACCTTATTAACATAAAAGTTTTAAGCTTCCCAAAAATGCATACAATAACCATAAATAAAACTACAGTTATTGAGCGGAAACTATTTTCATATTTTGTGAGAGTGACCTTGACCCGATATTTTTCAAACTCCTATGCTCCTCAGTTATCATAATAGGACATTAGACGCAACATTTCATCAAAATGTCGTTAAAGGAAATTAAAGTTATTGAGTAGAAACTAATTATCTATATTAATAACAGTGACATTGGCCTGATACCTAATCAATAGAGATCAGTGCTCTCTAACACTAGAGACATACCCATTAGAAAACAGTGCACTCTTACATTGGAGACATGCCAATTAGAAAACAGTGCACTCTCACATTGGAGACATGCCCGTTACAAAACAGTGCACTCTTACATTAAATATCTCATCATTAACGAGCAGTACAATCTCACATTGGAGACCTACAGCAGTCAGTGCACTCTCACATTGGAGTTCTAATCATTAGGGAGCAGTACAATCTCACATTGGAGACCTACAGCAGTCAGTGCACTCGCACATTGGAGTTCAAATCATTAGCCAGCAGTACAATCTCACATTGGAGACCTACAGCAGTCAGTGCACTCCCACATTGGATATCTAATCATAAGCGAGCAGTACAATCTCACATAGGAGACCTACAGCAGTCAGTACACTCTCGCATTGGAGTTCTAATCATTAGGGAGCAGTACAATCTCACATTGGAGACCTACAGCAGTCAGTGCACTCGCACATTGGAGTTCAAATCATTAGCCAGCAGTACAATCTCACATTGGAGACCTACAGCAGTCAGTGCACTCCTACATTGGATATCTAATCATAAGCGAGCAGTACAATCTCACATAGGAGACCTACAGCAGTCAGTGCACTCTCACATTGGAGTACTTCTAATCATTAGGGAGCAGTACAATCTCACATTGGAGACCTACAGCAGTCAGTGCACTCGCACATTGGAGTTCAAATCATTAGTGAGCAGTACAATCTCACATTGGAGACCTACAGCAGTCAGTGCACTCGCACATTGGAGTTCAAATCATTAGGGAGCAGTACAATCTCACATTGGAGACCTACAGCAGTCAGTGCACTCTCACATTGGAGTTCTAATCATTAGGGAGCAGTACAATCTCACATAGGAGACCTACAGCAGTCAGTGCACTCTCACATTGGAGTTCTTATCATTAGGGAGCAGTACAATCTCACATTGGAGACCTACAGCAGTCAGTGGCACTCGCACATTGGAGTTCAAATCATTAGCCAGCAGTACAATCTCACATTGGAGACCTACAGCAGTCAGTGCACTCCCACATTGGATATCTAATCATAAGCGAGCAGTACAATCTCACATAGGAGACCTACAGCAGTCAGTGCACTCTCACATTGGAGTTCTAATCATTAGGGAGCAGTACAATCTCACATTGGAGACCTACAGCAGTCAGTGCACTCTCACATTGGAGTTAAAATTATTAGCCAGCAGTACAATCTCACATTGGAGACCTACAGCAGTCAGTGCACTCCCACATTGGAGTTCAAATCATTAGCGAGCAGTACAATCTCACATTGGAGACCTACAGCAGTCAGTGCATTCCCACATTGGAGTTCTAATCATAAGCGAGCAGTACAATCTAATATTGGAGACCTACAGCAGTCAGTGCATTCCCACATTGGAGTTCTAATCATAAGCGAGCGGTACAATCTAATATTGGAGACCTACAGCAGTCAGTGCACTCGCACATTGGATATCTAATCATAAGCGAGCAGTACAATCTCACATAGGAGACCTACAGCAGTCAGTGCACTCTCACATTGGAGTTCTAATCATTAGGGAGCAGTACAATCTCACATTGGAGACCTACAGCAGTCAGTGCACTCTCACATTGGAGTTCTAATCATTAGCGAGCAGTACAATCTCACATTGGAGACCTACAGCAGTCAGTGCACTCCCACATTGGATATCTAATCATAAGCGAGCAGTACAATCTCACATAGGAGACCTACAGCAGTCAGTCACTCTCACATTGGAGTTCTAATCATTAGGGAGCAGTACAATCTCACATTGGATACCTACAGCAGTCAGTGCACTCTCACATTGGAGTTCTAATCATTAGGGAGAAGTACAATCTCACATTGGAGACCTACAGCAGTCAGTGCATTCGCACATTGGAGTTCAAATCATTAGCGAGCAGTACAATCTCACATTGCAGAACTACAGCAGTCAGTGTATTCTCACATTGGAGCTCAATCATTAGCGAGCAGTACAATCTCACATTGGAAACCTACAGCACTCAGTCATTCTCACATTGGAGTTCTAATCATTAGCGAGCAGTACAATCTCACATTGGAGACCTACAGCACTCAGTGCACTCTCACATTGGAGTTTTAATCATTAGCGAGCAGTACAATCTCACATTGGAGACCTACAGCAGTCAGTGCACTCCCACATTGGAGTTCTTATCATGACCAAGCACTACAATCTCACATTGCAGACCTACAGCAGTCATTGCATTCTCACATTGGAGCTCAATCATAACGAGCAGTGCAATCTCACATTGGAGACCTACAGCAGTCAGTGCACTCTCACATTGGATATCTTATCGTGAGCGAGCAGTACAATCTCGCATAGGTGACCAACATCAGTCAGTGCACTCTCACATTGGAGTTCTAATCATAAGCGAGTAGTACAATCTCACATAGGAGACCTAAAGCCGTCAGTGCACTCCAACATGGGAGTTCTAAACATAAGCCAGCAGTGCAATCTCACATAGGCGACTTACAGCTGTCAGTGCAGTCACACATTGGAGATCTAATCATTAGCGAGCAGTACAATCTCACTTTGGAGACCTACAGCAGTCAGTGCACTCTCATATTGGAGTTCTAATCATAAGCGAGCAGTACAATCTCACATTGGAGACCTACAGCAGTCAGTGCACTCGCACATTGGAGTTCAAATCATTAGCCAGCAGTACAATCTCACATTGCAGAACTACAGCAGTCAGTGTATTCTCACATTGGAGCTCAATCATTAGCGAGCAGTACAATCTCACATTGGAAACCTACAGCACTCAGTCATTCTCACATTGGAGTTCTAATTATTAGCGAGCAGTACAATCTCACATTGGAGACCTACAGCACTCAGTGCACTCTCACATTGGAGTTTTAATCATTAGCGAGCAGTACAATCTCACATTGGAGACCTACAGCAGTCAGTGCACTCCCACATTGGAGTTCTTATCATGACCAAGCACTACAATCTCACATTGCAGACCTACAGCAGTCAGTGCATTCTCACATTGGAGCTCAATCATAACGAGCAGTGCAATCTCACATTGGAGACCTACAGCAGTCAGTGCACTCTCACATTGGATATCTTATCGTGAGCGAGCTGTACAATCTAGCATAGGAGACCAACATCAGTCAGTGCACTCTCACATTGGAGTTCTAATCATAAGCGAGTAGTACAATCTCAAATAGGAGACCTAAAGCCGTCAGTGCACTCCCACATGGGAGTTCTAAACATAAGCCAGCAGTGCAATCTCACATAGGCGACTTACAGCTGTCAGTGCAGTCACACATTGGAGATCTAATCATTAGCGAGCAGTACAATCTCACTTTGGAGACCTACAGCAGTCAGTGCACTCTCACATTGGAGTTCTAATCATAAGCGAGCAGTACAATCTCACATTGGAGACCTACAACAGTCAGTGCACTCTCACATTGGAGTTCTTATCATTAGCGAGCAGTACAACTCAAATTGGAGAACTACAGCAGTCAGTACAATCTCACATTGGAGACCTACAGCAGTCAGTGCACTCTCACATTGGAGACGTACAGCACTCAGTGCACTCCCACATTGGAGTTCTAATCATTAGCGAGCAGTACAATCTCATATTGGAGATCTACAGCAGTCAGTGCATTCTCACATTGGAGCTCAATCATTAGCGAGCAGTACAATCTCACATTGGAGACCTACAGCAGTCAGTGCACTCCCAAATTGGAGTTCCAATCATTAGCGAGCAGTACAATCTCACATTGGAGACCTACAGCAGTCAGTAAAATATCACATTGGAGATCTACAGCAGTCAGTGCACTCTCACATTGGAGACCTACAGCAGTCAGTGCACTCCCACATTGGAGATCCAATCATTAGCGAGCAGTACAATCTCATATTGGAGACCTACAGCAGTCAGTGCACTCCCACATTGGAGATCCAATCATTAGCGAGCAGTACAATCTCACATTGGAGAACTACAGCAGTCAGTGCACTCTCACACTGAAGTTGTAATCATTAGCGAGCAGTACAATCTCACATTGGAGACCTACAGCAGTCAGTGCACTCCAACATTGGAGTTCTAATCATAAGCGAGCAGTACAATCCCACATTGGAGACTTACAGCAGTCAGTGCATTCCCACATTGGAGTTCTAATCTTTAGCGAGCAGTACAATCTCATATTGGAGACCTTTTGCAGTCAGTCACTCTCACATTGGAGTTCTAATCATTAGCGAGCACTAGAATCTCACATTGGAGACCTACAGCAGTCAGTGCACTCGAAATTGGAGTTCAATTCTTTAGCGAGCAGTACAATCTCACATAGGAGACCTACAGCAGTCAGTGCACTCTCACATTGGAGATCTAATCATAAGCGAGCAGTACAATCTCACATTGGAGACTTACAGCAGTCAGTGCACTCCCACATTGGAGTTCTAATCTTTAGCGAGCAGTACAATCTCATATTGGAGACCTTTTGCAGTCAGTCACTCTCACATTGGAGTTCTAATCATTAGCGAGCACTAGAATCTCACATTGGAGACCTACAGCAGTCAGTGCACTCGAAATTGGAGTTCAATTCTTTAGCGAGCAGTACAATCTCACATAGGAGACCTACAGCAGTCAGTGCACTCTCACATTGGAGATCTAATCATTAGCGAGCAGTACAATATCACATTGGAGACCTACTGCAGTCAGTGCACTCCCACTTTGGAGTTCTAATCATAAGCGAGCAGTACAATCTCACATTGGAGAGCTACAGCAGTCAGTGCACTCCCACATTGGAGATATAATCATTAGAGAGCAGTACAATCTCACTTTGGAGACCTACAGCAGTCAGTGCACTCTCACATTGGAGATCTGATTATTAGCGAGCATTACAATCTTCCATTGGAGACCTACAGCAGTCAGTGCACTCTCACATTGGAGATCTAATCATTAGCAAGAGTACATTCTCACAGTGGAGACCTACAGCAGTCAGTGCACTCTCACATTGAAGTTCTAATCATTAGCGAGCAGTGCAATCTCAAATTGGAGAACTACAGCAGTCAGTCCAATCTCACATTGGAGATCTACAGCAGTCAGTGCACTCTCACATTGGAAATCTCATCATTAGCAGCAGTACAATCTCACATTGGACATCTACAGCAGTCAGTTCAATCTCACATTGGAGACCTACAGCAGTCAGTGCACTCTCACATTGGAGAACTAAAGCAGTCAGTGCACTCCCACATTGGAGTTCTAATCATTAGCGAGCAGTACAATCTCACATTAACGAGCAGTACTCTCTCACATAAGAGACCTACAGCAGTCAGTGCATTGGATATCTAATCATTAGCGAGCAGTACAATCTCACATTGGAGACCTACGGCAGTCAGTGCACTCCCACATTGGTGTTCTTATCATTAGCGAGCAATACAATCTCACATTGCAGACCTACAGCAGTCAGTGCATTCTCACATTGGAGCTCAATCATTAGCGAGCAGTACAATCTCACATTGGAAACCTACAGCACTCAATGCATTCTCACATTGGAGTTCTAATCATTAGCGAGCAGTACAATCTCACATTGCAGACCTACAGCAGTCAGTGCATTCTCACATTGGAGCTCAATCATTAGCGATCAGTACAATCTCACATTGGAAACCTACAGCACTCAGTGCACTCTCACATTGGAGTTCTAATCATTAGCGAGCAGTACAATCTCACATTGGAGACCTACAGCAGTCAGTGCACTCCCACATTGGAGTTCTCATCATTAGCGAGCAGTACAATCTCACATTGCAGACCTACAGCAGTCAGTGCATTCTCACATTGGAGCTCAATCATTAGCGAGCAGTACAATCTCATATTGGAGATCTACAGTCGTCAGTGCACTCCCACATTGGAGTTCTAATCGTTAGCGAGCAGTACAATCTCACATTGGAGACCTACAGCAGTCAGTGCACTCTCACATTGGTGCTTAATCATTAGCGAGCAGTACAATCTCATATTGGAGATCTACAGCAGTCAGTGCACTTCCACATTGGAGTTCTAATCATTAGCGTGCAGTACAATCTCACATTGGAGACCTACAGACGTCAGTGCACTCCCACATTGGAGTTCTTATCATTAGCGATCAGTACAATCTCACATTGCAGAACTACAGCAGTCAGTGTATTCTCACATTGGAGCTCAATCATTAGCGAGCAGTACAATCTCACATTGGAAACCTACAGCACTCAGTCATTCTCACATTGGAGTTCTAATCATTAGCGAGCAGTACAATCTCACATTGGAAACCTACAGCACTCAGTGCACTCTCACATTGGAGTTTTAATCATTAGCGAGCAGTACAATCTCACGTTGGAGACCTACAGCAGTCAGTGCACTCCCACATTGGAGTTCTTATCATGACCAAGCACTACAATCTCACATTGCAGACCTACAGCAGTCAGTGCATTCTCACATTGGAGCTCAATCATAACGAGCAGTGCAATCTCACATTGGAGACCTACAGCAGTCAGTGCACTCCCAAATTGGAGTTCTAATCATTAGCGAGCAGTACAATCTCACATTGGAGACCTACAGCAGTCAGTGCACCCCCACATTGAAGACATGCCGTATTTGGACCAGTTCACTCCCTTAATTCACTGTCACCTGTCAAATGGTTCCAAAAGCTTCCTTGCTAATATAAAATAATTGTCTTTATTTTGCGCTAGAACTGGAATGAAAAGTTATGTGCAAAATTAGTTGTTTTCAGAAACGGAAGAACACTTAAGACAAAATAGAAAGTAATTTCATAATGAAATGTTACTAGGAAGAGTTTCCAGTATGTATAAATAAATGGTTTATATATCACTCCATTATTGATTTGGTCATATGCAAAAACATGTTTAGCATCACAATGAAAGGAAGGGTCTATTTAAACTGTTCGACACAATGGTTAAACCAAATTTACTTGATGCATCTGAAATATGGAGACATGCATATTTAAAATCAATTGTAACTTTACATGATCAATTTTGTAATTTTTTTAAAACTCGAACAAATGTATTTCATTTGTTTGTTAGAGAAGAATGTGGTACAAGTCCAATGTATGTCGATACCCATTGTAATTGTGACATTCTAGTATGATGATTAAAATTGCTTACTTTAAACCAAATTAATCTATTGACTTGGGATGCATTATGTCAAATGCGTCATATTTAGTAGATACCATTGATAACAAGGCTATAGATGTCTGTGGTATTTCAGAACACTGGCTTTCTGAAAAGAATTTACATTTCTTAAACTGTTTAGATACTAAATATAAAAGCCATTCAGTTTCAGACTATAGTCTACAATTAGATAGTAACCGTAAAGTTGGCAAAGGTGGTGTTGCAATTTTATGGCACAGTAAATTAGATAGCAGGGTTTCACCAATCGATGTTAACGATGATAGGATACTTGGCATCGAACTTTTACTTGATTCGTCAAATTGTTATTTTATCTTTCAGGTGTATTTGCCATGTAAAAAATATCGAGTGTCTAAATACAAAGATTATATTGACAAGTTAGAGAATATAATTAGTATGTATAGTACTGTCATTATAATGGGCGACATGAAGTACATGTACATCATCTTCAATGTATTTCAAATGGTAGATTGTTTTATCTATCAAAATTTTTTTTTATAACAGAATTTAATATGTGTTCAGTAAATACTATGGATATTTTTTCAGGGGCATCTAACGGTCAATCAGAATCTTTGATTGATCATATTAATCTTCCAGTGGAGAAAGTCGATTTAGTGATAGAGTGTTCCATACTAGATGATGATTCATTAAATGTGTCTAACCGTAGACCAATTATTTGCACGTTAAAATTACCAATTGTACGAGTTGATTTTAAAAGTTCTTGTAGTATAAATTGGCGTAATGTTCGTAGCGAGAGGTTAGATATGTATCAACAAAGTTTTAATGTTGATGAGAATGTTGATAATTTGGTCCACTATGATACTGCCTCTACGGATAATATTGATACTTTGTACGATGCTATTGTTTCATCAATAAGACAAATAACTGATAAATGTTTTCCTAAATCTAAATTTGAACATTTTTTTAAAACCGTATTGGAATAAAGAGCTTACAGATGCTCACAAATGCATGAAATATAAACGCAGAGTTTGGTTATCTGACGGTAAGCCGAGAGGCGATAGTTTTATAAGGATTATAAATCCGCTAAATGTAAATTTAGGAAACTTCATCGTTTAAAGGTCGAACATTATTTAAATGATCTAAATGCAGAAATTGACCAAGCTGCTGAAATTGATTGTGCATACTTTTGGAAGTTAGTAAATCAAAGAAAACGTCCTTCGAATTCATCTCAAGGTTGCTAAATAAAATTTGATAGAGTTACCTATCGTGATGCTAAAGATAAAGCAGAACAATGGGGGTCTTATTTTAAAGATATATATACTCCAAGTATCTGTCCATTATATTTTGAAACTAATTTTGAATACACGATTCGTGAATATGAAAAAATTAAGTCGTCATTAATAAACATTTCTTATAATGATGTACCAGATGTAAGCACTGTTGAGATTATATCTGCATGTAAACGTGCTAAGCGTAATAAAGCTTGCGGATATGATAATATATATTATGAAAATATCATCTATGGTGGAGGTATACCGTATGCTTTAATTGCAAAATTATTTACCCACATGATTCAATATGGATATACTCCTAATTCAATGAAAAAAGGAATAATCATTACATTGTATAAATGTGGCAATAAAACTAAAGAATTTCTTAACAGTTATCGTGCTATAACACTTTCTTCTGTTTTATTAAAATTATATGAATCGATAATACTTAATCGGATTGAAAATGATGGTATATATTAAAACATTAATCTGCTGCAGGGCGGGTTTCATGGGTTACATTATGACCTCATTTACTTTTAGAGAATGTTATTATTTTACTGCTGAAAATGGCAGTTCTTTAAATATTGCTTTTTCTCGATGTGCGCCGTGCGTTCGATACGTTTGGCACATTTCACTCATAATCATGTTATCTAAGATTTTGCCTTAATAAGTATATAATAAAAATAATTATAGATTTATATCAAGGCCTGTCAAGTTGAGTTCGAGACCAATGTCATTATTCAAATTGATTCGATGTCCTTCAATGAACAAGACAAGGGGTGTACTTAGCCCATTTCTGCATATTGTCTCATGCATACTTTAAAATCTTCAAAGTTAGGCATCTATGCTTTTGGTTTAAATTGTTCATGTCCTACCTCAGCGGATGGTATGGTTCTTTTATCATTATCAAACAACGGTTTAAAGCATATGATAGAGTTATGTTACCAATATGTTATTAACAATCACTATTTTTATAACTCCTCAAAATGTTCAATTATTGTTACAAATGAATCTGCATAAAGGTATAAATCCAGGAATCGTTCATGGTTTCTTGGTTGTGATGTTATTGAAGAAGAAGTTCAGTATAAACATCTTGGTATTTTATTTGATAAATTTAATTATTAAAGTTATAATATAAACGAAGCATGTTCAAAGTTTAGATCTACATTTTTAAGCATAATAAACTGCAATATTTACTCTGGTGGAATACATCCAGCATCCTCTAAAACAATATATACGACAGTTGTACTGCCACAAGCGTTGTATGAGCTTTGGGGACCTATCAACAAAAGCAATATGTAAAACTAGAGCGTTCTCGTAGATTTTGTATAAAGTTTATGCAATCTCTTAATATACAAGAACTGATATAGCATTTAGTTTATTAGGTTGTTTATCAGTAGAAGCAGAAATAGACAAAAGAAAATTAACATTTCTGGGGCAGTTATGTAGATTGCACCAATAATTTCATGCAAACAATTGTTTACATATAGACTGTTTGATTTTCAAAACAATCCGTTGAAAGTAAAAGGTTTTATTAGTGATATATATTCTGTATGTAGAAAGTATGAATAATCATTTTATCTTGAAAAGTATACAAAATCAGGTCAATTTCCATTTATGATTGTGGTATTTGCAACTAGATATTATGTTATTAGGTATATACCAATTCAATGGATTTTTATCTTTCCAAAATAAAAATCGGTTTTTTTATCGACCAACAAAACAACATCACAATATGTCAAAAAAGGAAAACCCTAACACATGACGTCCATAAATCACTTATAATCGCCCAAGGTAAATGGTTAGGACAAATCCGTAGAACAAGTGCTATTATGATACATATACTATGAGTCTATCTCGTCAGCACTGTTTCTTATATTCGCTAGCGCTATGTCTTACATTACACATTTGTTACCTTAAATATCCTAACAGGTTCTTATCTTCACATCTGGGTCACAATTAAGATAATCATAATTCTGGACCTGACTTGTCAACTTAAGGTATTTCTGCGGCTTAAAATCCACTCAGTTCGACAATAACTACTACGTGAGATATAATTGCCAATTACCGAAAATACCACAGCCATGGTATGTTTGATTTAACACAACTGATCTTGAGAAATATTTAATGAATTAATAGTTTGGTCTATTTTGGCTAGCTATTCTTGGTGCTTATCCTCTAATCGATCTGTGATGTTTGTTATAATAGTGTACTTTAAGACAGTCAGCTGACACTAACCAGGGCGTGAAACCCATACGTGTAACATAATGTTCTCTGTTTCAGAAAGTGTTTATATACCATTAATCACTGCCAACTGCCAATTAGAATTGATTTTATTCAGTATTAAATAGTTATAATGGGGAGACTATGTTATTCAATGATTCTCTGGGGTATATGCATGTATTTGTAGTTTTAAATCAATTTTAAAGCATCCTCTGAATAGAAAAGTTCGTTATTTAAAAAAGAATTGTTCCACAGTTATGTGTTTTTGAATGTACATGTATTAAACCCCAGTCTCTGAATTATAACTAGTGACTGGTAACAATGTTAAAACCTGAACTTTTTCTGTATTCGATTTGAATTCCTTTTCGATATAGAAACTGGATTTATAACAAATACATACTTTGTTTTTACTTTTTGGGGTTGTTTTAACACAATTGTGAGATAATTGTTTGTATTGTGTTTTGTAGCTTATTACAATTTTAGGATCAGAAACAGGGTCCTCCGTGGCCTAGTGGTCTAAGGCGCCATCTCAAGATAATTTACCTGTCACCGCTAAGGTCGTAGGTTCGGGTCCCGCTCGCTCCAAAAACTTTATGTGAGAAAGTTTTCAGTTACTTGCAGAAGGACGGTGGTTTCTCTCAGTCTGATATCTGTCTCCACCAGTAAAACTGGATATGCCATATATAACCTGAAATATGTTGAAAATGGCGTTAAACCCCGTTCAAAAATAAAAGGTCCAGAAACACCTTAAGAGTAGAGATACAGTATTGTACACGTGAACTGGACATACTCTGTGGGAAAACATTGTTTGCACGATGGGTCACATAAACGTGTATTTGACTTGGATGGTTGTTATTTCAATTATTAAACTGTCCTATTCGGCTACGGAACTTTTGAAAAATGCTGATTTAGAATCGACCAGCTATAGTGGAAACTGGCAGGGGGTCGGTTGCCAAATATCACCCAGTAACGATCATTACCAAGGAAGTCACTCCGCCCATGTCTACGGCAGGTAAATTGTTGTGTGATTTAATGCTTATATTTTTTTTTTTTGTAATTTTTTATTTCATTGTAACAGTTTAAAAAATAAGATTTGAAATGCAAATTGTGATACAAAATTTCTGATATAACATTTTCATATTTATTAATCAAAAGGAAAACTTTCCAGGTTCCTTAGTTAATTTCTTCACACTGAGTTAATGCTTATATTTTAAGTTGAAGTTGGTTTGGTTGAGTGTTAGTATTGCTCGTGAGGTAACTAAGTTTGTTATATTCTTTCCAATATTGCGAATATAGTTGTTTTTTTAATGAGATTAAACGCCATTTCGAATATATGGAAGGTTACATATAGCATATCCAGTATTATAGGTCGAGGAAGACATCAGAATGAATCTGAGTAGAACCACCATAAGTGGTCATTATACGAAAGCGTCTTAGACCACTCGGTCACGAAGACGCTTTTCAGTTTTTCTAACACAAATTGAAATATTTTATTAATTTGGTTTACAGATTCATGGATTTTAATCCGTATCTATGTCTCATCATAGTTAAAACAATTAGTATATATATATAATATAAACAGTAATAACATTTAACACATAGCCATGTCATTCTATAAAGACTTATAAGAGACTTAGAATACATTTGAAACATGTAAAATGTATTTTTAACCAATTTATCACATTTCTGTTTATATACTTTCATGTTTATAAATAAACTTGCAGAATGAATACTTAACATAAACTGTTAACAATACAAGTTATAACGATTATATAAACAGTACTGTCATACTGTTATATCGTGTGTTGAATGTTGATACTTCGACTCATATTGATAACAAGTTACAGATTCAAATTACTTTAGTTAACCCTTTACTCCATAGATACGCATTTTACCGCACCAATCACAGAAGGCCTTTGAAAACAGTGCAGGAACAGTTCAGATTGCTCGTGAACACTTCCTGCACTGTTTTCCACTCTGTCAGTTAATATAAACATAATTCACCCAATAATTCGAAAACCTTCTATATTAGAAGTGTCCAATGGCGTCTATATTAGAGGTGTCCAAAGGCGTCTATATTAGAGGTGTCCAAAGGCGTCTATATGAAGTAAAGGGTTAAACAAATCACTATATTCATTTACAAAAACTAGCATTGTTAATGATTATCTAACAGAAAATATTACAGGATCACATGTTTAATTCATACTTGTATATTTACAGGGTTTTACAAAAATGTCAGTTTTTGAGTCGAGTCCGATTCTCAGGCTCAAATTATTGATGAATTTAGGTTTAGGTGAATTATTCACGTCAGTGCTTAAAGAAATAAAATTAAAAAAACATTTTTCTAAAAGATTATGATAATTTATCGTAAAACCAAGCCGGCTTTAGGTAAAAATACTTTACCATCGACCACATTTCTGTTTCTTAATTTCACGATAGAAACCTTATATGCACAAAAGAAAAGAAAAGTTTTGTTTTTTAATTGATTTTTTACAAGCTTTTGATTCTTTGTGCAGAATAGGCATACACTTACGAGGTAAAGGAACGCCTCATCGAAAATTCGCGTTATTTTTCGTAACATAGTTTAAATTTGGGGGGAAATGTAAAAAATGTACATGTACTCTGACCGACAAACCAAAACGCGTACGATTTTATTCAGCTCATTGTTAAATTCATGTAACTGCTCATTATTTCCTCGTGCAGCCCAGTGCGTGTCAACCATCGAGTGAATTTTAGACAGGTACATGTGTTATTCGAACAATTATCCAGTTTCTGATAATGCCAAGGCTAAATTTCGAAGAGTTTTGGCCAAGTTGCTTGAATGTAGGCGAACGCAAGAACAAGTCGCTAGACGTTTTAACGTCTCTTGTTGACAATATTGCGTCCCGTTCGCCGTATCTCTCTGACACGGGAACGTTTGTTGATAGGTCACGTTCTGGTAGAACCGCGTGTAACGTCATAATGCAGGATAATTACATACGTCAACGCCATATGCGTGACATATTTCTGACGGCTGAAACCCCGTCACGTTTAGTAGTAAGTCGACATACAGTCAGAAATCGGCTTAGAGAACGGGGAATTAGCTGCAGCAGGACTTACCGCGGTCTAGTTCTTACGCGATGTAACCGTCACCAACGTCTTATTTGGGCCCGCAACCATCGCGGTCAGCGTTGGCAGAACGTAGTGTTTAGTGACGAGTCCCGTTTCAACTTGTCGAACAATTTCGTTCTGCAGCACAACCGTTACGATTGGGGCGGAGTTATGGTCTGGGCAGCAATCAACCATAGGTTTAAGTACCTACTTGTCGTGTGCCAAGGTAATCTCACAGCCAGGCGTTACATCAACCAAATGTTAGGTCCTGTGGTTGCCCCTATGTTCCCGCCAGCGTCAAGACCTGGTCTTCCAGCATGACAACGCGCCACCTCACGTTGCACGTGTCACCAGGAACCTTTTACAGGCCTGCAACATTGACGTCTTGCCTTGGCCGGCGTGTTCACGCCTGGGCCGATTGAACACGCCAGGGTTACCCTGGGTGGCGGTTACGTCTACGTCAACCGCAGCCTCCCAACGTCCAGAACTGACAGCAGCGCTCCGCCAGAGTTGGCCAGAATCCCACGGTATCTGCTACTTAACTGGTGCGGTTCCATGGGGTGACGTCTTGCTGCTGCGGTTGCCAGTACAGGTGACCACACGCTACTGATTGTGTCTGTGAAATGGCTCTGGACAGTCTATTAAAATTCAAAATTTGAAGCTTAATGCGACCATGAAATGCTGTCTAATGAACCATCAATTCTCTTAAATGATGACATTTGCGAATGGAATTGTTCTTTTCTAATTGTGAATCACGTTGACAAAATATTGTACAATGAGTTAGAATGAGGCGTTTCTTTTTTTCGTCAGTGTATGTCAAAAATTAATCATAGTAAATCCGGAGTCAAATTCCTGGACGTCGTTTGCATAGTATTATTAAATCATGTGTATCCATAAAAGTACAACATTCCCAATTCTTCGAAAATATATCATCTGTACTTTTCTTAATGTCCCACAACTATCTTGATGCTTAGTTGCTATCTGAACATAAAATGGAGTCATATTTGCCCATAACGCTGAACATAGTTCGTACTTTCTGAGAATTTTGATATAATATTACCCGCCGATGACACACTAGCCTTAAGGGAAACTCCCGAAGACTTTATAATGAAATGCCGAAATGATGTTTATACCTTTTATCAAAATGAAAATTAAATATTTATTCAAATTGAAGTAAAACGAAAATCATTATCTTTGGAGTAAGAAATATTTCAAAATTGAACTTTACTATTGGAGTAAAACTAATGGAAATCGTAGAAAATACAAGTATCTATGTGTTTACTTTTCAAAGTCGAAGTGTTATCCAAGTAACACAAACAAATAAAGCTTTTTTTTTGCTATATAATTGAATATATAATCTAAATGTGACAATCAATTTTCAGTTAAAACTATTTGATTCATGTTATTTTACCAATTATTATGTATGGTTGTGAAATATGGGGTTTCGGAAATCTCGATTTACTTGAAAAGATCCATTCAAACAGTAAAAGTACTCCTTTGTATATGTTATATACAGAAATAGGTGGTCAACCAATACCAATTACCACAAAACTGCGAGTGGTCAAGTTCTGAAATAGTATAATCACAAACAAAAGCTTAAAGTAATCTTATCTTTCATATTTAATTGTGACACACATTCATGTGTATACCTATATCAAGGACTTATATAGAAGGATAGGAAACTTGCATCTCTCTACTTAATGTTGATAAAATAGCATGCAAAAAAATAATACATATCAAATTAATCATTCAGATTTCACAGGCAATATGTTCTTACATAAATTTAAGCTTTATGTAACCTTAGATGTTTCATAATGTTTTGAATACAAAATATGCTATTGAATGAAACTACTAGTATGTGCAGTTTCAAGTGAAGTACTTTCCTTGATTACACATTTTTAAGTCACAAGTACCTAAACAATTTTAAACACAATTCGCTGGGAATGGTCTCATTTTAAGAGAATTTTATTGTGCAAAGAAAGAGTTTTGATTTGTATTTCTGAGATGAATGGAAGTTAAGATATTTGAAAACGAGATTTCACGAGATTATGCGTGAATACGCGAGCGTTCATAGCATCTCAATGTGTTGCTTTTCCTCCTCTTTATAAGGCCTTGCATATATAAATGGTAAGACAAATCATAAATAGCTTGGACTTGGCTGGTAGTTCCGATATATGGACCAATCAGAAACATATAGCGACAAGACATGTAGACAAATTAGTAAAACAAACGCTGACGGACTCCAATTTTCTTCTCGAAACCGAGTGTTGGTCAAACAGTCATATACCTAACCAGGACTGGAAATACACGTTTTGCATACTTAATGACCTGGCTGACGAGTATCAATGAAACAACTTTAAAAATTAAAAACGTAAACAATTGTTTCCAGAAAACTTCTATAAACATCCAAATACTCTAAAATACTTTAATATAAAATACATTATCACAGTACAAAAAAAAAGTACATTTGTCGAATTACTACACAAATCAATGAACAATCTGATCATCTCGGCCTTTATGCTACGCAATAAACGGAGGATACGGAAATACCCGATGTTTCACGATTAATCAATGAAGTGAATATGCCCACAAAAAATCCATATACCAAATATTTAAACCAATACTCACCTCACGTTCATCAAATTTAAACATTCACGTCAATATACAAACAATAAAGAAAGCCGTACTGACCGATTCCTACATTGAATGCAATATATAAAATTCAATGCACTAATCCTGCTGGTTACTAAACCCGCTGGTTACCCGTTTTGACTATACGCTATAGTAAAACTCCGATGGCTCGAACCCGACGGGACAGTACAAAAGTGTTCGAGTTAAGCCAAGTAGTGTTAAACATCATATTATTTTTGAACATGCCAGTATATACATCGAAGTTAAATTCGGCCGGGACCTGAGCCTAAATTCATCAATAATTTTAGTCTGATAATCGAATCAGACTCAAAATCTTACATTTGATAAAACTCTGTAAATGTGATTCTTTAGCATTTTCTGTTTAATAAACTGATAGTTTCTGCAAATATAAATATATATAGTAAATTACTTGTTTAACAAATGTCAACTGAATCTTAAATATTTGACATTTCTTAATCTCAGACTCAAAGTATTTATGGATTTAGGCCCTGATAAGCTGTTCGAGCATTATGCGGTGTTCGAGTCATCCGTGTTCGAGCAAACGAGGTTCTACTGTATTTAATGATTTATTCAACATTTTCATTACCCCGAAGCTTATCAAATTAACTTAATTTATATGATAATGTCCTTAATCAGAACCCAGAAATGGAATGGTATCTCGCAGGACGTTAACGTGATCGGAGGTCGCTACTACAGGGCGTCTGGTTTTGTGAAACTCCTGAGCAACGTCCACAATTGGAATTACCAGAACGTGGGATTGACAATCGGTTGCCAGGACCATTCGGGTAAAAATAATAACGCAATGAATAATTCCGTTTGTTTTGCTATAGAATGAAGGTAATAAGGAATTATCTTAGCATATCAAATCATATTTCCGAGTACTCTTTAAAGCAATTTCTAGTGATAATTTGTAAAAAAATACGAATTATTTATGAGTCATTCTATATAAAACTCTGTTTTGAGGAAGAGCGTACTGATGGACTGGATTGCTTGTTAATGTACCATTTTGTAATTGATGATAGAACAGTCAACTGTTATTTATTTATGGTGGTACTATTTTTTCCTCTTATAAGGTAAATCCATATATCTTGGCTTTGGATCAACCCCACACGTGCAGCGTGGACAATGGTTTGAAGTAGGTGGTGCCATTCAAATTCCCGCGGGTATGTTTGAACTACAATTATCATAAAAACGGCGTTTACGTGATTTTAATAACAAATAATATATATGACACGATGAAATAGTTTCTAAACACAATTAATAGTTATTTATTCATGTATCATGACAGTAAGTATAATAGTATATAACGTTATATATGATCCCACCCCCACCATCCCACCCACCCACACACCCACCACCATCCGTAAGACACTGTCGTCCTCGGACCACGTACACCAATCACCACTGAGGCCGTGGGTTTGAGCCCGCACGGTCAAAATTTATCTATATTATAAAGGCGACCTGTTACTTCCGGAAATACGGTAGGAAAACCGGTCATGCCATATATAACCCGAAATATGTTGAAACTGGCGTTAACTTCCAAGTGATAAACTAAAAATGTGCCCTCACCGTTTTTCCCATCATCCTGATTTGCACTGTCCTAAAACAACATTCATTCATTATGTTTACGAGCCATTAAGTATGGACTTTCAAACGTTTTAAAATGAGTGTTGACCAAAAGCATCCTTACATACTTACGACTGACCTTAAGGTTGCATTTCTAATTAATTTCTCGGTGTATTTTTAAAGTCTGGAGAGATATGTGTCAATATTTATTATATAACATTAACAGTTTTCTACTGCGGAACATTTGTAACAAAGTCTTGTAGCTAGGGAACGTTTAATATTAACTTAACGTAACCTTATTATAACTGAACACCCGTGTACGATCCTCTATAATCATTTCACAGGCAGTCATAATTGCCGTATTTTCTTCGAGACCGATGCGCCGACGGAGTATCTATTAGACCATGCCACCATGCAAGAGGTTCCTCACGATACAAACTGGAGAACACACGCCAATAGTAGAATAAACCAATATCGCAAGGCAGACATCAACTTAAGGTATCTTTACTTATTGTTAAGTTAAATAATTCATTTTGTCTCGTCTGCCATGCCAACAAAAGATATGTCATATTTTATGATGTTATTTTACTACGTGTGCACTTTGAATTTAATGTATAGTCTATTGCAAATAGCGTATACAATATGTCTACATATAGGACCTGATATCTCCAAATCAGGTATATTAACCCACAATGAAGAAGAAAGCAGGAATTTCTTTGCCTGTCCCACAATTCATAGCAATTGAACGCTTGCTAAACAATTACGTCATTAAAACTTTCCCCGAATCAACTGACCAATTAATGTGTACTTTTTAACCCAATCGGGAGAGCTGGGTCCGTTCTACAGACTAAAATACGATAAGAATTTAATTAACAGTCTAATTCACCTGAAATATACAGCATGGATTTAGTTTATAGATCATTTCAACTGTAGTATACAACATGAATTCAATATACAGTTTATTTCAACTGACGTATACAATAAGAATTTAGTTTATAGATTTCAACTGAAGTTACAACATGAATTATATAGATCATTTCAACTGACGTATACAAGAATTTAGTTTATAGATCATTTCAACTGAAGTATACAACATGAATTATTGATCATTTCAACTGAAGTATACAATATGCATTATATAGACCATTTCAAAAGTATACAACATGAATCTATTGATCATTTCACTGAAGTATACAACATGAATCTATTGATCATTTCAACTGAACTATACAATATGAATCTATGATCATTTCACTGAAGTATACAAACATGAATCTATGATCATTTCAACTGAAGTATACAATATGCATTTAGTCTATAGATCATTTCAACTGAAGTATACAATATGCATTTAGTCTATAGATCATTTCAACTGAAGTATAATATGAATTTAGTTTATAGATCATTTCAACTGAAGTATACAATATGCATTTAGTTTATAGATCATTTCAACTGAAGTATACAACGTGAATCTATTGATCATTTTAACTGAAGTATACAATATGAATATATTGATCATTTCAACTGAAATATACAACATGAATCTATTGATCATTT
This sequence comes from Panopea generosa, assembly GCA_029582155.1. Lineage (NCBI taxonomy): Eukaryota > Metazoa > Mollusca > Bivalvia > Adapedonta > Hiatellidae > Panopea > Panopea generosa. Next base: position 22,777,711 of record CM055905.1, read on the forward strand.
CAACTGAAATATACAACATGAATCTATTGATCTTTTCAACTGAAATATACAACATGAATCTATTGATCATTTCAACTGAAGTATACAATATGAATCTATTGGTCATTTCACTGTAGTATACAATATGAATTTGAAGTATTGGCCACTTCAACTTAAGTATACATTTTAAGATATTTGTATTTCAAATAAAATTTACAAAGTAAATAGTAGCGCAATTAAAATATGGCTTAACTTTAAAATCCATCCAGGAACAGAACAAAGACTGTGTTTCGTAGAGTCAATCTTGGTCTAACTCTCCAAGCAAGTACACGTAATGGTGATTGCATACGTATACGATAGCACGATTGCGATGGCATACGTGTACGATAGCATGATTGTGATGGCATATGTGTACGATAGCACGATGGTGATGCCATACGTGTACGACAGCACGATTGTGATCGCATACGTGTACGATAGCACGATGGTGATGGCATACGTGTACGATAACGCGATTGTGATGGCATACCATACGTGTACGATAGCACGATTGTGATGGCATATATATGTACGATAGCACGATGGTGATGGCATAGTGTACGATAGCACGATGGTGATGGCGTACGTGTACGATAGCACGATGGTGACCATACGTGAACGATAGCAAGATGGTGATGGCATACGTCTACGATAGCACAATTGTAATGGCATACGTATACAATAGCACGATGGTGATGGCATACGTGTACGATAGCACGATGGTGATTGCATACGTGTACGATAACACGATGGTGATGTACGTACGATAGACGATGAGTGTGATGTCATACGTGTACGATAGCATGATGGTGATGGCATACGTGTACGATAGCACGATGGTGATATACGTGTACGAAAGCACGATGGCGTTGATATATGTGTACGATAGCACGATGGTGCTGATATACGTGTACGATAGCACGATGGTGCAGATATACGTGTACGATAACACGATGGTGCAGTTATACGTGAACGATAACACGATGGTGACGGCATACGTATACGATAGCACGACGGTGATGGCATACATGTACGTGGACGATAACACGATGGTGATGCCATACGTGTACGATAGCACGATGGTGATGCCATACGTGTACGATAGCACGATGGCGTTGATATACGTGAACGATAGCACGATGGCGTTGATAAATGTGTACGATAGCACGACGGTGCTGATATACGTGTACGATATCACGATGGAGCTGATATACGTGTACGACAGCACGATGGTGCTGATATACGTGTACGATTGCACGATGGTTCTGATATACGTGTACAATAGCACGATGGTGTTGATATACGTGTACAATAGCACGATGGTGTTGATAAACGTGTACGATAGCACAATGGTGTTGATATACGTGTACGATTGCACGATGGCGATGATATACGTGTACGATAGCACGATGGCGCTGATATACGTGTACGATAGTGCGATGGTGTTGATATACGTGTACGACAGCGCGATGGTGTTGCCATACGTGTACGATAGCGCGTTGGTGTTCCCATACGTTTACGATAGCGCGATGGTGTTGATATATGGTACGATAGCACGATGGTGTGATTTACGTGAACGATAGCACGATGGTGTTGATATACGTGTACGATAGCACGATGGTGTTGATATACGTGTACGACAATGGTGTTGATATACATGAACGATAGCACGATGTGTTGATAACATGAACGATAGCACGATGGTGTTGATATACGTGTACGATAGCACGATGGTGTTGATATACGTGTGCGATAGCACGATGGTGGTGATATACGTGTACGATAGCACGATGGTGTTGATATACGTGAACGATAGCACTATGGTGTGATATACGTGTACGATAGCACGATGGTGTTGATATACGTGTACGATATCACGATGGTGTTGATATACGTGTACGCCACGATGGTGTTGAAATACGTGAACGATAGCAAGATGGTGTTGATATAAGTGTATGATAGCACGACGGTGATGATATACGTGTACGATAGCACGATGGTGTTGATATACGTGAACGATAGCACGATGGTGATTATATACGTGAACGATAGCACAATGGTGTTGATATACGTGTACGATAGCACGATGGTGTTGATATACGTGTACGATAGCACGATGGTGTTGATATTCGTGAACGATAGCACGATGGTGTTGATACATGTGTAGGATAGCACGATGGTGTTGATATACGTGAACGATAGCACGATGGTGTATATATACGTGAACGATAGCACGATGGTGTTGATATACGTGTACGATAGCACAATGGTGTTAATATATATATACGTGTACGATAGCACGATGGCGTTGATATACGTGAACGATAGCACTATGGCGTTGATATACGTGAACGATAGCACGATGGCGCTGATATACGTGAACAATAGCACGATGGCGTTGATATACCTGTACGATAGCTCGATGGCGTTGATATACCTGAACGATAGCACGATGGCGTTGATATACCTGTACGATAGCACGATGGCGCTGATATACCTGAACGATAGCACGATGGCGTTGATATACCTGTACGATAGCACGATGGCGCTGATATACGTGAATGATAGCACGATGGCGCTGATACACGTGAACGATTGCACGATGGTGCTAATATACGTGAACGATAGCACGATGGTGTTGATATACGTGTACGATAGCACGATGGTGTTGATATACGTGAACGATAGCACGATGGTGTTGATATACGTGTACGATAGCACGATGGTGTTGATATACGTGTTCGACGATGGTGTTGATATACGTGAACGATAGCACGATGGTGTTGATATACGTGTACGATAGCACGATGGTGTTGATATACGTGTACGATAGCACGATGGTGTTGATATACGTGTACGATACACGATGGTGTTGATATAGGTGTATGCACGATGGTGTTGAAATACGTGAACGATAGCACGATGGTGTTGATATACATGTGCGATAGCACGATGGTGATGATATACGTGTACGATAGCACGATGGTGTTGATATACGTGTACGACAGCACGATGGTGTTGATATACGTGAACGACAGCACGATGGTGTTGATATACGTGTACGACAGCACGATGGTGTTGAAATACGTGAACGACAGCACGATGGTATTGATATTCGTGTACGACAGCACGATGGTGTTGATATACGTGAACGACAGCACGATGGTGTTGATATACGTAAACGACAGCACGATGGTGTTGATATACTTTTACGATAGCACGATGGTGTTGATATAGGTGTACGATAGCACGATGGTGTTGATATACGTGAACGATAGCACGGTGGTGTTGATATACGTGTACGATAGCACGGTGGTGTTGATATACGTGAACGATAGCACGGTGGTGTTGATATACGTGAACGATAGCACGATGGTGTTGATATACGTGAACGATAGCACGATGGTGTTGATATACGTGTACGATAGCACGATGGTGTTAATATACGTGTACGCACGATGGTGTTGAAATACCTGAACGATAGCACGATGGTGTTGATATACGTGTACGATAGCACGATGGTGTTGATATACGTGTACGATAGCACGATTGTATTGATATACGTGTACGATAGTACGATGGTATTGATATACGTGTACGATTGCACAATGGTGTTGATATACGTGTACGATAGCACGATGGTGCTGATATACGTGTACGATAGCACGATGGTGCTGATGTACGTGTACGATTGCACGATGATGTTGATATACTTGTACGATAGCACGATGGTGTTGATATACGTGTGCGATTGCACAATGGTTTTGATATACATGTACGATAGCACGATGATGTTGATATACTTGTACGATTGCACGATGGCGTTGATATACGTGTACGATAGTACGACGGTGTTGATATACGGTACGATAGCACGATGGTGTTGATATACGTGTACGATAGCACGATGGTGTTGATATACGTGAAGGATAGTACGATGACGTTGATATACGAGTACGATAGCACGATGATGTTGATATACGTGTACGATAGCACGATGGTGTTGATATACTATGCGATTGCACGATAGTTTTGATATACATGTACGATAGCACGATGATGTTGATATACGTGTACGATTGCACGATGGCGTTGATATACGTGTACGATATATTACGATGGTGTTGATATACGTGTACGATAGCACGATGGTGTTGATATACGTGTACGATTGCACGATGGTGTTGATATACGTGAAGGATAGTACGATGGTATTGATATACGTGTACGATAGCACGATGGTATTGATATACGTGTACGATAGCACGATGGTGTTGATATACGTGAAGGATAGTACGATGACGTTGATATACGAGTACGATAGCACGATGATGTTGATATACGTGTACGATAGCACGATGGTGTTGATATACGTGAACGATAGCACGGTGGTGTTGATATACGTGAACGATAGCACGATGGTGTTGATATACGTGAACGATAGCACGATGGTGTTGATATACGTGTACGATAGCACGATGGTGTTAATATACGTGTACGCACGATGGTGTTGAAATACCTGAACGATAGCACGATGGTGTTGATATACGTGTACGATAGCACGATGGTGTTGATATACGTGTACGATAGCACGATTGTATTGATATACGTGTACGATAGTACGATGGTATTGATATACGTGTACGATTGCACAATGGTGTTGATATACGTGTACGATAGCACGATGGTGCTGATATACGTGTACGATAGCACGATGGTGGTGCTGTACGTGTACGATTGCACGATGATGTTGATATACTTGTACGATAGCACGATGGTGTTGATATACGTGTGCGATTGCACAATGGTTTTGATATACATGTACGATAGCACGATGATGTTGATATACTTGTACGATTGCACGATGGCGTTGATATACGTGTACGATAGTACGACGGTGTTGATATACGGTACGATAGCACGATGGTGTTGATATACGTGTACGATAGCACGATGGTGTTGATATACGTGAAGGATAGTACGATGACGTTGATATACGAGTACGATAGCACGATGATGTTGATATACGTGTACGATAGCACGATGGTGTTGATATACTATGCGATTGCACGATAGTTTTGATATACATGTACGATAGCACGATGATGTTGATATACGTGTACGATTGCACGATGGCGTTGATATACGTGTACGATATTACGATGGTGTTGATATACGTGTACGATAGCACGATGGTGTTGATATACGTGTACGATTGCACGATGGTGTTGATATACGTGAAGGATAGTACGATGGTATTGATATACGTGTACGATAGCACGATGGTATTGATATACGTGTACGATAGCACGATGGTGTTGATATACGTGAAGGATAGTACGATGACGTTGATATACGAGTACGATAGCACGATGATGTTGATATACGTGTACGATAGCACGATGGTGTTGGTGTAAGTCCATCGTTTGTTGTTTATTCTATAGTAAAGTTTGAAGGCTTGTCATTCATAGAGAGACCAAAATAAAGAAGTGAAACTTACAATTTACTGTTTGTCGTCCTCTACACTACCAAAATATGATGAAAAAGTAGGGGTCACATGTCATATAAAAGATCTTTTTCAGCTCAGTGTGTACACTGTTGTCCAAGTGAAAGTAGACTTCTGAATTTCATACCCCTATTTCCAAGCATCATTTTTGTTCTAAATTCACAATTCAAACATGACAATGCTGTCAACATGTTCAAAATACATCAATAATGCCATTTAAATAATAAATGAGCATTGAAATAAGGAAAATGCATTTTAAAGAAGAAACAACAAACAATGATTATTTGTTACCACCATTATGCGACTACCCCACGAAAGCACTTCCTTTTTTTCAATGGTGGTACTATGCCTGATAGTACGATGGGACATTAATGCATGCGCAGTATTATACCGTACCATAGGACGGCCACCATCCCCCTCACAGTGCCGAGCCAACGCGTGCACCTGTTGACAAAACGGAGCAGCATTCATAAAAAATATACCGCTGGCATAGATCAGTATGTGGCATAAGTGTGTCTGTAATGGCTGTGGTTAAGCGCTAATTTGTGGTTCCATATTTGTGTGATAACTATTATAAAACATATATTTTGATTTACAGTCTGGTCGGTTCTGGAGTAGACACGGCTGCCCTTTCCGTTGAGGTAAATAAGCCTTTTCTTTTGCCGTTTATCAGCTTAGTGTTATTGTCTATTAACAGAACTGTATATCCTGTCCTTAGAATACTTATAATAAATAAATAAATAATTATTGAGAATGTCAACATGTGATACTATCATCACTAATGAACGGAAACGTTTATACAGCCCGTGACCTCCTCTTGCCGCCCTGATCAGTATCTTTAACATTTCGAAAAATGAAGAAATCGCAGGAGCAATAGTTAGTAACTGGTCGTCTATTAGCCCTCGATGGAATAAAAATGACGCTTGATATTCAATTAATCATTCTGAGGTCTTCCCCACCAATAAAACTGAATATGCCAGATATAACCTGAAATGTGTTGAAAATGGCGTTAAACCCCATTAAAAACAGCTTAAGGACGTTTTTGTCGACACTGAAAGACAATTTTCCGTTGTGAAAATAGGTTTGAAGAAAAGAGTGTTTATTTTCATAGTTTCACTGTTGTAATATTTGTATGGTCTATAAACACGCAAGTGCTGATTTATGCCGAATAATAGTATCTGTTGTTGCATAAGGGACTTTTTTTTTGCAATATTATGTTTAAATAACACGTTTGTGTTATTGTTTACCACTGAACCGGACCTGCAATTTGCAAGGGTTAAGCCCTTTGCTCTCATAAAATATTCACCCATTTGCAAACAATAACGAACAATTAATAAACATTTCGAATATTTTTTATGAATCGGCTTTGCTTATAAACGAAGCTTGTATGTACCAATTTTTTGTAAGGTATGCGATTGCATTTATGTATTGAAACTCATTTAGACTGACATTTTTTGAGTTCCCCATGTATAATTGTTTATCTGACAGTAAGAAAATAATCGAAACAAATCACTGTGCGCCGACAATCGATTGCTAACAAACACAACTTCAACTCAAACCTACTAAATATTGATAATCTGAGATAATCTGAACGCTACTAGAACTTGCACATATACACGAAATCCGCGGAATAAACGATATACACAGCATAATGGCATTGTAGTTTCCGGCAGACCTCTTGTTTTATAAAGCAATATAAATATAAAAATTACGTTTCTTTTTTTTTCGAGAGTTTAATATGTTAATTTCTAATGGGGCTTATCGCCTTTGTCAACAAATTCCAGGTTATACATGTAAATGTCATGTCCAGTTTTGATGGTGGAGGGAGACCTCAGACTGATTCTGTATAGAACCATCGTCCTTCTACAAGTAACTGGCAAACTTTCTCACATACAGTATTTGGAGCGTATTTACGAGAACTAGTCTTGCGATGATACCTTTATTTACTTTTACGCCTAACGATGTCACGACGAGAAGAACGAAGTTGAGAACATCCGTATACCTGGGTAAGGTTTATAACTAGCGTCTTGTGCTTATGACCGATCCAAGGCGATGAACTCTTTCAAGTTACCCTATGAATGTCACGGTATCGTTAGTCTATCCCAGAACCTGATATCTCCCCCCGAATCAGGTATACTAACCACCAATGAAACAGCAGGAAATTCTATGCCTGTCCCACAATTCATAGTAATTGAAAGCTTATTGAACTGTGATGTCATTCAAACTTCCAGTTGAAGCAAAGGAGCAATTGCGGCTTTCCCAACATTGTTATTTACCGGACCCGGTCGGGAGAGCTGGATCTATACTATAGACTAATATATTGTGTTACAATTAGTCTATATTTTAGACTAATATATTGTGTTACAATTAGTCTATATTTTAGACTAATATATTGTGTTACAATTAGTCTATACTATAGACTAATATATGTGTTACAATTAGTCTATACTATAGACTAATATATTGTGTTACAATTAGTCTATACTATAGACTAATATATTGCGTTACAATTAGTCTATACTTTAGACTAATATATTGCGTTACAATTAGTCTATACTTTAGACTAATATATTGCGTTACAATTAGTCTATACTTTAGACTAATATATTGCGTTACAATTAGTCTATACTTTAGACTTATATATTGCGTTACAATTAGTCTATACTTTAGACTAATATATTGCGTAACAATTAGTCTATACTTTAGACTTATATATTGCGTAACAATTAGTCTATACTTTAGACTTATATATTGCGTTACAATTAGTCTATACTTTAGACTAATATATTGCGTTACAATTAGTCTATATTTTAGACTTATATATTGCGTTACAATTAGTCTATATTTTAGACTAATATATTGTGTTACAATTAGTCTATATTTTAGACTTATATATTGTGTTACAATTAGTCTTTATTTTGATTGTGTCCACGCTGCTTTGGAGTGTTTTTTTTTTAATTTTTAATGTTATATTTCCAGTTGTTTATATATTTTCTTTTTTTTTTTGATTTCTTTGGGCCATATATAGGATTAATCCTTGTTATTAATCGCACAAGTTATCTGTTATTTTTCTGATCTCCTCCACTAATGAATTGTAATTTACATTGATAAAAAAATTAATTTAACATCGTTTGCTTTCTCAACACAGTTGATACAGAACATACACGAGTTTGCATTCGGTTCAGCCGTGGATGCCCGGATGATTGTTGACGGCTCTCATCATGCTTATCAGCAACAATTTTACAACACGTTCGAGTGGTCTACCCTGGAGAACGCCTTTAAATGGACTTCAATGGAACACAACCAGGTTGGCTGCATTAATATGTCATGGATAATATCTCGATATTTGACTGGTCGATAACACTTATATGTCATGGAGAATATCTCGCTATTTGACTGGTCGGTAACAATTATATGTCATGGAGAATATATTGATATTTGACTTGTCGATATAAATATGTTCTGGAGAATATCTCGATATTTAACCTAATCGATAACACTAATATGTCATGGAGAATATCTCGATATTTGACTGGTAAATAACACTTATATGTCATGGAGAATATCTCGATATTTGACTGGTCGATAACACTTATATGTCATGGTGAATATATCGATATTTGACCGGTCGATAACACTTATATGTCATGGAAAATATATCGATATTTGACTTGTCGATAACACTTTTAGGCCATGGACAATATTTCGATATTTGACTAGTCGATAACACTTACATGTCATGGAGAATATCTAGATATTGGCTGGTCGATATAAATATGTCTCGGAGAATATCATGATATTTTACCTAATCGATAACACTAATATTCCCTGGAAAATATCTCGATATTCAATTAGTCTATAAAAATAATATGTTGTGAAAATTATTTCAATAACTGACTGGTCGATAACACTAATATGGCCTGTGGAAAATCTCAATATTTAACAGGTCGATAACAATAATATGATAAAAATATGCGCTGGAAGATATCTCGATATTTGAATGGTCGATAACAACAATATGTCATAAAGGAATTCGCGATATTTAACTAATTATAGAAATTGTTACTATTTTTTAAGATTTTAAGTCTATATTTTGCATATTTTTATATTTTAAAATATTGTTTCGCAATAAAAACATTCAAATCAACAAATATCAATATGTTTTGATGACACAACTATCATTAACTACTGTAAATATAAAGACAAATAGGGATTTTGTCAGATTTGGTTGCCATATTGGCGGCCATCTTGGATTTTCCGCCAATTTGAAATTGGGCTCCAGTGTTAAAGCAACACATCCACGTTTGAACTTTTAAAAAAAAAAAATTAATTGAGTTATGAGCACATTTCCCATACAAACATATGATCAATTAGCTGTATAGGAGCATATAAACACAATCCCGAACCAAATGATGCCCAAATTATAATGCGTGACTAACACTTTATAAAACAAGCGTGTAACTCACCCGAGTAAAAAAAAATTGTCAAAATGACTTTCAAGGCAGGTAAAGTACACTACGCACTAAAATGTGAAGTTTTTTAATACAACTCGCATAATTCAATTTGAAGCCAAGTTGGAATCCTCGGTAATTTAAAAATAATTTATAAAGCGTTTGTCACGCTTTATAATTTGGACATCTGTTTTTATAATTCTAAAGCGATTTGGATAGTGTTTGTTAGCACATATACAGCTCACTGACCATATATTTATGTATGGGAAATGTGCTCACAACTCAATTGAAAAACTTTTTAAAAAAGTTTAAACGTGGATGTGTTGCTTTAAAATAATCAGTTAATATTGTTTTATGTTTGTGCCAAGTTTGGTGCTTTTCTTAAAAATGGCACAATTTTTTCACGAAATAAGTCCACTGAACGGGGAAGTTAAACCATTTAAAGCATGTATATATAATACTGATCTTTAGTATACTTTCATTTTCAACATTGTATAGATCATCCAGATTATATTACTAGTTTCTCCGTGTATCTGAAAGTAGAACCAAGGTCCTTTTGCACGTGACAGGCAAACACTAATATAAGTTACTTGGGTCTCAAACCCATGATGTCTCATCTGTACCTCATAAACTGGCCTTTTTAAGCGAAACTGCTTTTACCTTGACATATAATGATCAAGTATTTCATTTTACAGGGCCATATCGACTACACGACACCGATGACTGCTGCCAATACGTTGATATCACATGGGTATATATTTATATTTCCTTATCTGTTAAACATATGGTATTAACATACGCTAATGTTTTGATATCACATGAGTATGTTAGTATTTATTTTTCTTTCCTGTTAAACACAGTCATGTCATTTACATAAGCCATTGTTCTGATATCACATGTATATTATCATTTATTTTTCTTTCCTGTTAAACACAGTCATGTTGATTACATAAGCCAATGTTCTGATATCACATGAGTATATTATCATTTATTTTTCTTTCCTGTTAAACACAGTCATGTTAATTACATAAGCCAATGTTCTGATATCACATGAGTATATTATCATTTATTTTTCTTTCCTGTTAAACACAGTCATGTTAATTACATAAGCCAATGTTCTGATATCACATGAGTATATTATCATTTATTTTTCTTTCCTGTTAAACACAGTCATGTTAATTACATAAGCCAATGTTCTGATATCACATGAGTATATTATCATTTATTTTTCTTTCCTGTTAAACACAGTCATGTTGATTACATAAGCCAATGTTCTGATATCACATGAGTATATTATCATTTATTTTTCTTTCCTGTTAAACACAGTCATGTTAATTACATAAGCCAATGTTCTGATATCACATGAGTATATTATCATTTATTTTTCTTTCCTGTTAAACACAGTCATGTTAATTACATAAGCCAATGTTCTGATATCACATGAGTATATTATCATTTATTTTTCTTTCCTGTTAAACACAGTCATGTTAATTACATAAGCCAATGTTTTGATATCACATGGGTATATTAATATTTATTTTTCTTATCTGTTAAACACAGTCATGTTATTTACATAAGCCAATGTTCTGATATCACATGGTATATTAGTATTTATTTTTCTTATCTGTTAAACACAGTCATGTTATTTACATAAGCCAATGTTTTGATATTACATTGGTATATTATTAGTATTTATTTTTCTTATCTGTTAAACAAACGTTATTAACATAAGCCAATGTTCTGATATCACATGGGTATATTAGCATTTACCTTTCTTATCTGTTAAAAACATGTTATTTAAATACGCCAATGTTCTGATATCACATGGGCATATTAGATTTGATTTTTCTTTTTAAACACGTAGTATTGGCATAAGCCAATATCACATGGGTAAATTAGTATTTACTTTTCTTATCTGTTACACATGATATTCACATACGCCAATTTTGTGATACCACATGAGTATATTAGCATTTTCCCGGTCAAGCACAAATGGTATTTACATATGTCATTGTTCTGATACCACTATGTATATTAGCATTTTCCCGGTCAAGCACAAATGGTATTTACATATGTCATTGTTCTGATACCACTATGTATATTAGCATTTTCCCGGTCAAGCACGAATGGAATATATATATGTCATTGTTCTGATACCACTATGTATATTAGCATTTTCCCGGTCAAGCACAAATGGAATATATATATGTCATTGTTCTGATACCACTATGTATATTAGCATTTTCCCGGTCAAGCACAAATGGTATTTACATATGTCATTGTTCTGATACCACTATGTATATTAGCATTTTCCCGGTCAAGCACAAATGGAATATACATATGTCATTGTTCTGATACCACTATGTATATTAGCATTTTCCCGGTCAAGCACAAATGGAATATACATATGTCATCGATCTGATACCACTATGTATATTAGCATTTTCCCGGTCAAGCACAAATGGAATATACATATGTCATTGTTCTGATACCACTATGTATATTAGCATTTTCCGGTCAAGCACAAATGGTATTTACATACGTCAATGTTCTTATATCACATTGCTATATTAGCATTTATTTTTCGTTCCTGTTAAACACGTGTTATATATATACGCCAATGCTCTGTTGTCACATGGGTATATTAGTATTTATTTTTATTTCCTGTTAAACACAGCATTTATACATAAATAAAAAATCAGTGCATAATCGACGGCTACGGGCATGTTATTAATTCAAAGAGAAATGTGTTATCTATACGGTATATTATATGAAACGTAAATACCCAAGCATGCATGCAGATCCACAGTTGCATTTTATCAGTTTTTTCGTTATGATAGAACAAATCATAAAAAATATAAAATTTAAGAAATTATCGACTTTTATAATGAACTGGTCGCGTAAGGTTAGATTTGAAATCTAAGTATTTTTACTGTAAATAAAAAAAGGCCAATACCGTTATTTAAACTGAGCGGTAGTGCAGTGGACAAAGTGTAGACCGTTCACGCTAGAGATTACGAGTTCGATTCCTCAGCTCAATTTAGTTGCCTCTCAAAAATACATAAAAAACAGCGTTTCATATACGATTTGAGATGACTGCTAGATCGAACTAAAATAAATAAGTATAAAATAAAAGAGAATAAACTAAACTACTGTTACTTGTCTTATTTAAGTATAAAGGTTAGAGGTCATTGCGTGTTCTGGGCAGACGAGAAATACACGCAAGATTGGGTGAAGGGTTTATCAGCCTCTGCCTTGGAGTTGGCCATAGATACCCGTATACAAGGAGTTGTCGGACATACTAAAGGGAGGTAAATATACAAGGAGTTGTCGGACATACTAAAGGGAGGTAAGAATACAAGGAGTTGTCGGCCATACATACCCGTATATAAGGAGTTGTCGGATATACTAAAGGGAGGTAACTTTACAAGAAGTTGTCGGCCAAACATACCCATATTGAAGGAGTTGTCAGGCATATTAAAGGGAGGTAAGTATACAAGGAGTTGTCGGCCATACATACCCATATACAAGAAGTTGTCGGGCATATTAAAGGGAAGTAAGTTTACAAGGAGTTGTCGGCCATACATACTCGTATATAAGGAGTTGTCGGACATACTAAAGGGAGGTTAGTATACAAGGAGTTGTCAGTCAAACATACCCGTATACAAAGAGTTGTCGGGCATATTAAAGGGAGGTAACTATACAAGGAGTTGTCGGCCATACATACCCGTATACAAGGAGTTGTTGGGCATATTAAAGGGAAGTAAGTTTACAAGGAGATGTCGGCCATACTAAAGGGAGGTAGGTATACAAGGAGATGTCGGCCATACTAAAGGGAAGTAAGTATACAAGGAGTTGTTGGCCATACATACCCGTATACAAAGAGTTGTCAGCCATACTAAAGGGAAATGGTTTCCTTGACCTGCGTTTCATCGAAAACTTCGTCGAATAGCGCACAGAAGGTCATGGGTTCGATCATCGACCAGATCGAACAATATTATACCAATCAGTCACATTATACTGACACCGTGCTGACCCATCCTTTAAATGATAAACGCCAAGTGAGGAAGCCTCTACGTCTTTGGTATCAGCTGATCGAACCCTCAACCTTCCGCACTCGAGGCATATTTAATCTAATTCATCTTTCTTCGATATATTTTGTGACTTTATTGTTCGTTAATATGTACTCTAATTCGGCACCAAGAATACACACACATATACCACGTATATACACACACATATACCACGTATATACACACACATATACCACGTATACACACACACATATACCACGTATATACACACACATATACCACGTTTATACACACACATATACCACGTATATACACACACACACACATATACCACGTATATACACACTTTAAGTGACGTAGCTCTTTGTGTGTGGTGTTTCAGAGATGCCAATTTTGTTTTAGATTGGAGCATTGGGACGTTAACAACGAAGACCTGCACTGGGATTTCTACGAGCGACACACCGGCGACCCGAACATCACGATGAAAATGTTCCGCCAGGTGCACGCCGTTGATCACACCCGAAACTCTTTATCAACGAGTTTAGTGTATTGAACAACAAGATGACGGTGGTAAATCGTGTTTTATTTATGTCTGGCGTATCCAGTATACTGAAGTAAATGACCTAAAATTAATCAAAATCGCAAATTTTCTAGTAAAACAATAATATTATTTAAGAATTACAGTATTTGAGACGTCCATTGATTAATGGTAATTGACCAATTTAACTAGTTATAGTCAGTAGATTAAATAGTAAGGCTTTCAAAATATTATGTTAGTGACGAGAAGTTTAAAATCAACGAACACGTCGGACGTGCAAATAGTCTGCACAGCACCGCAATGCATTGAGTATAACTGAAAAAAGAGCATACTATTGTGAAGTTAAATGTAAAGTGTTTGTTTATTATAGTGTCACCCGTTTGAAAGGGCCAGACACAATGGCTTAAGAGACACCTTTATGTTGTGCACAGTTACTTCCGGAAAACTATTATTACCAGGCGTCAGGCTGTCAAATATTCGGTACCCCTCAATTTAACTAGCTGCTGGGTTAGCGACCGGCAGCATAAGAAAAATTCGGAGTGCTTCCACCGGGATTCGAACCTCCGACCTCCCGCACCCGCACTTTAACCACTTGTCCACGGAAGACGGTATTTGTTTTATTTTGGACTTACTGCATTGGTATAGGAATTGGTAAGTTGAATTCATCTGGGACGTTATTTATTTTAATTCGATCATGAAACAAGTTCTCGCAATTTAGAAAAAAAAAACACGTTTGAAGTATTCGTGGGTAGAACCAGTGCATAGCATACGCAGATAAAGTGTCTTACTCAAGGACACTACACAGAGCCGTTGTGGAAAAAAGTTACAAGAAGATATCAATTTGTGTTTTTTTTATTTTTTTACTCATTTTTTTCAAAATTAGCGTAACTTCACTACTTCATTGTGAATGTGCATATATGTGTAACAATGAACACCTATGTAAATATTATTAATTCCAGGCACTTAAGGACCAGGCCTCCAGATTTAAGAAGGCCGGTGTACCTATAGGCGGTGTGGGTATCCAGGGACACGTGCACAACATAGACCTGACACTAGTACAGGTACGTTTACACGTGATGAACGACAAGTCACAACGAATAGGAATTTGTTAAAATATATTCAAAATGGATAAAAAACAATCTGTGTTAGCACAATAATAGTGCTGACCCCCTCTGTGGCACATGTCTGTATTGGCGGTGTTCCGTTTGTAACATGCGCAATCGGCACAAACACCTGACAGACTGAAAGTCCAAATATATTTTAGACAACCACACAATAATACTTTTACGGTTAGTTTTCAACCGACAACAAAATAATATATACCAATATAGCAAAAAAAGAACAGATAGAGATAGAACGTCATCAGGACAAATAAAAATATCAGTAAATTTTGTATCAAGTTGTACTAAAATATCTTTGACTGAAAAGCAGTTGGCAGTCCAATGTTTAGGTATAGTATACTGCTTAGTTGATGTTCTTTGTTTATGTTAAGTTACTAAACTAATGTACAAATATTTAACTTGTATTCACACAACGATCGCTCGGAAATTAACAATCTCATTAGAATCAGATAAACTTTAGCTTCAGTAGAGGGTCACCTCAGATTGACCTTTCCGCCAACAAATCAGAGCCTTGCTTTCAAGATTTTTGAAAGTGAAGGAAGAAGTCTATTTTACCGAAGAAAAATCTATATTTAGCTATATAATGTGCGATTATCACTCGTTTAAAATTTTAAGATGTAAACATCAGGGCTGAGCATTTGTTAAGTTTAAACTTATTTATTTTACATCGATTATGAAACACGTTCTTACAACTTAGACAAATCACGATCGAAGTCTTCCTGGGTAGAACCAGTACAAAGCATATGCGGAAAAGTGTCTTGCTCAAGGACACCACCATAGCCGTAGCAGAGGATCGCACCCACGACCCTCCGACCATGGGTTCCGTGCTCTATCACTAGACCACGCGTTGTGGAACGTAAACGATTTTTCAGAAATGTTAGAAATCGGGGACGATACCGGGAACATTTTTATTTATACATCATAGGACGATCACTATGGCCGAATCCAGTTGTTCCGGTTTAAAACTCTCGATTTTATACTGACTCAAAACATCTTGTTAAATGTATCTATCGATGCCATTTTGTAAATTTCAACGAACTGCAAATGTAACGAATAATCTGATTGGCTGAATTTTTATGAATATTAATTACATGAAAGGAGAATCTGAGGTGACCTCCAGTGCGTGGTCGTCAGCTCTACTGTGCTTAGAGTATTGCAGCTAAAGTTGATCTGATTTTAAATGAATTTGGAAAATTAAACACAGTTTATTACTAAAGAATAACTAATACAGGCTTTCTGGCAATAGGTATGTGCGTTATTCGTGCTTACCCTATTTAACTGTAGTGATCGAAATAACGCGGGAACATAATACTATAACACATATATATTATAACGTATTAATAACACACGTTTAACTCTTCTCTCTCCCCGGCAAAAGAGCAATTAAAAAAATAGTTTTCTTTCAGGCTCGCCTTGACATAGTGGCGGAAGCAGGACTCCCAATAATGATCACCGGTAAGTTCTGCCATTATTGGAAATACGTCGTTATATCTAAAGGACATTTAAAACGATTTTTCCTAATATTCTCCCTTTAAAAGAGAAACAGTTGCCAGTTACAAATATGAAATTGCTTATCATTAATACGTTTCTGTTTTGGAAGGGGTATAACTCTGGTAAATGCTTAAAATGCATCCTTTCTCGGAAATACTCGATGTCAAAATTCCTAAACATAAAAAAAAATAGATAAACTGAATCAGTTTTTATTGTTTTGATATTTTTCAACACTTAACAGGTTATATACGGCATATCCATTTTTTGTTGGTGGTGGAAGAACCCAGAATGTGTCTGAATTGAATCACAGTCCGTCACTGGCAAAAATACCGTTTGTGGACTCGAACCTACGATCTTGAGACGGCACTTTAAACCACTCGGCCACGGAGGGCTCATAAAGAGATACCCATTTCTAAACCTATTTGGTTTGGTAGAAACAATTTTATAGAGTATTCTAATAAACTAGTGTGATGTCACAAGTGTGCTCATATTTCAAAAACACAAAAGTCACTAGTTTTCTTAAATATGTAGCGTCATATTTATAATTCACATTTCCGCAGGGTTATTAGATATTCAAAGGTGTGAAGTGATTTGACACGTGACCATGAGTAGTCCTGATAGTTATTTCCACATTTCCGGCGGTGCACCTGCGTGTGTTCCAGCGTGTGTCCCTGTGTGTGCCCTTGCATGTTGACCTGCGTGTGGCCCTGCGAGTGTCCCTGCGTGTGCCCCGGCGTGTGCCCCTGTGTGTGCCCTTGCATGTTGACCTGCGTGTGGCCCTTCGAGTGTCCGTGCGTGTGTCCGTGCGTGTGTCCCTGCGTGTGCCCCTGCGTGTGTCCCTGCGTGTGCCCCTGCGTGTGTCCCTGTGTATGGCCCTGCTTGTTTCCCTGCGTGTGTCCCTGCGTGTTTCCCTGCATGTGTCCCTGTGTGTGTCCTGCGTGTGTCTGTGTAACGATACATTGTAACAAAAGATAGAACAAATAAAAATATATTTTACGCCGTCTCAACTAGAAATTTACATACTTCTGAAACAATTTATGTATATGAACGTTTTGTCTTTAATATATTATATGTATATATTAAGTTCAAAATATGCACCATGTGATTGCTAGTGTGTCCTGTCCACAGTACAAAGTTATAAAACCTGAGAATGACTGTCTCTCTACATCTATCTCTCCCACACACCCTCTCTCTTTCTTTCTCTCACCCAATCACGTACTGTTTATTTATAATTATTTATATTAGCATAAACATATAATTTGTTCTGTTAGAAACTTTAAATCTGTTTTTTGTAGACGGAGGGCTGAATCTATGTTGGAAGAACTTATGGCCCAGCCTTATTCCAAAATATTTGATACAAAATATGTTTAAACAGTAACGATACATTACAGTTAAACCGTATGAGGCTACGTCAACAATACTTTTCTTTCGTATATCTTTATTCTTGTCTTAGTGTTAAACCTCATTTGACAACAAATGGAATCACTTCAATTTTCAAAATTGTGTGGCCATTATTTGTTAAAACAGCCTACAACATTCGTTCGTTCTTAATTATCAAGAAGTTCGTCATCACTGCGCACGCGTGAATAGAATTGCACAGACTCCGTCCTTGTTTCAATACTGAACGAGTCATGTACAAAGTACAAAGCCGCGCGAGTTATGCTTAGAAACGGCCTTAGCAAACACAAACTTTAAAACGTCAACCAAATGACGCCAAACTGTCAGTCAAATGACGTTAACACTGCGATAGTTCCCTTTGGGTTTCTTAATGTTAATTGATTACTAAATGAACACTAACTATTACTTAGTTGCCCCTCAGTCTGTTTACTTTTACCATATATTGAGGTACATTGTATCCTGTATCTTGTAATCACAGAGTTTGCAGTAAATGATCCAAATGAGGTAACGAAGGCTTCAAAATTGAACGATTATATGCTGCTGTTTTTTGGACATCCGTCGGTAGAGGGCGTTATTTTCTGGGGATTCTGGGATAGAAAAATGTGGGAGCACGACGCAGCTCTATTTACCGGTGCCAACGCTACGGTAGGCTTATTCTAATTTCAGAAAACATATATTACATGTAGTATATATTGTATGATTGCAATAGCGTTATTTGTTCATGGAAAAAAATTGAAAAAGTCGAGTGCAAACATTTGACTTTATTCTAACTTATTTTAGCTCGATTGTGAAGTAGACTCGGGGCTTATATCAATCGAGTCAATGCTGGTTTCTGGTTAGAACTTGTACTGAGTGTTGTTTTAGAGGAAATCCGGTTGAGTCTGGGATCAAACCACGATATTTGGCATTAGCAACCAACACATTGTTTAAAGTTACGTCACTTGAATATCATATTTCAATGCGACGTTATCTCCAAGCTAATGTGTGTTTTGGGGACTTGATGACATCGGGAGTGATACATGTACCAGGTTCCTTCACGGCCGAGTGGTCCAAGGCGCTGTCGTCTCTCATAATTGGTATCGTGGTTTTGAGTCCAGCCCGGTCCATAAGTGAGAAAGTTTGCCATTTACTTACGGAAGGACGATGATTTTGTCTAGGTTCATTTATCCGTCTTCCTCGATTGGTAAAACTGGAATGACATTATAACATCCATGTATACAAAATGGCATTAAACCCCTTTAAAAAGAAGAGTTGCCTTAATATAACTGACTTTGATATGGAAATTGATCATTGTATTTGCGATTCATATCGCTTATTCTAATATCACTTCAGAAGAAAATCATTAAATATCATCGAGAGCTTTTATAATTGCACGCACGCACGCACGCACACGCAACAAACACGCACGCACGCACGCACGCACGCACGCAACACTTACATTAAAAACATAGATATCTCAACAAACAATGCCATCGAAACTATGAATATTTCTATACCATCATGTTATGTTTTAAACATATCAAGTTTCATTTAAATCGGGCTGGAAGTATGTTAAGTATTTGGCAGAGTTAAGCACTATCTATATAAGTCCTTGACACCATCTAAGAGTAACCCACCATTGATTTTGTTCGTTATTCTATAGTCAATAAAAATGTTTGCATGCCTGCCATCCAATGAAGGACCCAAAGAAAGAAGTGTAACTTACATGTTATTGTTTGTTAACCTCTGTACTACCAAAGTATGATGAGAAATGTAGTTGCCATGTAGCATATAAGAGTTTCTTTTCTGTTCAGTGTCTACACTGTTGACAGAGTGAAAGTAGACGTCACAAATCATGTATTCATACCTCAATTTCCAAGCCTCAATTCCAACAATACAAAGCTTTCAATATTTCATGATACATCGGTTATGCCATTCAAATAAAAAAAATGAGCATTAAAATACGAGAAATACCTTTTTAAAGAAAAAAAACTAGGCATATTTATTATCGCCATAATGCGACTACCCCATGGAAGCATTTCTTGTTTCCAATGGTGGTGCTGTGCCTGGAGCTAACACTGTAATATCCAATGAATAAGGCTATAAAATAAATTGGGAACAATTGATTGAATATAAAGCGTCATTTTAATGTCATCGAGGGCTACCAGACGATCACTTAACCTAACCACTCTTTCCCAGGATCCTGAAAGGTAAACTAGTACTTGAGCAAACCCCATCTCCGCAAGTAACTGGTAACTTTCTCACTTGAATCAGCGGTGAGAGACGAATGATAATGAGACACAATGTCATATATCAATCATCATTGAGACCGGCGTTAAGTATACTTGGTGAATTTATGTACAGCTAGGTCGTTTCAAAAACTATACTGAACGGAACAGCTAACCTGCCACCTGACATTTTATGTACTTGACATTTTATGTATTTTCTAAGAAAAAATGTCAAAGCAATTTCAATGAAATTTGGACTTGAATAAGAAAGAACATTTTGCTATGTAAATTAAATACGTAATTGTCAGCTAATGTCGTGTACAAACTGTAATAGCGCTGCTCAATAGTTTATCGAAGATATTGAAGATACAAAAGTGCTGGGTTAGCTGTTCCGTACAGTATATATTCAATTTATTTTTTGTATTATCCATCAGCCGAACGCGGCAGGACGGCCCTACAGCAGTTGATACATACGACTTGGCGAACACACACGACAGTTAGTCTCCATGGCAACCAGGTAACTCATGTGCGTGGATTCAAGGGCACTTACACGCTTAATGTAAAACACAATGGCCAGATACTTCACACAGAAAATTTCACATTGTCAGGAGGACACAAGGACCTTCAAATTCATCTAAATGGACAATCAGGTAACAGAATACATATCTCGCTACACAGTTGCATTTTGCTTTTTGTTCCACAGTAAAAAGCATTCTACAAAGAAAAGTTTTTAAAGTATATTTCCATAACATAAACTTTATGTAACCGCACATAAAATACACATTATCTGGTCGGTCGTTCAAATGAGCTTTTTAAAACAGTGCAGTGAC
This sequence comes from Panopea generosa, assembly GCA_029582155.1. Classification (NCBI taxonomy): domain Eukaryota; kingdom Metazoa; phylum Mollusca; class Bivalvia; order Adapedonta; family Hiatellidae; genus Panopea; species Panopea generosa. Next base: position 22,799,305 of record CM055905.1, read on the forward strand.
ACATACATGCATAATATTAGTCAACGAACTAAAATTATTTGTTCTACATAACTATAACATTCTGCCTTAAAACTATTTAATCAATGAATCTTATCTAATTAATACTGATTTTTCAAAACTTAAACATTGTAATAACGGTTAATGCATTGAAAACTGATTGAATTCTACAATTAACGGAAGTCATGGCAGTTATCTTGTACAAGAGTTTTGTCATAGAAAATATCGAATAATATATAAATAATGAATATAGAAATACAGAGCTAAACGATACTCTTTTGAAATACTATGAAAATATCCGAAGTAGTCCGATTGTTTGAATCAACCAATCAAAAACGCTATTCGATTTTCGCTAAATAAAAATGATTTTTATTCTC